>VZRI01009400.1:19521-37636 GCA_013397515.1 Upupa epops | reverse complement strand
GTTCCAGCCCTGCCTGGCTGTGTTCCTGTGCCACTGGGTCTGGGTGATCCTGCTGTGGCAGGGGGACTGGACTGGATGATCTTTTGAGGCCCCTTCCCATCCCTAAGGATTCTATGATTCCATACGCTTGCAGTGTAGGATGGGGTGCATGACAAGCAAGTCCTTTTCCTCTGTGACTCTGAGACCCTTTCCAAGGCCAGGCTGAACCTTGGTGGGTTTTTGTATCCGGTCTGTGTGTCGTGGATCTGCTGGCTGTGCTGCCAGCCTAGGTGGTTTCTTTCAGACCCTGCTGCCCTTCACCACCCTTTTGAAGGACTTTCAGTAGGGTAATAAAGAGGTGTTTCTCTGCTGTGCTAATATTGACATCACAAACATAGGGTGCCTGTGCTTGGTTACAAACAGCAGTGCATGCAGGTGAGAGGCTTTGCTCGGAAAGGGTGGGACAGGAAACACAGAGGTTATTCTGTCCTGTCATTGTATTTGCTAAGTAAAAACCTGCAGGAATTAAACCTCTACAGCGAGGGAACATTACTGAGATTACACAGTCAAGCTGCTAAAAGCTTGCATGTACCGGAGTGGAGGTTGTCTGTCTGACCTTCATGTGTTCCCTGGTCCTGGGGATGTCTGATTGTTTACCTCCTTGGTTTCACAGGGCTCCTGCCTGTGCTCCTTCCAGAGGGCACTGACTGAAGACTCTTAGAGCAAATTAACCTGTTGCTGCTGAGATCATAGAATCCTTAGGGATGGGAAGGGACTTCGGAAGATCATCCAGTCCAGTCCCCCTGCCACAGCAGGATCACCCAGACCCAGTGGCACAGGAACACAGCCAGGCAGGGCTGGAACATCTCCAGAGGAGACTCCATAACCCCCTGGGCAGCCTGTGCCAGTGCTCCGGGACCCTCCCTGGGAAGAAGGTCCTGCTGAGATTGAGAGGGAACCTCCTCTGTTCCAGCTGACACCCAGTGCCCCTTGTCCTGTCACCAGATGCCCTTGAGAAGAGCCTGGCTCCATCCTCCTGACACCCACCCCTCACAGATTGAGAGACAGGAATGAGGTCCCCCCTCAGCCTCCTCTTCCCCAAGCTCAAGAGCCCCAGCTCCCTCAGCCTTTCCTCATCAGGGAGCTGCTCTCCTTCCTTCATCCTCTTCGTTGCTCTACGCTGGACACCCTCCAGCCGCTCTGTGTCCTTCTGGAACTGAGGGGCCCAGAACTGGACGCAAACATCTACAACTTCTCTGACACTGCTTAACCCAACACAAGGGCCAGCAGCCTGATGTTGCATGCTGTGATTTCCAGGCTCCGCTGTGTTGTACTGTCCCTCGGGGTTTTCTCAGATCTTACCCCAGAAGCCTTCACGGATGGTTGGGCTCTCTTGGTGTTTGGTGCATTCCCTTCTTTCCTGAGAGCTTCGTGCTCCGTCTCTGAAGATCAGCCCAGCATCCCGTGGGCTTTGTGAGCGTTTGCTTGCTGATGGAAACCCCTTTATCAGTTCGGTCTGAGGTCACTTTGGAAATCCTTCTCCTCACTCAGCTTCCTGCCCCTCTCCTGCACTGCCATTCCCTTCTTCCACTCCTGCAGGTGGTCATGCAGGGAGGTTATGATAACACTCTGAGTGCAGGCAGGGTCAGTGCATTCAGCCTGTGGCAGTTTTGGCTCTGTATGAACAGGGGTCTCAGCTCCTGAGGAGTGATGCAAGACCTCATGCTCTCCTATTGCTGCTGTGTTTGACACCGAACCAAACCATGCCCTGGACAGCCCTTACAACACCTCGCCGATGTCTTCATTGCCCTGCTGAGAAGCAGCCTCTACCGCTGCGCCGCTGCGGCTCCTGTCACCGAGCAAACAACTGACGTCTCATTTACGCTGAGGTGGATGCTCAGCCTGAAGTCTTTCCCTGCTCTTAAATTTCCCTTCCTGCTGTGCCTGCGGAGAATTGGACTGGGGTAACTGGGTTAGCCGCCGTGGTGCTGTGGTTTGTAGGTATCGAGTGGTGGGTTTGATTTTAAGCGTTTGAGCTGGGCTTGTTAATTGCCTTTGACTTGCACATTGAGGTTTGGCTTTCGCCCAGAGCTGCAGCTTCAGCAGAGTGCTCAGCAGTGACAGAACCCGCTGTATTCTCACACGGCTGCATAAATATGAAGCCATCAGCAAGCCTTATGCTCAAACAGCATCTGTATCTTTGAGCTGCAGAGAGAGAACTGAAAGCACTGAGACTTTCATCGAAGTCCCTGCCATTAATGGCAATGAATGAGTAGTAGAAAGATGCGCTGAATGGAAGATCATGGAATCCTTAGGGATGGGAAGGGACCTGGAAAGATCATCCAGTCCAGTCCCCCTGCCACAGCAGGATCACCCAGACCCAGTGGCACAGGAACACAGCCAGGCGGGGCTGGAACGTCTGCAGAGAGGGAGACTCCACAAAGATGTGCTGTTTCTGGTCACTGTTTTTGTGCTCTAGCACGTGCTGGTGAGACCTCTTCTCTTGGGTAATTCCTGTAGGGAACAGCATTTGCCTCTGCAGTAGCAGAAGTTGTGTTTTCTGTTCCCTAATTGCAGTCAGAGACTCAATCCTTAAGGGTGCATTCTCCCACCTTCCCAGAAACTCTCCAGCTGCTTGCCCAGAGCTACTGAACTGAGCAGGAGGGGACAGTTTCTGGTCAGTCTGTTACCATGAAGTGAAAGTGATAGAAGATGCCATCAAGTTCTCTGTTGAAACATGAAACTCATTAAGAGAAGATTCCCTGTGGCTGTCAAACACCAGACTGCCGTCCACAGTTCCCTCCTTTCCCCCGTCCCGATACCCAGGGGAACTTTTCACACTGGTTTTTGCAGGGTGTCTCTACTTGTGGCACTGATGAAGTGGGCGAGACCCCCATCGAAAGAGGTTTTGTCGCTTGGTTTTGCTTATGAAGAGTAACTCCAGTTCTTTACAGAACCAACTCCAGTCCTGAAAGTTTTAGCTGTGTGAGGCTCGCACGAACTAGAGGTTCATTCTCCTGGCCCGTGTGCGTGTAGATCGTTATCCTTGTTCTCCATGAGATGAACCTTTTATCCTCCCCTCTTTCTCAGTCCGTTCTCTCCTCTGTGTGTGCAAGGCAGGACTCTGCAGAGCTGGCTTTCCCTGCTCTGATTCCCTGCAGGTATCTCTGCTGCTTTCCATCCGTCAGGGCAAACAAGCTGTTGGGCCATGTGGGGAGGGTAGTTCTCCAGCATCCTCCTTGCTGACTACTGGCCCAGGACAGGAGGGAAGCAGTGCACATGCTCGTGACCCCTTGACTTCACGCCTGAGCATGCTGCCCAGTGCCCAGGACAGGGGGGTTATCCTGGAGGGGAGGGAGTGGAAGAGTTGCCCTATTGCCTGCTTAAGGCTGCTTGGAAAGATCTGAGGTTTTAACCTAATACAGGGTTTAAGCCTAATACAGGGTTTAAGCCTAATGATACTAAATCTATCGACAAGAGTCTTCTGCAGCCTCAGCATCCTACTCTCGCACGTCGTAAGTGTATTTAGCAACATCAGACTCTGCCTCAAAATACTCCTGAGTAGATTCTTTGCAGTTCAGGCAGCAGTGCTACTGCTTGGCCAGAGTCTGCTGGACACGATTCACAAGTGGGAATGTATTTAGGGACTGGGTTTCTCTTGGGTCCAGCCCCGAGACCTTTGTCAGTGGTTTAGGAGGAAGCACAAGCGGTGATGATACTGCGTGCTGTGATGCCACACTGAGAGGTCTTGTTTGTATTGGCAAGGGCAAAGAATTAGGGTCCCGAGGAGACTCAGAGGGGGTTGGCAAAGGGAGTTGTAGAATAGGGACAGGGCTGGACGTCAGTTTTCTCTCAGTCTAGAGAAAAATTGGAAACACAAGGGACTGAGGAGGAATTTGGGAAAGGGCAGGGTCTGAAACGGACTTGGAGGTGATAAGAGCAAATCAGGAGCGAGTTCCAGCGTGTCATGGCTGTGAAGGAAAGACGTGCCATATGGCAAATAATCCTTGAGGAATTAGCACGGAGCAGAGTGGTCAGGCTTCTTGGCTACCGGGGATGGCTCTGTGGGGCGGCATCCCCCCAGGAGCTGCTCCAGAGCGGTGGGGGACGTTCAGGAGGGCTGGGTGGCTGGGGATTTTTTAAGACCAAATGCAATTTTAAAATCAATTGAAATAGTTTCTCATTTTCTGCCAAACAGGATGAGTCATCCTGGCAGCCTGCCCTCGCTGCCCTCCCCCTCAAACAAACAAACAAAGCCAAGAAGTCACAGAACAGAAAATAATCTGTAAAGATAAACCCGAATTTTCCTCCCACAATCAGAACCGAGGGCTTCGTGAGGTGGTGGGGTTGGTCTGGGTTTTTTTTAAAGCCTTCGTTTCCGAGCTGCAGTCAGGGACCATCACTTGAAGAAAAAAACTAGAAAAGAAGAGGTAAAAATAACTCTAAAAATAAAAGGCTTCGTTTTGAGTTAAAGAAACATTTTGTTCAGTGAGACGCACAAAGCACTCGGGTTCGGGCCAACGTGAAATGATTTCCCCTAGCAAAATCTCTTGGTTGAGGCAGTGAACCAAGAAGTCAATTATTCACAGAGCTGTAGCGAGATGAAGGTAAGGATGGAAAGCAGAGCTGAAAGGAGAAACTCGGGGAGAAAAGTTGGGGTTCAATGTCCAAGTCAGGCTTCACTCTTCCAAGTGAAATGTGGTAGCTGATGGCTTAAGAGCCTGCACCCTTTGGAGACAGCCTGAGCTGACTGGGCTGCCCACCAGGAGATGGAACCAGCGATGTCCTTGTGGCATCTGTGAGTCCCCAGCAGAGTGGGGTGGTCTTACGGGTTGGTGAGACCCTAAGGGTGTCCTGCACCCTCATTGAGGATGCATCCTCACTCTGCACTGCTGCTGCTGCAAATGCAGAGTCATCTACTCGGGGAGAGGAGAAGAAATATTGAAGGGGGAAAAAAAGGGAAGAGTCTTCTGCCAAGAAGCTGCCGTAAGCTNGACCCCCATCGAAAGAGGTTTTGTCGCTTGGTTTTGCTTATGAAGAGTAACTCCAGTTCTTTACAGAACCAACTCCAGTCCTGAAAGTTTTAGCTGTGTGAGGCTCGCACGAACTAGAGGTTCATTCTCCTGGCCCGTGTGCGTGTAGATCGTTATCCTTGTTCTCCATGAGATGAACCTTTTATCCTCCCCTCTTTCTCAGTCCGTTCTCTCCTCTGTGTGTGCAAGGCAGGACTCTGCAGAGCTGGCTTTCCCTGCTGTGATTCCCTGCAGGTATCTCTGCTGCTTTCCATCCGTCAGGGCAAACAAGCTGTTGGGCCATGTGGGGAGGGTAGTTCTCCAGCATCCTCCTTGCTGACTACTGGCCCAGGACAGGAGGGAAGCAGTGCACATGCTCGTGACCCCTTGACTTCACGCCTGAGCATGCTGCCCAGTGCCCAGGACAGGGGGGTTATCCTGGAGGGGAGGGAGTGGAAGAGTTGCCCTATTGCCTGCTTAAGGCTGCTTGGAAAGATCTGAGGTTTTAACCTAATACAGGGTTTAAGCCTAATACAGGGTTTAAGCCTAATGATACTAAATCTATCGACAAGAGTCTTCTGCAGCCTCAGCATCCTACTCTCGCACGTCGTAAGTGTATTTAGCAACATCAGACTCTGCCTCAAAATACTCCTGAGTAGATTCTTTGCAGTTCAGGCAGCAGTGCTACTGCTTGGCCAGAGTCTGCTGGACACGATTCACAAGTGGGAATGTATTTAGGGACTGGGTTTCTCTTGGGTCCAGCCCCGAGACCTTTGTCAGTGGTTTAGGAGGAAGCACAAGCGGTGATGATACTGCGTGCTGTGATGCCACACTGAGAGGTCTTGTTTGTATTGGCAAGGGCAAAGAATTAGGGTCCCGAGGAGACTCAGAGGGGGTTGGCAAAGGGAGTTGTAGAATAGGGACAGGGCTGGACGTCGGTTTTCTCTCAGTCTAGAGAAAAATCAGAAACACAAGGGACTGAGGAGGAATTTGGGAAAGGGCAGGGTCTGAAACGGACTTGGAGGTGATAAGAGCAAATCAGGAGCGAGTTCCAGCGTGTCATGGCTGTGAAGGAAAGACGTGCCATATGGCAAATAATCCTTGAGGAATTAGCACGGAGCAGAGTGGTCAGGCTTCTTGGCTACCGGGGATGGCTCTGTGGGGTGGCGTCCCCCCAGGAGCTGCTCCAGAGCGGTGGGGGACGTTCAGGAGGGCTGGGTGGCTGGGGATTTTTTAAGACCAAATGCAATTTTAAAATCAATTGAAATAGTTTCTCATTTTCTGCCAAACAGGATGAGTCATCCTGGCAGCCTGCCCTCGCTGCCCTCCCCCTCAAACAAACAAACAAAGCCAAGAAGTCACAGAACAGAAAATAATCTGTAAAGATAAACCCGAATTTTCCTCCCACAATCAGAACCGAGGGCTTCGTGAGGTGGTGGGGTTGGTCTGGGTTTTTTTTAAAGCCTTCGTTTCCGAGCTGCAGTCAGGGACCATCACTTGAAGAAAAAAACTAGAAAAGAAGAGGTAAAAATAACTCTAAAAATAAAAGGCTTCGTTTTGAGTTAAAGAAACATTTTGTTCAGTGAGACGCACAAAGCACTCGGGTTCGGGCCAACGTGAAATGATTTCCCCTAGCAAAATCTCTTGGTTGAGGCAGTGAACCAAGAAGTCAATTATTCACAGAGCTGTAGCGAGATGAAGGTAAGGATGGAAAGCAGAGCTGAAAGGAGAAACTCGGGGAGAAAAGTTGGGGTTCAATGTCCAAGTCAGGCTTCACTCTTCCAAGTGAAATGTGGTAGCTGATGGCTTAAGAGCCTGCACCCTTTGGAGACAGCCTGAGCTGACTGGGCTGCCCACCAGGAGATGGAACCAGCGATGTCCTTGTGGCATCTGTGAGTCCCCCACAGAGTGGGGTGCTCTTACGGGTTGGTGAGACCCAAAGGGTGTCCTGCACCCTCACTGAGGATGCATCCTCACTCTGAACTGCTGCTGCTGTAAATGCAGCATCATCTACTCGGGGAGAGGAGAAGAAATATTGAAGGGGGAAAAAAAGGGAAGAGTCTTCTGCCAAGAAGCTGCCGTAAGCTCTGTAGTGTGTGACTTTGGGCAGGGAGAGGCAGAGTACTGCCTGCGTGCTGCTCAGCTAGGGAAGAGCTGCTGTTTGGCGCTGGGCTCTGGGTGCCTGTGTCCTTGGCTGGGAGCCGGTGGGTGAGCTGGTGGTGGTGCCTGGCTGCTGCGAAGGGCGCTCAGGAGAGGTTGCTCTCTCAGGTTGGAAGTACTGGGCACGGCCTTCCTCGTGTGTGCAGCATCAGTGCAAGCACCCTGCCTGTGCCTTTTGCAATGCTTTTTTTCCTTTAGCAGCAGTGCTGAGACCTCAGCACCCAGCATCCTGAGCGATAATCCCTACAACACAAGAGAAAATCCTATTTTCCAGTTTCCTGGTGGCAGAGTCGGAGCAGTGGGATGGCAGGATTTGCCCAGCGCCATGGGAAGAGTTGGGAGACAGAGCTGCACTTGCAGCTGCGCAAGTTTGCCTCCCGCTCCTTTGCAGAGTGAAAAGCAGCTGCAGTGGAGCACAGAAATGCATGAGGCAGTGTTGAAGGAGCCAGCTGGGATGCACCATGGCTGGCTGTAGCAGCTCGGTGCCTGCTGTGTAGGTTTACCCCTAAAGCAATGGATAGGAGGGATGCAGGGAGATACGTGGGCAGGGGTGTGGTGCTGCTGGAGATGGAGAGGAGGGAAGGAGCCACGCTCCTGCTGGAAACATGGGGTGTCGAGAGCAACTGAGGGCTGTGGTACCCCGTGAATCTCCCTGCACCATCCTTGGCATCCCTCAGCTTCTAATAACGCTGGCCGTTATCCATTAGCAGAGGTAATGAGCCGGAGAGCAGGACGCGTTGTATCTGGGCTGAGCGTAAATACTTGGTGGGGGGTGATGTTTTCATCATTGCAGTCTGCGCTGAAGCATTCTGCCTTTCAAGCTCTTCTTTGCTATTAAATAATTAATAATTAGCAGAGGCCGTTTGAAGACTGTGGTGCAATAATGCCTGCTAATCGTTTTTTTCCCCCTTTAGTCATTTTTTTCCCTCTTCATTCCAATTTTTTCCAAGGCTTTGTGCTACCAAACCACCGCGTAGCGAAACTTTCACGCTGCCAGAGTCGTTTGATATTAGAAACGAGTCCTTAAACGCGATTCCAGCGGAGTAGGCAGTGCCTCCTGCTTTGTTCCTGGTGTTGTCGGGTACCGCCAGGTTTTCAGCCCGGCCAGCAGCTTCCCCTCGGCTCTGTCCCACCCCCGGCGACTGGAGCATCCCGCGTGGTTGCCTTTACCCGCTGCCTTGTGCACTGGGTGGGTGAGTGGCGTGGGGCAGGGGGACACACACGCTACATGGATGAAACGCCGGCAGCTATTTCAGGAAGCCGCGAAGTCTCCTCCTTCTTATGTAAATAAAGATGACAGCGCCCGGGGCCGCGGCGGGAGGCGCGGAAGCGGCTGGAGGCGGCCGGAGCGGGCCGGGGGCTGCGGAGCGGAGACGGCCGGGCCCCCGCTGGGCTGCTCCGACATGGGGGGGCAGGTGACGAGGAGCCTTCTCTACGGTAAGGACCAACCCACCGGGCCCGGGGATGCGGGAGGCGGCGGAGCAAGGTGATGCGGGAGCAGCCGCACGCGAAGGATGCGGGGAGCTGCCCGGCTCCCGGAGCATCCCGGCGGTGCAGAGCCCTCGTCCCGCTCCGTGGCCGGGAGGCGGACAGAGGTCAGGGCGCCTCTGCCGTGCGGTCTGAGGGCTCCGGGGCTGACGGCAAGGCTCGGGGTGCGGGAGAGGGCTGTCGAGACCCCCTGGGAACAGACCCCGCCAGAACCCGCCTGAGCGATGGCAGAGGTGACTGCAGGGCAGCCGTGCCAGCTCTCCAGCAGGCAGGCAGTCACCTTGCCTTGCCTTTCCTTCCCAGCAGCAGCTCCTTCTTAGCACCCATGCTGCTGGCTCCGTTTTAAACGGGAATGGTTTGGAAGGAGCGTCGGTTTGACTTGACGGGCTTGAGTTGAAGCTGAAGCCGCTTGGTGCAGCGGGCCGTCACCCCGAGAGGGGAGACTGGGGTGTACCAGTGTTCAGCCAGAATGCAAACCACTAGGCAGCGGGTGTTACAAGCCAAGACCCGCTCTGCAGAGCTCATGCCACAAATAGTTCTGAGAAAGCATCACGATCCTTTCCTGTGAAGCTTGTCTATTGCTCTGGAAGAACTTGGATGTGATGGTGCTGCGCGTTCCGTGCTGTCTGGGCGCGCGTTCAGAGTCGCTTTGTTGTCACGCTAGTGAGCACAGGTATGAAAGAGGCAGGTAATGTGTGCTGTGGGCTTGGAGTATCTCGTTTCCTTTCTTTGACCAGCACTGTGTTGAACAGATAGGTGCTTGGGTGGTGAATATTCACGTTACAGTCCTGCTTTTCCTCATGGTTTTCTACCTAGAGCAGAGTTTAAGGAAGAAACAGACAGGGTTAGAAAGTAGATGACTCTTTCCCTAGAGATACTTGAGCAAGCATGTGACAACAGAGGGTTTTATTTGCTCATCATTTGCATTCTGAAGTTTCCATGGCCTGACCTTATTTCTTCTCTAATCTCACAATATGCATGCAATAGGCGGAATAACTGTACTGTCAGGTCAGCGTAGAAAACGGCCTCTGGCTGTTGACTTGGAAGAGCCTTTTCCTCTTCAAAGCATGATTTGAATGAATTTGAAAAAAACAAAACCTGGCTGGGAAAGAATAACAACGAGGTATGTTTCCTGTGTGTGCCAGGGACTTGGCATTCCTGCTGGCGCTGTCTCTTGCCTGCAGCCAGCAGCACGCTGCACAGGAACCATAGAATCATTAGGGGTCAGGAGGGACCTCGAAAGATCATCTAGTCCAGTCCCCCTGCCACAGCAGGATCACCCAGACCAAGTCACACAGGAACACAGCCAGGCGGGGCTGGAACGTCTGCAGAGGAGACTCCACAACCTCCCTGGGCAGCCCCTTCCAGTGCTCCGGGACCCTCCCTGGGAAGAAGGTCCTGCTGAGATTGAGAGGGAACCTCCTCTGCTCCAGCTGGCACCCAGTGCCCCTTGTCCTGTCCCCAGATGCCCTTGAGCAGAGCCTGGCTCCATCCTCCTGACTCCCACTCCTCACAAATTTAGAGACAGGAATGAGGTTCCCCCTCAGCCTCCTCTTCTCCCAGCTAAAGCTCAAACTTCTGCCTTTCAGTGCTTCTACTCCAGTGCCTGGGCTTCTCTTTAATGTTTGTTTTGTTGGGAGAGGGACCGTGGGCAATTCAGATACATTTCCCTCTCCGTGCAGAAGGGCTCCACACTCTGTTACAGCCCAGAGGTGATGCACTGCTGCGTTTAGCACAGCGTTGTCTGTTAGAGATTAAACAATAACCCCCCATGCACCAAAGCACATTTAGCAAAACCAGGCTGCATCTGCACTCGTGGTTTGTCTGTGGCTTTGTCTGTGGCTACTGTTCCTCCAGTTCCATCCTTCTACGGAGTCTTTCTGTTCCAGACGTGTCTCAGAGCAGCTGTGGAAAGCGAACTGAAACCTCATCCGTTTCTCAGAAGCGTAATTGAAAGTAAAGGTAGTGATACTGAGAGAGTTGGCGTCACGGACTCGGGGCTGCCCTCGCTGGGGCTTTGCAAGCACAGGTGAAGCATAAATGTCTTCCAGAATTTTCTTTGTGACCTCTTCATGTTGCAGGGATGGGCTGGGATTTTCAGAAGCGCCTAAGTGATTTAACCTCGCTGAAAATTAGCTCAGATGAGGGTAGGCTGCCTGCAACGCTACTGCCTTAATCCTAGGGTGGCAACTGGTTTCCCTGAGAGGTCCCGGGGCAGCACACAGTGTTCCTGCCTTCTCTCAACCTGACCTTGGAAAAGTGAATTAAGATAAAGGCTCCTTGAGTGGATCATGAAGGAGCTGGCCCTTCTAAAAGCCATTAAATCAGGGTGCTGGTGTTTAAAGGCTGTGGGTGCCCTGACCTAAGGACAGAGCTTTGTAGCAGTCAAGTGTAACCATGCACAGACTGCCGTGATAGAGCCCTGACACCTTTTCACCTTCTTTCACCAACAAAACTGATTGCAAGCAGCAGAGTAAAGGCACTTCTGCTGGGCAGAGGACTCTCAGCATCCTTTGGTAGAAGGAAAGCCACCGGCGGATGATGAGGCGTGCTCAGGGATGTGCGGGGTGATGCTGGATGTCCCTGGATCTGTACTGTTGCTTGGAGCCAGTGTGAAGCTCTGTAAGCTGGTGCTGTGCTCACCCTGTTTGAGCCATACGGTGAGGCACGTGCAGGCTCGCACGGGCAGACGTCCCCATGAGTGAAAATGCTGCTGTCCCATGGATACAGTGGCAGCGCAAGCCATTCTAGTCCAGCCTAATTATCAAGTAGCGGGGTGCTCAGTGGGCCCTGAACTTCCTATCTGATGGGACTGAGAGCTAAAATAGGCTTTGAGCTAAGGTCACTGATGCAGCAGTTGTCTGTTTCACAGGAGATACCCACCTCTGACTTCGTTCCTTGCTAGCAGACCAACTTGAGTGGGCTTGTGCCATGAAAGGCAGTGTCTTTGTGTTTGAGAGGAGACAGCTGTGATCTGATGGCTGCTAACGTGTTGGGATGCAGGAGCTGATCACTCCCCTTCTCTATGATGATGTGCAGCGCTGAGGAGTGCTCATGCAGGCTCCATCCACGGCCATGCAGCTGGCACCATGACAATCTCAGCTCCTCTTCCCCATTCCCTCTCCCTTTTCCTTTGGGTGCTTCTGGAGCTGTTTGTGCAAAGAGAAGATAAAATAGGGCGTTGAAAGGTAGCACCACCGTGAAGGACGGGGTGTTTGCTTGCTGTTTAAGAAGTACTTGCTATACAGGCAGGGCTCGCTTTAACAGTACTGTGGACAGGAGATGTTTAGGTGGTTGTTTCCTTCATCTCAGGCTGGTTTCTTCAAGACTGGTTGTGAGGAACACGGTAACACCAAGGTATACAGACAGCAGACAGAGTTTACTAAATATTTATATTACTCTATTTACATAAATATTTATTACACAATATTTATTTATCAGATAATACATTAAACTGTATTATATTGTAGCTAGTTGTGCTTAAAGCACATCTCTGATCGATGCAGATGTTACAGTACGTGACCAGCAGGGTGAATCTGAGCCAGCAAGGTGCTCTTGTGGCCAAGAGGGCAAACAGCATCCTGGGGGGGATCAGAAGGGGGGTGGTTAGCAGATCGAGGGAGGTTCTACTCTTTACTAGTGGGACCGCATCTGCAGTCTTGTGTCCAGTTCTGGGCCCCTCAGTTCCACAAGGACACAGAGCTGCTGGAGGGTGTCCAGCGTAGAGCAATGAAGATGATGAAGGAAGGAGAGCAGCTCCCTGATGAGGAAAGGCTGAGGGAGCTGGGGCTCTTGAGCTGGGAGAAGAGGAGGCTGAGGGGGGACCTCATTCCTGTCTGTAAATCTGTGAGGGGTGGGTGTCAGGAGGATGGAGCCAGGCTCTTCTCAGTGTTGTCTGGTGCTAGGGCAAGGGGCACTGCGTGCCAGCTGGAACAGAGGAGGTTCCCTCTCAATCTCAGCAGAACCTTCTTCCCAGGGAGGGTCCTGGAGCACTGGCACAGGCTGCCCAGGGGGGCTGTGGAGTCTCCTTCTCTGCAGACGTTCCAGCCCCGCCTGGCTGTGTTCCTCTGCCACTGGGTCTGGGTGATCCTGCTGTGGCAGGGGGATTGGACTGGATGATCTTTCCAGGTCCCTTGTGATCCCTAAGGATTCTATGATTCTTGTTTGATGGATTGACTGGTGATGGGATCAGCTGCACTGGGTTAACATCTCACGCATCCTGCAAGCGGTTGCTTGTTGAGAACTAATAGGGGACTGAGGAGAAAAAGCCCTCTCTAAATTCTCTCTCCTTTTGACATGGTTGCTATATAGCCCTGAAAGCCAACAAGCATGCGTGTGTGTAGGAGAAACTAATCCTGCTCAGGGATGGATTAACTCCTGCAGCAGTCCCTGGGCTGGGTGCCAGAGCAGCGCTGGCATTTGCTGAAAGTGGGGCTCCCAAGGATTAATTCAGTTTGTGCCTCTGACTTGTGGGTCACTGCTAACGTCTGCAGGTGGGTGATAGTAACGTGTGGTGAGTGCTGAGAGCACTGGTAAAAACCTAAGCGTGCTGTACCTCTGTACGTAGAGATATTGCAGCTAAATACCCCTAAAGATAAATATCCCTAAGCTCCCTAAAGACTCTATGAATCTGCGGTTACCTGTGGCAGCATTTGACTGTAGGGGTCTTGCTAGAAGTCCTTAGAGCAAAGAGCATCCCTATTCTGACTTCGTTCCCTTCCATGGCTTTTTCATGTTAACTCTGTTGATGCGATGCTCTGTTCTGGCGGGATTCAGGGACTGGATGTTGTATGTCAGCATTTGCTGTCATGTCTTGTGTTTGAAAGATCCTCTCCCCCCTTGATGTGGAAGCACTTGATTCTGATCTTTCCTTCTTACTTGGAATCATGGAATCATTAGGGATCAGAACGGGCCTTGAAAGATCATCCAGTCTTGATCATGAGTCTTGTGCCAGAGTAACTAAGAGGGACACATCCCTACGAGTGATAGAATCATTAGAGATGGGAAGGGACCTCGAAAGAACCAGTCCAGTCCCCCTGCCACAGCAGGATCACCCAGACCAAGTCACACAGGAACACAGCCAGGCGGGGCTGGAACGTCTCCAGAGAAGGAGACTCCACAACCCCCCTGGGCAGCCTGGTCCAGTGCTCTGGGACCCTCCCTGGGAAGAAGGTCCTGCTGAGATTGAGAGGGAACCTCCTCTGTTCCAGCTGGCACCCAGTGCCCCTTGTCCTGTCACCAGATGCCCTTGAGCAGAGCCTGGCTCCATCCTCCTGACTCCCACCCCTCACAGATTTAGAGACAGGAATGAGGTCCCCCCTCAGCCTCCTCTTCTGCCAGCTCAAGAGCCCCAGCTCCCTCAGCCTTTATTAACTCCCTTTTTCTTAAGAATCATGCGAGACTCATTTCAGCTCTCACTCAATGAATATCGATGTCACAGGTGTCTCTTCAGGAAGGTTCCTAGGACCCCTGGCACGTCCTAGGGAATCGTTTGCATGCTTAACCAAAACAAGAACTCCTTCAGCTGGAAGGCTGCTATTGTTAACAGCAGAGAATTAATTTGCTAGGCAAATGAAATTAGCATTGCTGACGTCTGGCAGGAATTGAGACAGCCTGTAGACATAGAATCCTGACGTTTATAGGGCTGCTTTCTTTTTATTAAAGCATCTCACACTAATGATGCCTGCACGTGCATCCAGGGAATCTAAAATGGGATTGCTTCCACAGGAGCGGTGTGCTTCCTGGCGAGTGAAGCAAAGGATTGATCCTGATCAATTCCCCTTGGAATCTGGCAGAGATCCGTGATGAAACAGCAAGGTGCTGAGCTGGAGGTCAGCAGAGATCTGCCCTCCCAGAGGCTAAATAAGAGTGTGGCTGCCAGCCTCGCAGTACAAGTGCTCACAGTTGGAGCATATGCTGCAGGCGAGCATAGCGCTGCGCTGTGCTCTAGGGCTGATCCCTGGGAGCACTCTTGTCCGTTCATTTATCTCCCTTGAAATCAGGGCTATGGCTTTGAAAATATATTCATGCGAGTGAAGCTGGTTCAAACGAGTCAGAGCTGCCTCTTCTGCAGCTCCTGAGTTAGTCTGACTGGTGTTTGTGTTCCTTCCCTCTGCCCTTGGTGATCTTTTGAGGGGACACTGCAACTTGTTGGTGTTAAAGCTAATGTTGGAGATGACTGCAGTCAGTGGGGCTGGGGAGGATCATAGAATCCTTAGGGATGGGAAGAGACCTCGAAAGACCATCCAGTCCAATCCCCCTGCCACAGCAGGATCACCCAGACCAAGTCACACAGGAACACAGCCAGGCAGGGCAGGAACGTCTGCAGAGAAGGAGACTCCACAGCCCCCCTGGGCAGCCTGGTCCAGAGCTCCAGGACCCTCCCTGGGAAGAAGGTCCTGCTGAGATTGAGAGGGAACCTCCTCTGTTCCAGCTGGCACCCAGTGCCCCTTGTCCTGTCACCAGGAGACCTTGAGAAGAGCCTGGCTCCCTTCTCCTGACACCCACCCCTCACAATACTGAAGTCATCACTCTAACTTGCCTACACGTACACTTTATTACAGCTCGACCCCACTATGCTCTGTATTTCCTTGAGCATCAACTGAGCCAGTGGTACCAGGCACACGAGTCATGAAATTATCGCTCCTGCCACACACTGCACAGAACAGATCCTCTGTCCACAGCAGTTCAAGCACAGATTTCCCAAAGCACAGGGTTAAGAAAGCATAGGAAGTGTGTGCTGTCATCTACATAGTGAACGGAGCACTGGAGACGTTCCGGACCCGCCTGGCTGTGTTCCTGTGCCACTTGGTCTGGGTGATCCTGCTGTGGCAGGGGGATTGGACTGGGTGATCTTTCGAGGTCCCTTCCCATCCCTAAGGATTCTAGGGTTCTCCAATTGTAGACAAGTGACTGCAGTTCATCCTCTGGGAAAAAGTAAAGCCGAATAGCAGCTTCGGGTTTGTGGAAGCTCAGTGTGGTGACAGACAGCTTGTGATTTTCTCTGTGTGTGCTGTGTTTACAGCAGCAGGGTCAGACGATGAACTGAGATCTGCTTGTGAGTGCAGAAAACTAATCAGGGAAATGCTTCATGGCCCAGAGGTCTGGATTTGCAGACTCCAGTTCAACAGCTGCATCCCTGTGCTGGCAGGAAGGAGCATCTGTCAGGGATGGAGCATGGTCCTTATTAAATTATAATTTCGAGCTGTGGCTGAGAGAAACAGGTCCAATTATCTGCTAAAGAACATACAGACCCGGTGGTCTTTGCTAGCAGAGGAAATGCCCCTCAGCAGGACAAAGACTGAAGGATTCCCCCTGATTTTTCAGGCTACAAAGAGCAAGGAGAATGGGTGAGTGAACTGGGCTCCACACTTAATTGCTCCTTGCTCTTTTGAAATAGTGTAGGTGTCTTTCCCCGAGAGAATAAAACCCTCCCGAGCCCTTTTAGGCTTGTTGTTGATCTGCACGTGACCTTCGAGGCAGTCACGCCACGAAGGCAGCCCCGTCAGGAGCAGTGCCCTCCATCGCGTGACATCCCATTTCTTCCCTTTCCACTCTCGCTGCCCTTTTGCAGGAGTTCTCAAACAGCTTGGTGTTCCTCCTCCGAGCGGGCTCCAGCTTTAACTCTTTAGAGCTGCGGTCACCTCTCAATCTTTCTGGTGTCATAGGATCGTTAGGGATGGGAAGGGAAAGCTTCTGGGGGCTGTGTGAGCGCTTGTTACGAGCAGGCTCAGGGCTTCTAGTCCGAAGGGTGTTTGTGCCTGCGCGCATCAGCGTGGACTGGAGCCCTCCTGAGTGCTATTGCAGCGAGAGGTGAGGAGCCACCTTGCTGTGTACTGTGGTGCGTGGAATTATGCACCTTCAAATGGCATCATTTCCTTCTTCTCACACCTGAGAAACCCAACAGATGTCCTCGAAGAAGTAAGAAGCAGTAGTGAGAAAAGCCAAGGCTGAACGACATGAATTGTTAGTGAGTTGTCTCTAGGTATTGGTATTGCTTTTACTCTGAGGGTCTCCAGGTTGTTCCCTAGGTTGTGGGTAACTTCCAGCCCCGCCTGGCTGTGTTCCTGTGCCACTTGGTCTGGGTGATCCTGCTGTGGCAGGGGGGTTGGACTGGATGATCTTTCCAGGTCCCTTCCCATCCCTAAGGATTCTCTGATTCTATGATCTGGTGCTAGGACAAGGGGCACTGGGTGCCAGCTGGAACAGAGGAGGTTCCCTCTCAATCTCAGCAGGACCTTCTTCCCAGGGAGGGTCCCGGAGCACTGGACCAGGCTGCCCAGGGGGGCTGTGGAGTCTCCTTCTCTGCAGACGTTCCAGCCCCGCCTGGCTGTGTTCCTGTGTGACTTGGTCTGAGTGATCCTGCTGTAGCAGGGGGACTGGACTGGGTGATCTTTCCAGGTCCCTTCTGATCCCTAATTGGGTCTTCCATTGCATTGCATATTGGGTCTTGCATTTTGGCTCTACGTCTCACCTGCCCTAAGGCCTGCTTGTTTCTTGGTCTCCACTGCTCCCACCTTCCTCCTTGTCCTGACAGGTTACTTCTTTCTGATGGTCTCTCAGTGTCCAGACTCCCAAGCTGTTACTCCGTCCATGGAAAATATGCCCAGGATAGACTTTCCATTAAACTCTATTTAAATTGGAAGAGAATGCTGGCACCTCCTCAAATATTCCAGAATTAGATCCCAAAATACGGAGTCTAGTTAATCTTTTGGAAGAACAAAACCTCTTAGTGATTTATATTTAGCAGAGGGAATGCGTTTTACGCTGCGTGTGTGAGGCCCCTGGAAGAAAACATCTCGTCCGTTGATTTGTGGGGCATGGAAGTCCTACACAGCCCTGAACTGTTTGCAGCCAGGCTCTGCTTGTATGCAGCTCCTTTCTTGTAGGACCAGCCTTCTGACAGAGGCTGCTCTGCTGGCTGTGAGCAGTGCAGAGAAGCACTTTACTGGTCGTCCCAGCTGTGCCCAGGGCTTGGGAGGGGAGAAAGCACTGAGTTAGCAGTGAGTTAGCAGTGCAGTGGAAACGCTGGGCTTGTGAGGGATTAGCCTTTGGTTCAGAAGTCATGGGGGGTTGTGCTTGTGGGGCGTTCTGGGACCTGAGGGGACTGGGTGCCTGTCTCTGGCATGGGTGAGGGGATGTGCTGTCTTGGGAGGCTGCAGGTAGAGTCACTGTTGGGCTTCCCCGCAGACTCACAGGAGGATGGGGGGGAGAGCGGCAGCTGAACGTGCTCCCTCTGCTTGTGTGAGCTTAGAGAGAGGGACGGGGTGCTGTTGACCCCAATCTCTGCAGGATTGCCCGAAGTTCAATGTCTCCTGTAACTAGTCAGGCTTCGGTTATGTGTTCACAGAATCCTTAGGGATCAGAAGGGACCTGGAAAGATCATCCAGTCCAACCCCCCTGCCACAGCAGGGTCACCCAGACCAAGTCACACAGGAACACAGCCAGGCGGGGCTGGAACGTCTGCAGAGAAGGAG
>VZRI01009399.1:47569-66555 GCA_013397515.1 Upupa epops | reverse complement strand
GTCATTTACCTTGCCAGCAGCACACAGTCCACATTTTTTATTTTCCCCAATATCAGAGCATCCGATGGCTGCAGAAACAGGAAGATCAAGTTTGACACTGGAAGGATTATCACAATTTTCATGCTTTCATACTAACACTATAACTCTACAACTCCTTACTTTAGTATTTGAAATAGTTAATGCTTTTTAATACTTTGAAACAGTATTTCAAACAATGTTACACCAACATGGAAAAGATAGGCACCTACATGTTGTCTTTAAATTGGTTACAATGTCTCACTCTCGTACAAACTTTGGTTACTTTTTTGCTAAACAAGTATATTCCTGGCTAAGAGCTCCCTCCCAGCAAGAACCAACACTTCACCTGTCTCTTTGTCTCTTTCCATAACACTCCCTATTCTCTTCTCTGACCTCTTCCTACTATGCACCTTCCCCTCCCCCCCCACCCCAAGCTCACACTAGGGGTGTAAGGAGGCATTCTAGACCCCTCCAAGCCATCCTTCACTCCCCACTAGATTCCTGTTAAACTCCCTCTTCCCTGCAACTGGGAGCCATGCTCTTGGGAAGAGCTGTGGTATGACAAAGAATTTCAGATTTGAAAATTTGCAGAACAGAATAAAGTACTGTGTGAGTCCCACATAGCTGCACCTTAGAGATACTGATTTCCAATAAAACGCTACTTTCTACTGCCTATTGCACAGCTCTTCTTGGCCATTTTTCATGTGAAATCTCTTCAAACCACCATAACTTTCTCAATCATCTAAGTTTAAATTCTAACAGATGTAGATATGCCACTCTTTTTAATGAAAGGTACATTCCAGGAAAAATATTTTTAGAACTGTAGTGGATTCTGATTTCTTTTCAAAAGTCTCAACCTATTGAGACTTGAACTTTTAATCTATTTACCTTACTGTATGTATATTCTTCTGAATCACACATGTACTTTAAGGCATTTCACTTAGGGCACATGCTGCCTGGTTGCCAAGGCATTTTGATGTTGCAACATTCCATAACGGTAGTTGCTTGCAATAATTAGCATTTCTGGTTTGCGTGTTTTGGGGTGGGTATTTTTAGGGGGTAGTGGTGTTGTTTGGCTTGGAAAGTACATGTTTGCTGCATGATGTAAGAAGCATCAAATTTTGATCACAGCAGAATACAAAGTCTCTTAAAACTGGACCTGAGCAAAGCCTTTGACATTGTCCTGAACCATATTCTGGTCTCCAAGCTGGTGGAACATTGGTTTGACGGGTGGACCAATAGATGGGTTAAGAACTGGCTTGATGGTCGCACCCAAGCGACCCAGCCAAGAATGGCTGTCAATGGGCCCATGTCTAAGTGGAGGCCAGTGGCAAGCAGGGTATCTCAGGGATCAGTCCTGGGACCAGTCTTGTTTAACGTCTCTGCTGGTGACATGGACAGAGGCACTGAGTGCATTCTAAGCAAGTTTGCTGATGACACCAAGCTGTGTGGTACAGCACACATGCCGGAGGGTAGGGATGCCCTCCAGAGGACCTGGACACGCTGGAAGGGTTGGCACAAGCCCACCTCATGGGGTTTAACAAGACCAAGTGTAAGGTCCTGCATCTGGGCCAAAGCAATACTAAGCACAGATACAGGCTGGGCAGTGACTGGCTGGAGAGTAGCTCTGAGGAGAAGGACTTGGGGATGCTTGTGGACGATAAGCTCAGCATGAGCCAGCAGTGTGCACTTGTGGCCCAGAGGGCAAACCGGATCCTGGGCTGCATCAGGACAAGTGTGGCCAGCAGGTCGAGGGAGGTGATTCTCTCCCTCTACTCCACTCCGGTGAGACCCCGCCTGGAGCACTGTGTCCAGTTCTGGAACCGTTATTACAAGAAGGATGTGGACATGCTGGAGTGTGTCCAGAGGAGGGTCAAAAGGATGATCAGAGGGCTGGAGCACCTCTCCTATGAGGCCAGACTGAGAGAGCTGGGGCTGTTCAGTCTGGAGAAGAGGAGGCTCTGAGGTGACCTTATTATGGCCTTCCAGTGACTGAAGTGGGCTACAAAAAAGCTGGGGAGGGGCTTTTTAGGATCTCAAGTAGTGACAGGACTAGGGGGAATGGAGTAAAGCTGGAGATGGGGAGATTTAGACTTGATGTGAGGAGGAAGTTCTTCACCGTGAGAGTGGTAAGAACCTGGAATGGGTTGCAGCCCTGTCCCTGGAGGTGTTTAAGACCAGGCTGGATGAGGCTCTAGCCAGCCTGATCTAGGGGTGGGCTGTCCCTGCCCATGGCAGGGGGGTTGGAACTGGATGATCCTGTGGACCCTTCCAACCCTGACCAATTCTATAATGTCTTCCCAGGGAGGGAGATGGGGCGTTGGAGGGGGCTGCCTGGGGGGTTTGCAGAGTCTCCTTTTCTGGAGAAGTTTTAAACCTGCCTGGAACTGGTTGGGGTGCTCTGCTGTGGCAGGGGGATTGGACTAGATGATCTTTTGAGGTCCCTTCCAATCCCTGATGATTCTATGAAAACTATATGGGGCTTCAGTCAAAACTCCTTGCCTCCTATCTAAATGAAGACTGGATCCTTTGCTTTATAAATGACAGATTCAAGTTTCTTGCAAATGATAGCTTCAAGGGATATTGATCTCCAAAAGATCTGGTGTAGAAAGGGGCAATTTAACTGTTATTTGATATAAATTCCCACCACAGAACTCCACTGGATTATGGCACACTCTGTTCATTCAGAAAGAATCCAACGGCTTTGAAACCAAACAGCTTCAAGATCTGCCATCCTATCACTTCAAAAGGCTCCATGGTGGCCGGCTGTCATCTTCATGCAGACCATAACACATTGAGTGTATCTGTCTGAATACCTTTCTTGCATAGGATTCGTAGAAATGTGACAGAGAAAACACAAGCTGTGGAACAGAGTGCATGCTGCTAAGTGACAAAATGAAAGCTTAAGAAAATTATATGTAGATGCTGCATCATGGATCATTAAAAGAAAGGAACAAAGCATAAATCAGCATGTGTAGGAAGGGAAAGATACAGAATTTTCAAAGTATGTTCTTGCCACATAAGAGAGCTACTGTACACTTCCATTCCACTTTCCTTCTCCCACAAGTTTTCCCAATGGTATACCCCTCTGCTACTACCTCAGTTGTGGATAGGAGCTTTGAAATGCTGATAAAATAACAAAAACTTTTGATGGCACATTTAGAATAAGGGCAGGATTTAAAAAAAAGACAATTTATCAAATTTATCAAACATTAGTAACGATATATCTACTTAACTACTTTGCCCTAGCATAAAATGCAAGTCAGATCCATATTACTCAGGAAAATAGAAAAGGAAGCAAAGAACTTGGGGCCATTAACCCTATATTATGACAGTAACAATCAATTGAAATAAGTCCACTTAGTTCTCAACCCAAATATGCATTGTACCTCCTTCATGCATTCACTTAACAGTATGAGAATTCTCAAAATGTACAAACATTTGTAAAAACAGCAAAAAAGGCTCAATAATAAAAAAAAATTATTATACAAACCTTGCCATAAGGAGTATCAACATATTTTTCTGTCCTTCCTTCTAAGATATCCGGATCATCCAGGCCAGTTCCACCAATAATTCCAATCTTACACAGAAAAGGACACATTAGTTTTCTTGCGATCATGCTTCATTTAATTGCATATCTGAAAAACTAACCAGGCAGCTACAAAACATTTACTACTACAGATGGGGCTAGACTACACATCAACAAAACATAATATGCTCAGCAGTTTCCCAGAAAAGAAATTTCAAATTACTAATTTTAAACAGCTGTATTTAACCCACCTGTTTCTTTCACTATGATTTCTTACACTATCCTCTTAAAGATACCAAACTAGAAAAGCTATAGAAAATGCAAAAATACATGTCAATAGAGCATTCATTCGCAATACAAAAATTTAAGAGTTTTAAGGGTGAGAAATAACATGTATGAAGCACAACAAAGGCTTCTTTTTTACATAGGAAAAAACTATCCTATACATAACCATCATATTGAATACCACCAGGCATTACCACATTGTATTACAAGTATGAAATAATGAAAACTGTAAAAAAAAATAAAAATAGATGCTTTTGCGTTGACTTGCCAAGATTCAAGATTTTCCTCATTTCTGTAAATTTTTTCTATACACCTTCTGCAAAGAGGAACAACAGCATCTTGAGAGGTGAAATAAAAATAATCTGCTGACAATTTCAGTAGCTATGAGCATTTGCTGGGTTTTTTCATATGTTTTTGCAATTAGATCATCTGGCACCAAAAAGGTATAAGCACTCCTTCAAACTTTGTCTGCAGCTGAGTCACTGCCTCCTGTGTAGATACACTGGTGTCTGGTTTTATTGAACTCATAGCCTTACCCTAAACAGAAACTTCTGCTCCTCCTTTTTTTTATGAGAATTTTTTAAATGAAGTGCTTCTTTATCAGATTTTGATGAAATCAACTCAAAAGTACAACAGAAAGAGAGAAGAGAGAGCAAACCAAGAGGACACTTAAAAACAAGGTACTCTGTCTCTTTAGGAAATCAGGCTAAAAGTCATATTTTGTGTTTTGATACAATTTGTAGTGAAGAAGCACAAAGTGACTCACAAGTACCACTTTTCTGTCATGCTTTAGTAATAACTGTTTCTTGGTTTTGCTCACTGCTTCTCTGTTCCAGTTTTTCTGTAGATAAGGGAAAGAAAGATAATTTGAAACCATGTTCTCCCTGAGACTAAAGCCACCTTTGATTTCAGACTCCAAAAGTATAAGAATTTTGGTTTTAGTTCATCATAGAAAAGTGTTTTGGTTTTGTCTTTCTAGGGATAATTACATTTTTCCATCAAGTGAGATTTCCTCCTAAAATTCTATCTCTTTGGATGGAATGGGTACTATTAGTCCCTTCAGAAGCTCAAGCTTACTAATCGTTTTTAAAAATGATGTCACCGTATACGACACACAGAGAAAATACTACTGCCTTCTTTTTCTCTCTGATGTGACCAACTGTTTCAAATCTTGTCTCACTTTTAAACTGAAGGATACATATCATGGCTGCATTGCTCATCACGGAATCATTTGGGTTGGAAAAGATCTTTACGATCATTGAGTCCAACCACTAATCTAACTCCAACAAGCCCACCACTACACCCTGTCCCTAAGCTTCACATGTACACAACTTTTAAAATGTCTAGGTATGGTGATTCAACCTCCTCCATGGACTGTCTGTTCCAAGGCCTGATGATCCTTTCCACCAGGTTTTTTTCCAAATGTTGAACATAAATTTCCCATGTTGCCACTTCAGGCCATTTCCTTTTGTTACTCATGAGAGCAACACCCATCTCTTTACAATCTCCTCTTAGGAAGCTGTAGACAGTATGGAAAAAACTCCAGATCTCAATATATAACATGCCCTTTCCTCAACACACATTGATTGTCTCTTATTCTACGCTCTTAACTTTCACATTCACAGAGACATCATTAGTTCAACCATTAGCTGGATCATCATGCATTTCATTGCAACATGCAGGTGCTCTGTGGTCTTTCTCATATGCATAAAATACTTATTGGACAACACTTTCCACACTGCATGGTGTGAAAGACTATTGGAATAACTCGTTTGAACATGTTTTCCTTTGCCACCTCCCAGCGGACCACGGGGAGTACTGCAAAGGTACCACCAGTAAAAATCCACAAACTCCTCTCCCGAGTACACACAAACATTAGCAAACACCTAGATCAGTGTTAACAGTACTGATGGGTCTGTTCCCCTGGTAGCCATGTTGCTTATTTATTACAGATGTTCAGAGTGTTTTGAGTGCTCACGAAAATCTGGAACACTACAAAATCACAGAATCATATACATTTCAAGATGAATATGATTTGCCATAATAATTGTGCTAGTAGTCTACAGGAGCAGCAACAATAAAACTAAAAACCAACAAAGCATCATCTTTAGTGCTGTTTATGCATGCACTTGCTAAACGTAGAAAATTACTATGTTAACAAAGTCAGGATTAAAATGTGGCCTTGGAAATTGTATTTTTAATCTAGAAAAAAACCAGTTCTTACAGTAAATTAATGGGTTTTGTTTTCATGCTTGTTTTATTAATGCCCTATGACTTAAGATTCAAAAGCAAGTACCAAGATTATCTGCTTGAATTTTTATGTCTGGCAAGTGAAACTGGGACTGAAGAAAATGGTGTAGCACTGGAGACACCCACTTCAGCTATGTGACATTAAAGTTTGGAACTACAGTGATTTAAAGTCCTCAAGACACACAGGTACAGCACTGCAACAGACTGTTCCTGTATGAGCAAGCAACACATCTGCTGTCTAAAAGCACAGGGGCTTGTGTGTTCACAGCAGGCCTGGTGAAGCTGTTTTTGTATTTGCTGCTGCTCTGCTTACTCTTCTCTGCTGCGGCGGTGGCATTAAAATGTGTTTGAGCTGCACAGTGCAGCTCCAGAGCAGACTTCTACACCTATGGCCATGCTGTCAGAAATGTCAGTAGTGCAACAAGTTGGCAAAATATTCAGAGCTCACAGGGTGGAGAGCCCACAGCACAGAAGAGTTAGATCATCCTGAACTGGCTTCTGCCTGATTCTTCCCCTGAATTTTTCCTCAGCAGCAGTTTGGTCAACTTTCAAGACACCTTGGGCAATACTGGCTAGAAAAGATGCTGGGCTCGCCATAATTCACAGGTGAGCTACTACAGTGGAAGGAAAGAGATCTGATGAAGTTGCTGCTTCTCCAACCACATGTAAGCTTTCCTTTGCCTGCTGTTTGGTGAAATTCATCAAATAGGTTCAAGCACAAGACAAAGAAGTGCAGTAACACTCTATGCTTGCCTATCTTAGGCTCTCAAACAGCATCACACGTTTTGTCACTATCAGCTATGAGTCTTTGAGACACTTAACAACCAATTACTGTATCTGTATTCCTCTCTCTTACTTTGTGGATAAATATGAGATGAATCACAGAATGGTTTAGATTGGAAGGGGTGTTAAACATCATTTAATTTCAACTCCCCTTCCTTCTCACCCTTGCACGGGCAGGAAGAGGGCAGCATTAAAAATACTTTCAATCTAAACAAACAGCAAGCTGCTGCTGCACACATTTTACCGCTAAGTGAATACCTCTTATAACCGATTTCTAGACACTACAACAACCGTGACAGTACCTTCACCTCAGAAAACGAATCCACGTTTTGACCACAACACAGACCCAGAGCTCCAGCCTGACTGTCCTGCTCATCCCCGGCGTAGGCCGTCACCTTTTGGAGACATTTTTTTAATGACTTTTGTAGGGGCTCCCTGCTGCAGCCGTCCGGGCAATCAGCAACGGGCCCGCCCGGGGTTCCGTTTCACCCACACAACCGTAGCTGGGGCGGAAACTCCGAGAACAAGAGTCCTACGGGTTTCATTTAAAATAAATGTAATAAAGTAAAACTTAAAAAATCCAATTAATCTCTTCCGCGACGGCAGCGCTGAGCGAGGCCCCAACGTGAAGACTAGAGCACTGTGCCTGGCGCTCCCTGCCATGGCGGTCCCGCTCCCATATGGCCCCGCTGAGGCGGCCGGGGGCGGGAAGGGATCCAGGAGCGTGGCGAGACACGGAGGGAAAGCCGGCAGAACAGCGACATCCTTCCTCGGGCCACCGCCCCACATACCTGCAGCCGCCCAGGAGAGGAGGCTGGGGATTATGGGGAGAGCTGGGAGCGCAGCCGCCTCCCCGCTCGCAGTCCCACGCTTACCTTCACGGCCGCGACGGCAGCGGCCATGTTGGAGGCAAGAGACGGCTCAGCCCCGCCTCGAGGCTGCGGGAGCTCTGCGGCGGTCCTCGCTAGGGGGCAGCGCCCGCCCGCGCTGAGGGTGGCCTCGGCGCAGACAACACACACCCTGAGGCACCAAACCCGTTCTCAGGCCCTAACACTCTTCGGGTGTTACGGAACGGTCCTGGTGTGGGCTGTGGTGGTCACCCGGGTGGAATTATTGAGGAAAGCATTGCCAACACACTACGCAAAAGGGCTCCGTGGAGGAAGGTCTGGTTTAGAGTGTTTCGTATCGCAGTATCGGACGTAATTGCTTTTACCCACCCCCTTTCCTCCTTCCCACCCCAGAATATCTTCTCTCCCGCAGTGGGTTGTTCATAAGCGTTTCTGTTGATGTGCCAGTATTAACTTCAGCCGTGGTCCCCGCAGAATATCTCCAGCTTGCACCTCTGGAACATTGCTGTCTCCTGGTCCATAAACCCTGAAACACTACTGCACCCTGGAAACGTGGGCTCTGTGACGTTTTTAATGTGGTTTTTTATTTTTTTTTATTTTTTTTTTTCAAATATTCTCAATTTAGAAGACTTATTGTGTCAGTGTGCTTGAAGCCAGTGAGAATGCCACTATGTTTAAAAATCTCTTGAAATCACATCCACGGTGCCTGTCCTGATTTGTGTTTAATTCTTTGCATCTCCATATGCACATGTTTGCATGCGACTCACTGCACATAAATGCTGCAGCTGATGTGGAAATACTTTGAGTTAAGCTGCAGCTCCACAAAACTGTATTCCGCAGGTGTTCTAGTGGCATAGAAATAATCTGTCTACTGAAAAGTGCTACAGGTGCTATGTATTGGCTTGGTCTGTCTGAAGACTGATTTTCAGATGGCATATATTTCAGTCAGACCACCTAACATATTTCTGGAGACACTGTGATTTATTTGACTTCCACCCAAAATTCCATAGTTTGTCAGCAGAGGGTGGAACTGAACAGCAGCACAAAGTCCCTAAAGCACCCCATGTGACATGAAGCAAAAGTTGTTGATTAGTCCTGGATTGCCGGATGTTGCAAAGTGAGACCAGAATTCCAGCTCTAATGAATGTGAAAATTACTGACTTACAGTATTTGTAATTAAGTGGAAGAGGTTGGTTTTAATCTTAGAGACATTTAATATGATTTAATAAAGGGTGCTTTTTTCAGTGTTCAAATATGATTCTGAGAACAAACTAACCTTTTTCACACTGTATAGAAAGTATATGTATTTATCTAGTCAAGTTTATGTAGCTTTAATTGATATAAAATGGTAAAGAAGTTATCATAAAAAAAACCCAAAATCTTGTGTTTGTTGTATTTATACTTCTAAATGCATATTCAGATGAGATGATGTTATCCTACATCTTATCTCAGTTTAGAAATGTGCTGAGGTCTGTGAAGCAGTTCACCTTATTCTGGAAAAGAATATTCCTGGTAACTTAGGGCAGTAGCAGCCAGTGCTGAACTTGTGTCTTCAGTTGTGATTTTCTTGCTGTGTAACTTCCATTTATTCTCTTTTCTTAGTGTCACAGATAGTTTGTCATAGAGGCTGAAGGCCTCTCAGTTCAAAATGCAAGACCATGCTGATGAGAAATGGACTTCATAAAACTGTAGTTGTATAAAGTGACATTGTTGGTGTTCTACAACACAGTGCAGTCAGTATAGTTACAATACCACATTGACTGAAATTTATCCTGTTTTTCTCATTCTGGCTTGGCTTTTCTGTCAAAGGTATACATTCTACTTTGCATAGAATAATTTAGTGAATGATTTTAGTCAATTCCTACTAATTCTACTATAATTTTCCTCTGCTGATTTGCTTTGTCAGATGTGTTGTAGTATTCATCTTTTACCACAAGTATGTGCAATCTGTTTACTTTTCTGCTTCTATTTATGTTTAATTTTGGACATGGGAGTTCACTTTGTTTAAGTATTTTGCTCTCCAGGACCATAGGTTAAGAGTCCTTTCTTAGTCCCATTTAAAACACCCTGTTTCTATGGGAGTACTGTAGCTATGTAAAGAAATACCATCATTCCAACTTCATGTTTATGGACTCTGACTCTCTACCACTATATGCATTCTATAGGTGTTACTCTGTATAAAGCACATTATGTTCCCTGACTTGAGAAATACTGTGGCCTCGGACAGGGAAATGATCATCACCCTATACTTGGTACTGGTGAGGCTGGAATACTGGGTTCAGTTTTGGGATACTAACTTCTTACTCCCTACCTGAAAGGAGGTTGTAGAGAGGCGGAGTTCAGTCTCTTTTCACAAGTAACAAATGATAGAATAAGGGGAAATGGCTTCAAATTTTGCCAGGGGAGGTTTAGATTGGGCATTAGAAAAATTATTTCACCAAAATGGTTCTGAAGGGCTGAAACAGGCTGCCCCAGACAGTGGTAGGTTTCCCCATCCCTGAAGGTATTTAAATGACATGTAGATGTGTTGCTGGGGGACATGATTTGTCAGTGGACTTGGTGGTGGACTTGTCAGTACTGGGTTCATTGTTGCACTCCAGTGATCTTGAAGGTATTTTTCAGTCTAAACAATTTTATGCTTCTCTGTGTTTGTAGAGTAAACCTGGACACAAACCAGCAAGAAGCCTGTTCATGATGAATTATTGATGACATAAGTACTTCAAGCAGTGTTGAACTGGAGGGTCAAAAAAAGGAGCTTCTTCAGATGGTGTTTCTGAAGATATCTGGTCTGAGACACTGTTTTGGCACATTCCAGGCAGTGGGTGGACAGCCTATATTCAGAGTTGGAAAAATCACCTGAAAAGCTATTCTTGCAAACAAATTCGGTACCTTTCAAATTGGGTACCATGCTATTTTGAGTTTACTAGTTAACTAGTAAAAAGAACCTGTATCAATATGAAATTATGTACTTTTTCAAGTGACTTCACTGTGCATCAAGAGCTAATGAATCCCCATTACTTAGATCAGTTCATATCCCTAAGTTGAGGCACTCGCTTATGCCTTCACAATTATTTAAAAGAAATAGTGCTTTTAAAAATCAACATTGTAAAATGCTTTAATTACTATAGATAATATGGTTTTGATAATTCAGTGTTGAATAGTTTAAAATAAAATTCTGGTTACACAACTGAGAGTTGGAATCTAATTCAGTGACTGTTTATCAGTAAACCATAATCTAGAAGTTCTTAACATACCACTTATCATGATGAGTAGTCAGCTTTCTACAGCAGCCATTTGAAACCAGAAGCAGGTAGAATCATAAAAAGTTGGAAGGGGCCTTAAAGATTATCTAGTTCCACACCCCCTGCATTATGCAGGGACAACCCTCATTAGACCAACCTAACCTTGAATGCTTCCACGGGTAGAGCTTCCACAACACCCCTGAGCAGCCTGTTCCAACTTCTTCCTAAGATTCAGTCTAAATCTGTTCCTCTAGTTTGAAACCTTCACCCTTCTCCTATCGCTAGATTCACTTGCAAGAAGTCATTCTCCAGCTTTCCTGTAGCCCCCTTCAGGTACTGAAAGGCTGCTCTAAGGTCCCAGCAGAGCCTTCTCTTCTCCAGAATGAGCAGCCACAATTCCCTCAGCCTGTCTTCATAGGATAGGTGTTCCATCCCTCTTCTGATCCTCTCAGGTCCTTCTCAGGACTTGCTCCAACAGTTCTGTGTCCTTCTTATATTGGAGACTCCAGAATTAGACACAGTACTCCAAGTGGGGGCCCACAAGAGCAAAGAGGGAGGGAGAATCACCTGCTGTTGATGCTTGTTTTGAAGCAGGCCAGGATATAGTCATCATTCTAGGCTAAACTCACATGTTGCCAGCTAACGTTGAGCTTCTCATCTACTGACACCCTCACATCCTTCTTTTCAGGACTACTTTCAGTTCATTCACCACCCAGCAAGTATTTGTGCTTGGGATTGCTCACATCTAGATGCAGGATGTTGCACTTGGACATGTTGAACCTCATTCAGTTTGCCTAAATGTTCTCAAGCCTGTCAAGACCCAATTGTTAAGGTCCCTCTGGACGGCCTTCCTTTCCTTCCAGCATGTTGACACCATCACACAGCTTGATGTCATCAGCAAACCTGCTGAGGGTGCACTCTATGCCACTGTCTGTGTCACTGACTAAGATGTTAAACAACACAGGGCCCAAAACAGACCCCTGAGGAACACCACGCAGAACTGAGTACAATAGTACCTCATCAGAAGCACCACCCTAGCATTCAGGAAAACAATGTGAACAATGTGAACAATCCTCAGGATGAACAGACACTAACAAAAAGACACAAGGTACAGTATTACTGTGCACAAGGTTTCAGTTTGTATTTAATGATATTACAAAAAACCTTCAAAAAATCTTGCTGTATTCCAGAGGGTGCATTTCATATTCTGAATGGTGGAATGGTTTGTAGCAAGGTGGAGGTTGGTGTTTTCTTACAATTAAAAATCATGGAACAACAGGAAATGACCTTATGTTGTGCCAGGGGAGGTTTGAGTAGGACATTAGAGGAATTACTTTACCTAAAAGATTGTGAAGGACTGAAACAGGCTGCCCAGGACCATGGTGGAGTCACTATGCCTGAAGTGTTCAAAAAACATAGATCTGACACATGGTAACATAGTTTAGTGGGCATTGTCATGTTGGGTTAATAGATGTACTTGTTGATCTTGAAGGTCTCTTCAGCCTTTATAATTCTGTGATTGTAATGCAAATTCTGGATAAAAATTAATAATTTAGTAGAGTTTTATTTCACTTTTTCAAAATAAATGACTTGGAGTCTCTCTGCTTTGATTTCTCAGTTTTTCATGAGCACTGTTTCTTTAAGTTAAAATAATGAGTAAAGACTAAGTCCCATTTGAACTTTACACTCACAAAACAACTTTTAGATTAAGTCATTTATATACTGGATTAAGGACCTTCAAACTGAAATCTAAAGTGTTAAAATCTTGAGGGAATCATGGCGGAAGTCCACGTGTAGTCAACACCTAAAAACCAGTGGGGAATGCTGATGATTTAAGGGCCTCAAAACGTAACAGTTTTGGCTGACTGCTAGACAGAGTTACAAAACCTTGGACAAATGAATGGAAACACTCTTATTTGTGTAAGAAGCATTTTAATTACACAAATAGTGTGTTATTATGTTAAATATAGAAAATGGGCTATGTATACAAAGGCACTACTTAACAATGCAAACCAAGGTTAGTAGATGAGGGTCTAATGCTGGGCGCAGATAATGAGGACATAGTGACCCTGGAATTTTAATCCCTATTCTGACACCAAATACTTTTCTACATTTAAGTAATTTAACCGTGTCCCTCTTGTAAAGTCATAATCGTGACGATAATAATCCCTAACTACTTTAAAGGAGTGTTTGTGAAAACAGTTTGAAGATGAAAAGCACTGCATCAAGGTAAAAGGTCTTGTGATTTTATTACAAAAGAAGTTGCTGCAAAGAAACAGTGGTGCTGTGTACACATATTTGAGCTTTGAATTGCCTTTCCTAATATTACTTCAAAGAAAAACAGTCTCACTGAAAAGAGGAAAACAGAGACTCTGTCGGGAATAATTCACCCGCTTCATTCATTCATGTAGATCTCAGTGTCAACAGTTCCCATTATGGTGTACTCCTTGTGTACCTTGCTGTTCCTGTCCTACAAATTCAGAGCACATATCTCAGCAGTGATGTAAAATTGCACACGCGCTGAGGGTATTCTCTGTGTTCTTTTGTATCAGACAAGGCTTTACCCACCAAGTAAGATGGTATTTAACACATGCTCTTAATAAGAAGATACTTTCTTTTGCACAGTCATTGTTAGTTGTGTGTTTTTTCCCTGCGTACTGGAAACAATTTGTTAAAATAATAAGATTTCACTTGCCTTCAAAGAAAAATGAATGTATAGTTTTTATGTTAGGACTAATAATTGTTAAGGTTAAATAAACGTCAAGGCTACTGCATGGAAGAATCACCTTAGGGAATATTTGAAAACCTGTTTCCAGCTGTTTGTAATTGTCTAGAGTTTATTGTTTTTACAGCCCTCTTGTAGAGCAAAAACTGAGAACTCTCAAAAGCGTGTTAGCAAAAGGCTAACTGAGGAAGTTCACAGAATGTTTATCAACAGCTGAACTGAAGGTGACTGCCTTTACATTGATTCTGCTAAGGGACTGCAACATTTTAAATTGGTCCACCCATTTGCAAAATGAACAGTTTGCCTTTCATTGGAAGGAAGTTTCTTTAAGGGACATTTCTAGCACCATAATATCTGTTCCCTGGCATGTTTTTTCTCAAGGAGGTACCATTAAGAAGCTGGCCTCGTCAGCATCAAAGCTGTGATATGCTCAAGCACTAAATTAGCTTAATGAGATGAAGTTTGCACGGTCCACAGACAGGGCAACTCTGCCAACTACATGTGAAAGGATAAGAATTTTTTAGCTAATTCACTGATGTGGTACTTTCAAAAGCTTCTGTACGAGTCAATGCATGGTGTACAAGATTGGTATATAAAATCATCTGCAAGGCAAGATAGTCAGCTTCAAAACCCTGACACTTGTCATTACTGACACAAATTATTTCAAGAAGTAAAATCCATGCTGCAGTTAAGCAGTCATATTCTTCTCCCTGGTTGTAGTGCGTGACCTCAAAGTCCTCATTGTCTTCAACCATGCCACAGAGGAAAGGGAACTTCATACAGTTACAAATTATTACAGAACGTGAGCATTGTTTCAATTAGTAAATGCACTTGTCTACTAGATACAGAAGTGCTGTGATTCTCCCTAATGCTAACTTCATGTAAGTTAATTAGTTTTTGTCCTTTAGTGCCTCTGTATCAACCTGTGTACAGAAGTGATGATAAAAATCTCATTAGCTATAGTATGAGCTGACTCCCTATGTGGCTCACCTGGAACTTACTCATCTGCCACATACTTCCAGTATTTTGTCTAACACATGCATCAGATTAGCTCTACATCCTTCACACAAATATTAAAAAGGGCAGAATTAAAAAGGCTGGCATAGTTTTTCCACTGGTTTATGGCTAGGTTCTGTTATTTAAACCCCAGCTGGATTCTGTTTACCCATAACTCCGCTTTGATGGCATCTTGACTTCAGGTGCCTTCCTTGGCTCCACTTAGGCATCACTTCTGTTTGATGACTAAAAGGTAGGTCCCAGTGATTATAAGCTGCACCCCAGGGGACTGGCCCAGGAGGCATGGTGACTCAGGTATGTGACGCAGACCGCCTCCCCACTTCCTCCTGCCTCAGGCATGTAAGTATTCACTGCTGGCCAAATGCATCCTTCAGTTATTACATGCCCATCCCACACAGCCTTGCTGTGGAGGGTGAGTAGCAGGAGTGGGACCAGCCCTTCACCTCATGCATGTCTCTGCCTGCTCCTATTATATGGGCTCACAGTCCCATTTCTCTATGGTTAGACCCCTGGTCTGGCAAGTCCTCTGCAGAGGTAAGTATGTGAGCATTTCACATTTTGTTCTGAGATTTACTGGTGCTTGTAGCCAACATCTGGCTACACTGTGCCAAATAAACCCCACACCATGCTTTCATGTGAGCCCATTGCAGTGGGACAGTTTCTCTTCCTTGTATGAGTAGTTTCTTTGCTCATATAGTCTGTGTGGCAACACTGGTTAAGCCTTGATATATATGCCATCTTCTAGCTTATTATCTATTATATGCTCTGCTTAGCAATTAAAAGTTTGGTCCATGCATGTTATGTGAAAAAGTGGAGTTTTATAAAGTCTTCTTTATGTTTTCATTTTCTAAAATAATGGAAGAGGCTTAAGCCAAGAAGATTATGTCTTGAAAAATTTTAATTCAGTAATTATTGTAAAATATTTGGAGTGAGGCTAAAGAGATGTTTGCAAGTTTATATGTGGTATTTTAGTAGGTCTCATGATAGAGTGGCTGAAAGAATGTAGTTGGAAGAGTAAAATAAACCCCCTAAATCAAAGGACATAGGTCTGTCCAAATTATTAAAGGGACAATGATTTGTACAAAGAGTTTATGCCTGTTATTTGTATGATCTTAATCTTACTGTAGCTAGGAAAAATGCAGTATTTTCAAAGTATTTCCCTGAACTCCTAAATGAGATGGGAAGGCTACTTATAGGTGATAGGCCAGAGGCTAGATAAAGAAAGAGGTCAGGGTATTGAGATAGTGAAGACTTGAGCTGGTACTCAGTTAATGTGGAGAGCCACACAGCTTATAATGAGATCCAATTATGCCAAATTAAATGAGAGACATCACCCAAACACAAGCAGGAGGGCAGTGCAATCACAGCAAGTAGTTCTGCCATGGTCACTTCTGTGAAGACATGGTAACAATATTTCCCAAAAAACCTGTTCCAGGAGAAATCTTTATGTCTCAAGCAAACACAGGGGTACATCCTGGGACACCACTGCCCAAGCATCTGAGTCTCACCCAGACTTAGGTACAAGGAAGAAAACTGCTTGATTGTGACAGGGAATCATTTCTGATGCTCGTGTGACAGGAGTTCTCAGAAGTTCAATTTTTTTTCTGTGAAGAAATTCAATCCAATTTCCTCTATTATGTGCAAGATTTGTGCAAGATTTAAGAGACAGCTATAAGGTAAAAATCAGAGGTTTGGAGATCGAAAGCCTTTGTTACTGCTTTTTAGCTGCAGTGATAGGTGTAGCATGATTAACTGGTGTGTAGGTCTCTCTCTGAAACTATGCCTTGCTGTAGCCACCAGCAAGCATTTGCAAGGAAAATTATTTAGCAGAGAATTTTTGTGATTGTGATTAATTATGAGAGTAATGTCTTGCAACTTCACATCTTGTATTGAGATGGTCTCTGCTTCAAAGAGCTTAAGTGTACACAGATTCAAAGAGGCAGAGATGACAAATGAAGCTACGTGAGCAGTGAAAACACAGAAACAAAATCCAGGTCTTCTGACTCCCAGTCCCATACCTTTTCCACTGAGATAGATTAAGTTACAGCCACCAAGCTTTCAACAGTAGTGGTCCAAATCCTAGTTTTGAGCTCATTTGTGTAAGAATTAACTCTGTTGTGCAGTGTACTCATTGTCTCTCCACTCTTAACAGGTCAATCATCTGTGCTCCTCTGTGCTGAAGAAAAGGACTGTACCAATGCTTCCCTAGCTTTCCTTGGGACAATGCATAAGAACAGATTTAAATTTTACTGATTTCAGAGGATTCTCAAACCATTGTAGAAGGCAGATTCAAAGCAGCAGAAGACCATGATTTTCTCTAGAAATCAAGTCCTAAAAACCATATTTTCTCCTGTTTTTTCCTTTAATAAGAGTAGATTTATTTAACAGATTCATATTTTTCTAATCAATTAATATGAATTTTGGATGAAGAAAGGAGAAGGGTTATGCTGGGGTAACTGATTTGTCTTGCTACTATAATGCATTATCAAAATAACATGAGTTTAATAAGCTGTAGCAAACTGTCAAAAGCTGTTAGCAGTGTAAAACCCTACAGCCATGAAGAAGCTTTGTGTGTTGATAGTCATGCCATGAAGAAAAAGGAAAGGGCTAGAGGGAACAATGCAGTGCACAGGCATACTGTGGGACCCTATAAGGATGTTCTCACAGGGCCTGAGATTGGGATTTGGGCAAAAATAAGAACTGTACAGGCTGAGAAATCACATAGTTGAAGAGTATCTCTTGGCAGTCCTGGAACAAGATATACCACATTTTACGGATTTGGGTAGACAAAAACATTGCTGGAGGATGCATAGCAGAGCTGGAATACTTCAGCTGCTAAACAAAAAGACCTCTAAATAAGTGAATCTTAATGCCCTATTTAGAAAGTACTTAAAGTTACTGCCTTTGGTAGAAACTAATTTCAACAAATATTTAACAAAAGTGCTTACACTACCACTGGTTACATTAGTCCATGACTCATTTGAACAGCAGAAAGAAAGCTTGAGAGAATAAACAAATATTGGCAGAATAACAAAATAGATACAAGTTCATGTTTGAAGAGGCAGGACACAGTGCTGGACCATGTGAGTGTATATGATGATGGTCTGAATGTGCTGCTTAGTGTTATTGTGAAAAAGATGCTAGTACAAAAAAAGGAGAGAAGTGGGGAGTTTCAAAAGCTCTTGGCAAAGAGCCACTGACAGTATGAACAGAATACCTTCAAACCCATCTGAAAGTCAGCAGTAAGTGCTTCTTGATATTTGGTATTTTTAACAGCTGTGTCATAGAATCATCAGGGATTGGCAAGGACCTCAAAAGATCATGTACTCCAATCCCCCTGCTACAGCAGTGTCACCTAAACCAAGTTGCACAGGAGCACATCTAGGTGGGTTTCGAAAATCTCCAGAGAAAGAGACTCCACAACTCCCCTGGGTAGGCTGTTCCAATGCTCCATTCCATTACCCTCACTGTGAAGAAGATCCGTCTGATATTAATATGGAACCTCCCATGTTCCAGCTTGCACCCATTGCCCCTTGTCCTATCACTAGATAACCTTGAGAAGAGCCTGGGTCCATACTCCTGACACCCACTTCTCACATATTTATAGACATTAATGAGGTCACCCCTCAGCCTCCTCTTCTCTAAGCTAAAGGGATCCAGCTCCCTCAGCCTTTCTTCATAAAGGAGCTGTTTTCTGGAACTGAGGGGTCCAGAATTGGACACAATAGTCCAGATGCAGCCTCACTAGTGCAGGGTAGAGGGGGAAAGAACCTCCCTCAAACTGCTAAACATCTCCCTTCTGATCCCCCCAGCATGAAGCTGGCCCTCTTGGCCACAAGAGCACATTTCTGGATCATAATCATCCTGCTGTCCACTAGGATGACCAGGTCTCTTTCTCCTAATCTGCTGTCCAACAGGTCAGTCCCCAACCTCTACTGGTACTTGGGGTTAATCTTGCCCAGATGCAAGACTCTACCTTTTACCCTGGTAAATTACCCTTCATTAAATTTCTCTCTGCCCAGCTCTCTAGCCTGTCCAGGTCTTGATGAATGGCAGCACAGTCTGTTGGGGTGTCGACAGCACCACCCAGCTTTGTGTCATCAGCAGACTTGCTGACAGTGCACTGTAATCCCTCATCCAAGTCATTAATGAATAGATTGAAGAGGACTGGTCCCAGTACTGATCCTTGGCAGGCCTCCAACATTAGATACCGGACTCTGTCCCATTAACCACCACTCTCTGGCTTCTATCCTGCAGCCAGTTCACAATCCACTTCACTACCCAATCAT
>VZRI01009399.1:0-47216 GCA_013397515.1 Upupa epops | reverse complement strand
AAGTATAGATGCAGGCAAAGAAAGTGTTCAGTATGTCTGCTTTCTCTGTATTCCCTGTCTCCAGGACACCCAGTTCATTTAGCAGGGATCCCACATTGCCTCAGTTTAGTTTTATCTGCAATGTATTTGAAGAGGCCCTTTCTGTTACTCTTGACCTCTCTTGCAAGGTTTAATTCCAAGGAGGCCTTGGTTTTCGTAGTTGCATCCCCAAGTGGCCATCTCTTCCTTCCATGACCTATGGACTTTCTTCTTCCTCTTAAGTTTGCCCAGCAGCTCCCCGTTTAATATTGTAAATATTGTTTTCATAGTAAGCCTAAATAAATTGCTGCCTTACAAGCACCTAGTAGATTTACCTGACATCATTTGACTAGCTCTTTCTCACTGGGAAATGCTTTCTGTAATTACACAACAACTTTTCTGACTAGGCTGAATACATGGTGTGAACACCCCATTTGAATTCACAGATTCACAGATTTGCAGGTTGGAAGGGATCTCAGGGATCATCTAGTCCAACCTCTTAAAGCAGCATACAGTTTAAATGAGCTGGCCCAAAATTCTATCAAGCTGAGCCTTAAAATTGTCTACATTTGAGCAATCCACCACTTCCCTTAGAAGACCATTGCACTGTCTAGCAGTTCTCATTGTGAAAAATGTTCCTCTCAAATCCAGTCAGAATGTCTCCTGGAGTAACCTGTAATAGTTGTCTCTTGTCTTCTCTGCATGACTTCTTCTGAAAAGGGAGTCTCCATCCTCTTTGTAGCCACCCTTGATGTACTGAAACATCACAATAAGGTCCCTCCCTAAGCCTTCTCTTCTCAAGGCTGAACAAACACAATTCTCACAGCCTTTGTTAATAAGGGAGGTCTTGCAGTCTTCTGATTGCTGTTCTCTGGACTCTCGGCAGCCTATCTGCATCTTTTTTGTCTAGTGGGGACCAAAACTGAATGTAGTACTCAAGGTGTGATCTGACCAGCTCTGAGTAGAGTGGCAAGGAAATAGCTTTATTTCTGCTGGTGATGCCCTTGTTAATGCCCTCTTTGCTGCAACAGCACTCTGTTGGCTCATGTTGAGCTTGCTATCCACCAAAACCCCCAGGTCACTCTCTACATGGCTAGTCTCCAGCCAGGTGGGTCCCAGAGTGAGCTGCATTTGAGGATTGTGGATTCCCAGGTGCAGGACCTTGTACTTGTCCTCATTGAACTTCATGAGGTTCCTTCTGGCCCACTTCATCAGCCTGTCCAGGTCACCCTGGAGCCTCGGAGAAGTCAAGATATGCAATGTCCATTGCTTGCCCTGCATCAACTCAGTGGGTCACCCTGTTGTAGAAGGCGATCAGATTTGTCAGGCATTATCTATATGGGTCTATAATTACCTGGGTACTCCTCGGAGCCCTTCTTGTAGATAGGAGTGACATGAGCCTTCTTTCAGTCTTTAGGCACCTCTCCTGATCTCCAAGAATTTTCAAAGATAATAGCAAGTGGCCTTGAGATGACATGGTTGAGCTCTCATAACACTCTTGGTGGATGGCATCTGGGTCAATCAATTTGTAAGAGTCAAGCTCCTGTAGGATTTGACACACCAACTCTTCCTTCACTGATGGCAGGTCTATGCCTTCATCAATATCAATTTTTCTTCCATGGGACCCAAAAGTGCTGGTAAAAAAAAGAGGTGAAGAAAGCATCAAGGATTTGTGCTTTTTCGGCACTGTTGATAGCTAGTTCACCTAAATCTGTACCTTCTTTCTATCCCTCCATTCAGCTGTATCCCAATAACATGCTAAACAGACTGTGTAGGTGCCACCTAGCTGATTAATTTGGTTTTTATGGTGACAGTTTGTAAAATCTTGTGTATGTGAATAACAGCATGAGCAAATTGCACACTTTGTGCATGAGCAAATACCCCTCCAATATTCAAAAAGGGTAAGAAGGAGAACTCAGGTAACTATAGACCAGTCAGCCTCACCTCCATCCCAGGAAAGGGGATGGAACAATTTTTCCTAGACACTGTCTCTAGGCACATCAGGGACAATGGGGGGCATTAAGGACAGTCAGGATGGCTTCATCAAGATTAACCCCAAGTACCAGTATAGGTTGGGGACTGACCTGTTGGACAGCAGATCAGGAGAAAGGGACAGCAGGATGACTATGAGCCAGCAATGTGCTCTTGTGGCCAAGAGGGCCAACAGCATCCTGGGGAGATCAGAAGGAGGTTGCTTAGCAGATCATGGGAGGTTCTTCTCCCCCTCTACTCTACACTAGCTAGACTGCATCTGGACTACTGTGTCCAGTTGCGGGCCCCTCAGTTCAAGAAGGACACTGAGCTGCTGGAGGGTGTCCACTGTAGAGCAACAAAGGTGATCAAGGAAGTAGAACACCTCCCTTATGAAGAAAGGCTGAGGGAGCTGGGTCTCTTGAGCTTGGAGAAGAGGAGGCTGAGGGGTGACCTCATTAATGTCTATAAATATGTGAAGGATGGGTGTCAGAGAGCTGGAGCCAGGCTCTTCTCTAGGTTTTCTAATGATAGGACAAGGGACAATGGGTGCAAGCTGGAACATAAGAAGTTCTATATAAGTAGCAGAAAGAACTTCTTCACAGTGAGGGTAACGGAGCATTGGAACAGGTTGCCCAGGGCCGTTGTGGAGTCTCCTTCTCTGGAGACTTACAAGCCTGGATGTGTTCCTGTGCAACTTAGTCTAGGTGATCCTGCTGTGGCAGGGGGATTGGATTAGATGATCTTTTGAGGTCCTTTCTGATCCATAATGATTCTACAGTTTCATGATTCTATGAGCAGAAAAACTCTGCTTTAGGGAATATTTTCTTTTTAAGAGTATCTTTTCTTTTTAAGGCAAAATTTTTTCTATTAATAAAGGTTTTTTTATGAATAATGAATAATGAATAATGAATAATGAATAATGAATAATGAATAATGAATAATGAATAATGAAAAGAAATGGACTCATATATTGCTTGTATATGTATATACTTTGATCCAAATAATTGACCTTGTTCAAAGTAAAACCAAAGATAGAGATGCCTTTAATTTTATTCTAAAAATTTCTTCTTCCCAATGTCTTGTCACTGAGCAAACCCCACTGTGTTTGCTATTATGGATTACTTTTAATTTTGTAATTCTATATTACTGAAAGCTATTGGCACTATTTGTGTGTTCCTTTGATTTGATATCATAAACAGCAGATTAGAATGTTATCATGTCAGATTAAAAGATGAACAGTTTATTCATTGACCTCTCATGCAGCTTAAATTGCACACATATGCAGTACATCACCATTCTTCAGCCCAGTCACTGCAAAATTTCTTTTAATGAAATACCTAAAATCATGAACACCTTCAACAGTTGAATTTGATGGGTTAGGTTTTGTTCTGAAATATTTGGCAGTTGTTAAGGATTTTGAAAGGAGTCTGCTTAAAAGCATTGGAATCACATTAATTTTTCTTACTTGTCCAAACGATTGTTTTATATGATTCTGTCAGTATGAGTATTAAGTCCACATCAGTCTGAAATTACAGGTGAAGTTGTGTTATCTTCAGCCCTTGAAGTAATGTGCTGATTCAAACATTCCCCACCCAAGCAAAATACATGTGTTCAAAACTGGAGAAAACACAACCTTTACATAACCACCACCCTCCTTCCAAACATTATAAAATACTTGAACTTGAAATAAAATCTGTTGTCTGATTTAACCTTGGTGAGTATTTTACACTTTCAATACACAGTTGTCAAGTGTGTTAAGGATTTGATGTCCACATTGAGGTCTGACAGCAAACAAAATGGATTAGAGGCAGCTTTGGTGGGCACCCATGGACAAACTGTATCTATGTCTGCCTCAGGAAATGGTAAGTTTCCTACTTCTGTTCATTTATTTGCTCTGCTTGGCTTCTTTTATATTGAACTGATTCCCATGGCAGCAGAAGTGAGCCAAGATGAAGGTATTGGAAAAATCCTCTCTTACTCCTCAAGAATAATTGTTTTCCTTACTGTAATACAGTACATCAGAGACTGACAGCAGACCTTTTAATATCTTTATGCTGGTGATTTGAGTCCTTCTGTGTCAGTGGAAAAATATGGTGATGCATATGAAAAATTCTTTGGCAATTGACAATTTGTTGTCAGGCAAACAGGACCCCAATTCAAAATCATTTTCCTTTGGCAACTGTTACTTCTAGCAATGAGGGCAATTTCTCATCAGAGTATAAGTTCTCCTGAAACAGGATAGTGTTATATTGCCATAGGTGTAGCCTTTTGACTCTTGTTAGTCTCGACAGTGTATTAATAGGACTTTAAAACTTTTTGGTCCACAGATACACTGCTATTCATGGAGGGAAAAAATTCTCTAAAATAAAACCTGTATAAAAAGTCAGTTATAACTACTTTGAAATGTTTAAATTACCATCTTAAATTTCTTGAAAACACTTCTGAATAGGTAGTGATAAAGCTTGGTAATACTCATGTATTACACCATTTATTGCTCTGGGCATTTGCTTTGATTGCCAAAGCACACGCCAAAAAACCACAACTGCTTGTTTTCTCCCCTTTTAGGCTGATTATGGAAATTTACTATTGATTGCATAATTTCACAGAATCTTTCCTTAGATTTTCCTGGGAAACTCCTGATGGAACAGGTCTGACTGTTGCAGAGCAATAAGCGTGACAAGTACTGCACATGCTGTTAGTAGCTTCATATGCTGGCAGGGAATCAGTAACTGACATCAATCTTCACAATTGACAAATTTGTCTTTAAAGAACCAGTACAGTGTTGGTGGTATCATATAGTTTTATTTGTTGCCCCACCCTGACTTTTCCTCAAAGTAGTCTGAGCCATACCTTTTTGATTTTTTACAGGATATACTTACATTATTTTAAGAAAAAGAGTTGGTATTGTATCACATATTAGGAACCTGCAGAAAAAAGCACTGGTATAATATGCAAGTTCACCCATTGAAATCCTGATAATACACAGAAAGAACATGTTTGAGGCTTTTGGGCATAAACAACATCCACACTAGTTTTAGATATGATTTATCACCCATGAATAAACTACCTACCATGAGAAAAAAATATTATTTAACACCTTACATCAGTTAATGCATAATCATAGGTATTGAAAAACATTCTGCTAGTTAATTTCCACATTTGTATTCAAATCTCAAAGGGCTTTTACAGGCAGCAAATATTTCATTGCAATTTTTGATCTTGAGAGCTATGAAGGGAGAAAAGGTATTACCTTAACTGAACTACCAAACCAATGCAAGAAAAATACACAATGAATATATTTTATCTGAGCATTAATGTATAAAGCATTATGCAATTAACATGTTATGTCTGTATTACTGCATTAACACTGACATGACACAGCTGTATTTTTCTTACTATTGGAATTTTTTAGCAGGACTTACATGAGTGCAATGTTGAAAGCTTCTTTGGTGGAGATGTTTTACAAATTAGAAGAGAGACAATGGTGACATACTGATTTTATCCAGTTTATTAACAGCCTGGAGAGCCGGTTATTGAGACTAGTAAAGAATTGGACAAAGCTGGTAAAAACTGGTAAAAAAACTGGTAAAAAAAGCTTAAAAACCCAATTTAAACCACATTTAAAATAACCCAATTCAAATCACATTTAAAAGCCAGCATCTTAAAATGCTCATCTCTTTTCTAAGGTGCCAAAACAAAAAGTCTGTTATCCAGGAGAAGAGCAGTTAAGAAGATATATGCTAGAGAATTTCAACTGCCACCACCACTAGTATGTCTTTGGATTTTATGTACTTCCTACAATCATAGAATCATAGAATCATTAGGGATTGGAAGGGACCTTGAAAGATCATCTAGTCCAATCCCCCTGCTACAGCAGGATCACCTACACTAAGTTGTACAGGAACAGATTCGGGTGAGTCTTGAAAGTCTCCAGAGAAGGAGAATCTACAACCCCCCTGGGCATCCTTTTCCAATGCTCCATTACCCTCACTGTGAAGAAGTTCCTTCTGATAGTTATAAGGAACCTCCTATGTTCCAGCTTGCACCCATTGTCCCTTGTCCTATCACTAGATGACCTTGAGAAGAGCCTGGCTCCATCCTCCTGACACCCACCCCTCACATATTTATAGACATAAATGAGGTCACCCCTCAGCCTCTTCTTCTTCNTCCTACACAGCTCTCCAACAGGTCAGTCCCCAGCCTATAGTGGTACCTGGCGTTGATCTTGCCCAAATGCAAGACTGTACACTTACCCTTTACCTCATTAAATTTCTCTCTGCCCAGCTCTCTAGCCTGTTCAGGTCTTGCTGAATGGTGGCACAGGGTGTTGGCGACACCACTCATACAAGATCTACTTCCTCCATTACCAAAGTGCTCTCCAATCAATCAGTACTATGAGATAGCTCATTCTGTTAATGCTGGTGTAAGTTTAATCACTAAATAAAGTGTCTGCAAACACTTAATGTCTTGCTGACATTTGTGCAGATTGCACGTATACTCATCTATTAATTGTTGTACTGAACAGTATGGAATTGTCAGTGTCCCAAAAATAATTTACTATTGCAGGGGAACATTTCTACAAAAGAGTAAGAAAAACAGCTAGAGTATGGGACTCCATAACTGAAAAAAAAAAGGGGGGGGTCAAATTCCTTTTTTTTTTTTTTTAAATTGGCTACTTCCATGAAACATTTATTATTAAACCAATGAATTTTAGAAGTATGCATGAAATTCAAAATATAATATAGAAATTATTTCAGGGTAAGATACATTTTCTATTTATCTGTACGTTAACATACCTAACCATTTTCTACATATTTAATCTTCCATTTGATGATTCCTTTGATCAAATTTATTTAGAGTCACACCTGTGTCCTGAAGGACATAACTGTTCTGTGACTTGGTCTGGGTGTCCTGCTGTGGCAGGGGGATTGGACTAGATGATCTTTTGAGGTCCCTTCCGATTCCTGATGATTCTATGATTACATGATTTTAAGCCCTCCTTCTTACAACCTTTATTAACTGTTGTTTCCTGTCATAACAAAACCAAGCTCACTAGTCATGAGATTGCTGTGGACTTTTTGGACACTGTATAGTACACACATTAGAACAGAGACAACCTATGTACTCCTCATTTCAAGCTTCCAACCTTGGCTGTTTAATTTGTATATGTAAATAGTTTGGCTGATTTGAAAACATCCCAAAACCTTTGAGTATTTTCTAAATCAGATCACTGAAATAACACCATCTAAAAAAACTCATTCTAAGTATATTTCCCTGAAAAGCCACAAGATAAGTCCTTTTCCATTGCACCTCAAAACTAATTTCTAGCATTCAATTAGAGATGTTATGGGGTGACAACATTTTGTGATAAATATATGAGTACGGATTACAACATTTTGCAGCTGCCACTTAGTGGAGGATCTGGTTGGGGCCCCATCCCTGGAGGTGTCTAAGACCAGGCTGGATGAGGCTCTGACCAGCCTGCTTTAGGGTGGGGTGTACTTGCCTATGGCAAGGGGGTTGGAACTGGATGATCCTGTGGTCCCTTCCAACCGTGATTGATTCTTCTTCCCAGTGGGGGTGATGGGGCACTGGAGGGGGCTGCATGGGGGATTTGTGGAGTCTCCTTCTCTGGTGGCGTTTGAAGACCACCTAGACTTGGTCTGGGTGATCCTGCTGTTGCAGGGAGATTGGACTGGATGATCTTTCAAGGTCCCTTCCGATCCCTGATGATTCTATGATTTATTATCAATACTTAGTGGAGAAAGAAGAAATCATCAACTTACTCTGTAAACTGCAATTGATAGAGAAGAGCTGAAGTAGGCGTTTCAGTCCATTGTAGGGGGGAAGAAAACAAAGGACCACAATAAGATCTTAATGTAACTTCACTTATATTAAATAACAAATATAATAAACAGGTTTAATATATTAAATAAATGTAGCATTGTCTATGGCAAAAGACTAAAGCTCATGTACCATAGTTACAGCCTAAATGTAAACCGTAGTATATTGGTCAGACCACAATGAAATTGAGGCCAAACATTGTCATGAAGACATTTAGCATCCTGCTATTTAACACAATTTGTAGAACTTAGGACCAAACATTCAAATATGGCATGATTAGGATGTCTAGGGCAACGATGAAAGCAGTAGTTACCTCTGAGCCAGTTTCAGATAATGGACTTTCCTGGGGAAGATCTGCAGGATGAAGACATGGCAAAAGGAGGATACTGAGACTGGTGAGGTTTACAAAAGTTTACCAAGTAACTCAGTAATGAGGAATCTGTCCAGAAAATGGAAGAAATTAAGCCCAAAGGGCCATAAGTCATGGAATCCTAAGGAGCTAAGTAGACAACCCATGGATGACAAGAGTGTGGCCAGCATAAAAGGTCTGCCATTGATAATACTGGGCTGTAAACATCAGCCGCTATGGTGGACATCTTATTTTGCAGATCACACCAACAACATGTCATATCCTGAGGCCCTGTGCTGTCAGTGTGGATGTTTAGCAACAAAAGAGGGAGCCTTGCTAGGTTCTGGAGAATCCAGTTTTTTGCCACCAGCCATCATAACCATGGCAGTGTAGTGACAGCTCTTCCATGACTGTGTGCTGCTAGCTTGTTGTAGCTACACATTGACATCACAATTATCTCCTAATTATCTTATAGTTGAATACTGCTGTGCTACTATTGGTGTGTATGCATTGTTATATTCATGAATTACCGTTGTATAAACTATCACACTGTGCATGTTAGTAAACAAAATATAGACCTGAATAGCCATACTCATTTCTTGTTGAGTACTATCTCTACATGCTTCTGCCTCCAGACATCAGAGCTCCTGTTGTTACCCCTAAATTGTTAATTTCCAAGACAAGATGTGTAGAAATTTCTCTTTGTGCCTCCTCCACCCACCTCTGGAAGCACCTGCAAATTATGTCCCCTTTACTGTATCAGCTTGCACACTGGCATTTCAACGTCAGAGTGGGCAGATGGTTTGTAAACAAAGTCTGCCATTCCAAAATGCCCCAGGTTGTCTATAAAGGGGGAAGTAAACTCATCAAAATTAAAACTAATATTTAGGAAGCAAATAGACTAGTTGGAAGAAGGTTTGGTATGAATACAAATGGGGAACCTACTGTTTTTTTTCCCATTTACCAATTAATTCTAAGTTAATTCTAACTAATTCTAAGAAACTTGTTTTGGCAGAGGAGTTGAAGATAATCACAGGAATGTGATGTACAAATGCTTCTTCTCTGAACACTTATGCTATTTGTTCTAATCAATGAAGAGTAATGCATGGACAAAATATAAAAATTTTAAAAATATGGAAAATTTTCTCTATGCCAGGTAGAAATTTTGACAGTTTCAGTGGTTGATTACATTATTCTTAACCTAACTTGTTCTAAGAGATGTATACAGGCGCCAATACATTGTACCTTGTAGTACAGCTTACTGAGTAGCAGACTGGGACTTTTTAACACCAATGTTCAGTATTGACTTCAGCAACGAAACTGTCTTTTCTTAGTTTTCCATTTGCCTAAGAGATATTAAACATGAACATCTAAATGAAACCAATTCTTTTCCTGTGCTGATACAAATCAGAATGATAGGGGCATGTAAATCTAACCGTATGCTGTTTCAGAGAGTAACATCATTTAATAGTTCCACAACCAGATCTCTAAGAGTTGGCATAAAACTTTGGCTTGCTCTTCAACATGATAATGGAGTAATAAGGTGCTCAAAGTACAAATAACCCTCACATTCTCTGCTCTTCCTAAAGAAGACACAATCTGACATTTGGATATGTTCTCTTCTCTCAAATGATGAAGGGAAGGAGAAAAGTTTCCTGAGAGTTCTGAGTGTTTGAGAGAAGCCTGTCTCATAGCAAACTTGCAAAAACATCACTTAACAAGTGTTCTTTTGCACTTCTCACATAATATATTAACAAATAGTCTCTCCAGTTTCTCATAGAACTCTGGAGGACTCAGTTAAGCTTCAAGCAGGTTTCCTTGCATGCTTACAGCTTTTACATTTCTTGTCAACAATTCAAAAACTAAGACAAAAATAATCGTGTGAGTAATGATGCAGTTGTGAAACTCTTACCTGATGAATTCTCAACAAGACATAAAGGCAGCCAAAAATTCATACAAAGGAATCTCTAGAAAATTTAAACCAGAACAGCACTTTACCTACAAAGACAAAAAAAAGGGGGAGTTAAAAATAAGAAACATTCTGATCCGTCTACAGATGGATATTATGGCTATTAATTCCAGGTGGATTAAAAAAATGAATCAAGCCACAAATATTTTAGGTATAATTACCGTTTCATCTTGCAATTATGTTTGCATGCTCAGAACTCATTTAGTCTTTATCATGACCCTAGCATGGTTAGGAAAAACCTAGCTTACCTCCTGTGTCCAAGCTGTCTGCTACAGCAAAGGAACAGGCTGAGGGAGCTGGGTCTCCTTACCTTGGAGAGAGGAGGCTGAGGGATGACCTCATTAATGTCTAAATATGTGAGAAGTGGGTGTCAGAAGGGTGTAGCCAGGCTCATCTCATGGTCATCTGGTGATAGGACAAGGGGCAATGGGTGCAAGCTGAAACATAGGAGGTTCCATATGAATATCGGAAGGAACTTCTTCACAGTGACTGAGAATTGGAACAGGCTGCCCAGAGGTGTTGTGGAGTCTCCTTCTTTGGAAATGTTCAAGACCTGCCTGGATGTGTTCTTGTGCAGCTTGTTCTAGGTGATCCTGCTGTAGCAGGGGGATTGGACTAGATGATATTTCAAAGTTCCTTCCAATCCCTAATGATTCTACGATTCTATGAATACAATAGCCAAATCCACTTCCTCTCAGCAAGCCACCAACTTCAGTGGTGCTTGGCACTGTCAGAGTAGCCAAAATGGCTAGGATATTCCAGGTCAGAGGAATGGTTAGGGCTGCTTTGGAGTGAATGATACTAGTAACACAATGACTACAGTGAAATGTGTGACAGAAGCAGAGCCTGAGATACACACCTTCACTTGTTGAGGAGGTTTGTTGCTTAGTCCTCCTAAGAGTGCACATCTTAGCATATAAGTCTCAATGTGATGATACATACAGATGAAAAAACTTTGATCAGTAAGTGGTGGGTTATTTTCCTACATGGGGGTTCAAAAATCATGTTGTGAGCATTGGTTTGTAGCATCATGCAAGGCACATCCACAGCTTTCTTCCTCTAAGCCAGCCATTCTCCATGGGTGTAGTGTGGAAAGAATGAGCCAGGAATTGAAGTGTATTTCTTTCCTTTTCCTGTTCTCCAGGAATAGACTTTCTTGACACTACTTAACAGAAAGAAGAGGATACAAACAATTTTTGGAACTGTACGTGGTACAAAGCTGCAGATCATGCAGTATTTTTCTTTCTCCTAAAAGCTTTGCTGCTACCACTGTCCTCTGGCTTTTTCAGCCTGTGACATACTCCCTCCTACCTTGCTGCCACTGTTTACTGGTTCTCTTGGAGAAAGTCCTCCAGGGAGAATATTTTCTATTCTGAAGAATAATTACAGCACTTCACCTTCACAACAAGTTCATGCACATGCTCAGGTTGCCCTTGCCTCTCTTCACTTACCTGGCTCTCTTATCGTGTGATGTATACTTATAGTGCATAATGCTCCTGTGTCTCTGCTGGAAAACAGGTACAAAATCCTGTTGGGTGAGTGTGCAGAGGGGCATGGCTTTGAGAAGGGAGACTGTAGGTAGACCTGACCTCTCAAAAATGTGTGAATTTGATACACACAGTTTAGAATTTAGAAGTTGTATTTGTTTTTCAGTGGCTTTTTTTCAGGGAAAGTGTGCTGAACTCTTCAAATAGAGAGTGGAGGGGAAAGCAGGATCCAGCTGAACCACAACCACCTGAACCAGGTGAGTGGTGGTCAATGTGAAGCTGGACTCAGTCCTCTGAGGGTATCACCCCCATGTTTCTGCTCTCAATAGTCTTGAGTGATTATACCTTCCAAAACTACAAGCATCCATGATGTCAGTACAGCTGCTGTATACAGCAAAAATGTCAGGCACTTAAGGGTTGAAAAATTTCTCTTTTCAAACATGTGTTTATAAATGATCTGGATGCACATCTGACTGTGAAACTTACTTTGAGCAGAACTTTCTTTGTACATTTTACTAGGTGCTTCCAAGACTGTGATCTCAATAGCATGATGATTGCAGATGTGGGAAGCTGATGACAGGAATTAAGTTTGGGGCAGAGATGTGGGTCTGTTTAAAGAGGAAACACTTGGCACTACATGAATGGGTGGAGAGGGAGAGGGCAAAAGGTGGGAAGATTAATCGCTGAAGTAAAACTCTTCCTCTTCTTTCAGAAGCTCTTAGATACCTTCCTGAATGAGTTACTTGTTTCTTCTGATGCAGTCTGATTTCACCTCTGCTGCAAAACTGCTGCTTTGGTGTATTTGCCCTGTGACCAGAACAGCTGATCAAGGCCAATCTTGTATGATGTGGAGTGCAATGTCCCATTTGCCCTCTCCATTCACAGCACATATTCTCCAAGGAGGGGAGACCAAAGGTTCTAGAGGAAGTCCCACTTCCTCCCTGGGCAGAGAACAGTGCATACCCAGGAGGTCCCCAGTGCATTATGTAAACTACTGGAAGAGAAATCTAGGGTTAGCAATCCTATCTCTGCAGTGTCACTGTCAGCCTCCCTCCACTGCCTGTGTGAAACACGTCTCTGAACCTTGATGCATCAGTTGCTGTTTGGTCAGTGTGTTATTGTGGAATGGACAAAGGAGAAAGTAATACAATTCTTTTTAAGGAGGATGGCTTTAGACCTGTTATTGAGCTAAAGCCCATAAAGTAGAAAGACACTAATTCTGCTAGGTAACACAAGTGAGCCTGTGGAGAAAAAGTCATCAAAGAGCTGCAGTGTCCCAGTAAGCTTCTGCAGTGTCATGTATCTATAGTCTTCTGTGAACAAGAACAGGGTGCAATTATATGTTCCCACTACTGTTTTGACCATGTCAAGCAATTTTACCTTTTAGATTCATCTTTCTATAGTTAAAACATCATGGAATACTTGTTATCGTTAGGTTCTTGTGTTGGGCTGCTTCACAGATATGTGATCAAATAAGTAAAAAGATACTATTAGGATTATTAGGGCCACTTGAGCTGATATTATTCTGCAGAATATTACTTTTTAAGTATGTTATAAGATGCACTCTTATGCCAGCCTCAAGATTACACAAAGGCAAAGCTATGTGAGAGAGACAAGGCAACCACAAACTACTTCAGGCTAGTTCCATTGTCAAAAATTAAGTTTCGTACTTCTCTCTCACACATCTCTTTCTGTATGACTGGCTTTTGGCTCAAGCTCAACAAGGTTCTGAGCCAACCTCCTATTTTGGCAGGATTTCTTCACTTTCCTTTCTTTAAGCTTAACTGCCACACAGACTGTAATACTGAATTAGCAGTCCCAGTGTCAGTCTGCTGAGCACTTTTACCGTACAGTATTTTCTCTTTCTCAAAAATACAACCATTCCAAATGACATATTTAATTTCTTCCACTCTCCAAATCCCACACCTTCATCACAATATTAATATCTCTGAATTTGGCAAGCAGAGCCTTAAATCAATCCTTTCCATTCCTGTTTGCTGCTACAAAAGGCTATTCTCTTAGAAATCAGCACAGATAACCTCACTCTTTGTATCATGACACTTCTTTTCTAATTCTTTCTCACCAAACACAGTCACCCTCTTGACAACGCCAAGATTCTTCATGCTTCAGTCTGTACCTTTCTCTCTCTGTGTAGACAGCAATTTCTTTGCTGCTGCAGAGAAGTTCAGAATGCCAGTCTGCTTCATTTCTTTTTCAGGTGAACATCTTCAGTTTCTCTTTCATTGGCCTATACACTCAGAAGGTATTGGTAAACCATATCAGTGAGATGGACTGTCACCTGTCTCACACTGGTAGCACTATAGCTGCTTATGTGTAATTGCCTTTTTTGTTGTGCTTTATCAGCTCTTTAATAAGCTGTTATTACATTCCATGTTTGCACAGAATTCAGTGCAACTGAGCTCTTTTAGGCACCCTGAAAATACAGTACAATCAGAACTGAAAGAACTCAGATCTCCAGGTGTTTTAGCCACTGCACCCATTTTTACTTCAGGAAGACTAAAATCAAGCGTTTTCACTTCTGGCTATGATTTACTATCCAATGAATTCATCTCTGTGCTGAGACGACACATTACTCACATTATTACCTGAAGTCCTAAGGCACCTTTGACAAGCTTAAAGCTGAAAATGGTTTTAAAAAGGTTTCAGGAATTGCTTCTGATCTTTAAAATTTACACTGTCCTTTGCTTTCATGAAACTTGTTCACATGGAACAGATTCACGTTTCCTGTACTTGATACCAACAGTAGATAATTCGTTTTACAACATCCCTACAAATATTTTATTTAAAGGAGACACTAGGATCAGTGCAAATTGAAAAAAGAAGCAGCAATTTACTTTTCCCAACAATGGTTACTTCTGGCTGAGCATTTATATATATTTGTTTTAATAAAAGCCTTTATATGCATGTTGTCTCTTCATTGTGATTAAGAGGCATGCATTACCTGTCTAGCATAAAGCAGGAGATAGCTCTAAATAAAAAGACTGGAACAGTCCTACATAAATTTGGGCAAGTCATTTGAGTCCTCTGGGTCTCAGAACTCCCCCACCGACAAATGTCAACAATTGCGAGGCATAATGGTCTAGAGAGGATGAACTGCTGCAGGAGCAACAATTAGTATTAAAAAGTTTCTGAGAAGTCAGAATCTCTAAGAGGGCAGAGGAAAATGGTGACTGTATCATTTCATCTGTAACAAGGCTATGATTTCATTGCATGGTCATGTGGAAGGAAAGGGAGATTATCAGATAACTCACAAAGAAGTAAGGAAAATAAGTAAAAACTAGGCTTGTTAACCTCTGTGTGTGCTGCTGTTGAAATAATCAGGAACAAACTGCAGCCAACCTCTCCAGTGTTCCAAGAATATTAAGTCAATATTTTCATCTCCACACACACAAAGACTTGGATTCCTGTGCAGACTCTGTCTACTGCCACATTTGATCACAACTGTCTAATCACAATTGTTGCAATCTTTTGTGCACTATGACATTAGATCAGTTCAATCAGATGCAGACAATGAGGTCAGGTTAAAGCATTCAAATGATGACAGAATCAGTTTGTTATGCATAAAGGAGTTGGTTATTATATCACATGCTTAAATTTATAGGTTTGGTTCATCTTTAGCTAAATATCTAGTTATTTAACAGCTGTTATGAGTCAGCCAGAGAGAAAACTTGTTAAAAACCCACGGTGGTAAGAAATGCTTTAATCTTGAGCTACAATAGAAGAGCAAGTCTGGTCAGGTTATGTCTAATGAAAGTGATTCTCCAGTAGAGCTTAGGAGTTTATCATTGTTCATACAAAATGAGATGATTTGATATAGCTAATTCTGCCATCCTCATATTAACCCTAGCGATGGGAGACATTTTATTTCAGACCATGGTACATTGCTTAAAAGTACTGAGATAATTTTGCAAATGGATACCTTATACTGAGGCTTATATATATATCATTCTGATCTGACTAAAAGTTATTAGGATTTTCCACAATGACGATACTTGAGTGATTTCCTTCTAGTGTGCCTTTGTGTCATCTGTCTTGTAAAAATTAGTGGAGTCATTGAGATATGAGTTGTTGAGTGTTGCAGTTTTCATCCATGTCCTTTACTTCTGGCTAAGAGGCATAAGGAGAATTAAAAGCTGCAAAGCAGTCAGAATGACTATTGGAAGATATCCCAGTATTGTGTATTTCCAGCTTAATGTCTCCACACCATGTTTAATTCTGCTTGGCAATTACAGGCATAGACTGCCAGGAGAACAGGCAAGGAGAAAACACATATTCAGGCACTGCTAGCAACCAATTTCTCCACTACTTAAGGTGGTTACTGATGCCACCAAGACATGTTAGAGCAGCCACATAAGAGCAACGTCAATAAAATATAGAAAATACAGAACTACAGAAACGACATAGTTTCTGTGATATTTGTTCTTAGGTTTTCAGTTGTCTAACTGGGAAACAGGACGGTAGGAACCAGTAAACAGGAAACTTGTCCATGCATTTGGACAGGTAAATTTTTTCTGTCAGAAAAATTCAACTTCAATTCAAATGTAAGACCCACTGATTTTTTTCTTCTTCTCATTTGTACTCCTGGGGTGACAGAAATGATACGTCACATAAGATCTTTAGGAATAATTTATTTTTTAGTAATGATAATAATGTGAGAAACATGCAAAATATTGCAAGAGTCAAACAGAAAATCTTTGAATTAAATCCAGAAAACATATGCATTTGCTGCTTGGACATCATTATACTAATCTGGAAATTCAAGGTAATACTGGAAATTGATTTAAAGAGTAAAATTTTACAAATGCAAATTCTATATGTGTAACTGAGAATAATATATTCAGCAATTTTTAACCTCTCAGGTTACCATGTGACATTTTGATGACCTAGACAGTAGCCACTTCCATTCACACCAACATCCAATACAAAGTCATATTTCATTCTTCACATGATACTCATGATCTACATGAGGAAGGAACAAGGAGAAACTCAGCTTAGTTTTCGCTACTTTTTAATTTTGCACCTAGAAACTAGGAGGGAAGGAGAGGAAAGCAAACTAAAAAACAGTTGTGCAAAAATACAGACATGTGTTTCTGTTCTTTGGTGAAGGGGAACAGAAATAAGAGAGCATCTAAGTGCTTTGACATAGTTTACGTAAAGATCAGTTTGCTCCTGAGAGATGTTAACAAATGTTTGTCCTCAAGCACACACAATTTCAGAGTATTCCAAACACAAAATCTTTCCTGGTTTTAGTACATCTCTTTTTCAGGCTGTAAATAAAAAGATACTATCAACAACTTACCTAAAAGGATGGCTAAAAAAATGTAATAATAAGATTCATCCTCAATTCTCATGGAAATTTCCATGATTTCTTAGAGAAGAACACAACACTGAGCAATTAAATGCCTGAAACATTGATTTGGATCTCATGATTTAATTAGCAAATTACACCATTGTAGAACTTTTTGCAGAATGATAGAGGAAAAGAAAGTAGATATTTAATTAGTCTTTCTAAATTATCTCTGTATTGGAATTGTTACTTAATGAACACCTCTGATTAAGTTTGTTTCATTAAATTATGAGATCTGAATCACACTAGGAGACCTGTATAGACTTATGAATTTTAAGGGCTAAGGAAATTATTCCAGTATGTGTCAGCTTGATGTCTAAATTATTTGTCTTTCTGCTACTGTGCTTATATGAGTTGTTGCTTTTGTAAAAATAATGACCATACTATTTTTATAGCTGTTTTCCTGTTGTTATTGTCTTTAGCCTGGGTTTATGAAGTGATAGTTAATACATAGCATCCTAACTGTAATCTCTTACATGTTTGAAATGCTTACATTGTTTTGGTCCACATGATGGGTTGTTTGGGTTTTTTTGTGATTGCATCTGTTGTGACTGAAGATGCAAATTCTAGAAAAACAGAAAAATAAATGAAAATAGCTACAGTCTAAGATCCCTCACTGTGTTAGAGTCATAATGAGATAAAGATTGGTTTTGCCTTTCATTAGCAGAATAGCTGTGGCAATCCAAGCACGTTTATCTCAGTAGGATTCTGATCACAGTCAGAGCACAGCTTTCTCTTTTCCATTAAGCATGCAGACACTTTAAAAGTTCTTTAAAAGTTCAACATTGGGCAATTTATACTCCAGAAATTAAATGAGAAATGTTGTTGCACAGGAAATTCAGGATATATTTAGTTGTACAGTTAAGGCTAGTGATCAGACACATCAAGCTGAGGCACTTGCAATAAATAAAGAAATATGTATTTTGAAAAGAAATAATAAGAAGGCCCTTGATTCATTTTCATCCTGACAGTTTTTCCTTTATCTGTACTGAGTTTCTGAAACTGCTTCTGATTTTGGTGCTTCCATAGCAACGCAATGTACAAAGTAAGTTGGTATTAAGGAAAGAGTTCTTACTAAGTTATACACAGAAATAGTTTTTACTTTTTTCTTTTTGGAACAACTTAACATTTAGCCTCATATTGATTTGTTATTGTAACACACATGTATTAGATTACTAGAATTGACACTATTTTCTATTAGAGTAACGCGGATTTATTGTGATTCTTAGGACTTACAGTAGCTTGACTACAATATGCTGCAATGCGAGGACAAGGATCCTCTTCATTTACACATGAAGAATTCCACATTTATTTCAAGATGTACAAGCTACTGCTACAAAAGTATCACAACTTTTCTGTCATGTTTGGTCCTGTATGGGCAATTAAACTTGTGCTCTTCTAAATGCCTTCGAGTCTCTACCATGCAACATTTAGTAGGGCAATCTTTAACAATAGAAAACAAAGTTACAGTAACAAGAATCAATTTTGCAAACTGAAATTACCAGAGAAAACTGTTGAATTTTTCCTGTTGAAATTACTAGCTTAAGTCCACTGGCATTTTATAGAGAAATTTTAATGGGCAAAGAAGTGAAGTGTCTCCTGTTCTCTCCCTTGAAATGAGACTGCATCTGGTGTAAATTGTATTCACAAAAGGCTTCAGGTTTCCTGACATACTATATGCTATGTATACTGTTCAGATTTTCTATTCACCACTCACAGTTGTTGTATGTTTTCATCTTATCCTGAAAATTTTGGTTTAAAAGAAAATTTGACTTCTGGACAGAATTATTAATGAAAACAATAAGAAATTACTGAAGTTTATTATCTATTCTATTAAATACTAATTCATAACAAGATTACAATTTTATAATAGAAATCCTGAAACTAAAATTGTATTCAGGATTGCATTGTCCCATGCAAATTGTTTGTTACAGATGACTGTATCCTGTGATATGCAAACTCCAGAGTTTGCAGCCTCAACCTGCTACACTAAATACACAGCATTGGCTGATTTTTTTAAAATAAAATTATTACTACCTTAATATTCATTAATATTAATGAAAAATAAATATGTAAATTATTTATTGCTGATTAAGCAGCAATATAAAAGGAATTAACTACAGTGCTGTGGCACAATGAAACATCCAGCTACATGCTGGAGTGACAAAAAACAGTTTCATTATCCTGGTTCACATATAAGGAACCAATGGTATGGGAAAATGAGGAAAAGTATTTGAGTGGACTTCGACACAGAACGATTCTGAACTGGGGTCACCCAAGTTTGGCTAGCACTAGGATACAACTGTCCACACTTGCATTTTTTTATTAAACAAAAGTAATTACCTTTTTATGACAGTGAACCACTATTATCTGTCCTAGACTGTAGAGCAGCCCCAGGGCCAAACATGAGCTGCTACAGTCCAACTTGCAGTCAAAGTTTTCTTTCCACTAACTGGATATTTAAAACTGGGTAATGTCTCCTGAAATACTCAGCAACTACTCAAACTACTCACGAGGTTATAACAGAATTTTTTCCCAGTTTTCACTATATAGCTGTTATTGTAGCTTCACAACATGGAGTTAAATGACCCAAAATCACGTTAACGCTGCCTTAGGACACACTAAAGTCATACAATAGCATTTTCCCTGAGTGGGTGTATTCAGTTCATTTAATAAAGATTGTGAGTGACTGCACCCCTTTTTTGGCTATGACACAACTCAAGGATAGAGAAGTTTAATAGTATATTAGTCATTTGCCCAGAGGTGAAGTATTTCATAATGAACTGAAAAGCCAAAAAAATTGTGTATGTGTGTGTGCTCTGTTCCTACTAATGAAATTTATGCAAAATACCACAAAAACTGATGAGTATACATCCATAATGTGACTGAAAGACATTGCAGGTTGCATTAGGGTGAGGTGTTAAATTATTTATTACATGTCAACTGTGGGTTTTTTCTTTTAATTGCTTTCCTGGTATTTTGAAATTATTCCTGCTGGTTAATATGAAACTATTAGCATAAAAGTCAAGAAAGAAATAATATTTTTCCCCTGCAGTACCATGTGCCTTTTCTATGAAGAAGGCAAAGGCAGAGTCATACAAGGAATATTCAAAAACGTCTGTAGGCAGTAAACTTTGATCACTACATTTTTATCATTTTTTATCATCTAGATGTGCATGCAGTGAGGAGAAAGCAGGGAAGAACATTGTGATTCAGAGGACTGATGGTGGAATAGGAAATATGCACTAAATGAATCTTTCTTGCAAGTATGAGGATGAGTGATCCCATGGTCATCTTTTGAGCCCTATCTGATACACCATGTGGTTTGCCTCAGTAAGTCTCAGGTGTTAGGTTTGACTGCAAGTATTGTAGGGACACAATGACCACTGCTTACCCTGTCCTTGGACAACCATGTTGCATATGGACCACCGAGGTAGCATTGCTGAAGAGGATCACAAAGCTGTTTTTTCCACTACCTTGGACTTTACATAACTGTCTGCACATCTGTGCTGTTGACTTGATCCTGAGAAGAAATACGAGTGTTCCATTTTACACCCTGCTGCAACTTGAAATCAGCTTAGGGTCCAGCAAGCCAACAGGGGACAGCACATGCTTTGTTCACCCAAGAAGAGATCCTCCCATCCTGCTTAAGCACATGTGGCACCACTTCACAAAAAGCCTCCAGAAGAATATGTCTTGAGAACATCAAGTGCCTGGTCAGCCCCTAATTCTTGCTGTGGAAACACCTACTCATCTTGGGTACTGCTCAGGCCCTGAGGGTGAGAGACGTCTCCCTTCAGCTGGAATGAATCCCTCCCCTCACCAGGATTACTCACAGAGCCTGTGTGCCAGATGGGAGCTGGATGGCAGGGTGCTGTCTTGAAGGTCTAGCACTCCTCTTTCAAGTATGGATCTGTGAAAGCTGGCATGTTCCCTGATGCTGAAAAAAGCAAAACCCAAGCGTGCAGGAGAACAAAATTGTCCACTGCTTCATCTGGCCTTCAGCTGAAGGCATCTGATATATGGCCAGGAACATGCTCACAGAAATCTCTTGTGACCATAAGTTCCCTTTGACCAGGTAGAGAGAAAAAGGAGGAAAAGGAATAAGAATCTTCCATTTGGGGCTAAAAAATCTTAAACTCATTGTAAGTGCTTTGAGCACTAGACACTAAATTGATGTCTTAAGATTTAATTTGTCTGGATTTATACTGAATAGCTTTTAACAGGATTTTTGTCAGTAGGTATTGTTGTCGAAGAACCTCAGTGCATACAGAGTATTTTAAAATCTATGATGACAAGCTGGTTTTCTGTCAACCACCTTCAGAGCAGACCTTGTTCTTTTTGGGCATGACTTAGCCTCTTTGTGATGCCAAACTTTGTGATGAGCATCTGCAAATTGTTTTTAGGAAAGAATAGTAATGGCTACAGATCGAAGTGAATGTGAAAATATATACTGCATGAAGCCCTGCACATGGTAAGAGCAAGGATGTCCTTAAGTGCATAACTGCACTGTGATACAATGGCACAAATTTTCTCCCTACTACCAACTTCGAGTTTTTTAAATCAGATCAAGTCAGGTTTGATATCTTAGGAACAATACTCTGTAATTCAATAAAATAGGTTATACACAAACAAAAGAAAAATACCCTTGATCTCAAACACCTCCACAGTGTAACTACCTAGTTTTTAACTGTCTAGAATGTACATCTTGACAGAACCAAAGCAGGAAAAAATAGAAAACATTTCTGGCTGATTTGAAATTTTTCAGAAATGGTATTCACAATTTTACATACATGTGAATAATGCTTAACACTAACAAGCTTTTAAGGTTGAATGCAAATTTTTTGTCTTTTTCAGGTTTTGAAGTTCACATAATAATCCTAGGCTTGGAAGTTTCTCATGCATTAAATGTCAGAATACTTGAATTTTGCTCTCTCTAGTGATGGCAAGGCTAGTTCACTCATGAAGGAGAAGATAGAGCTCTTCTTTTTGTTGAAAATCACCTTGCTGAGAACACTCCTGGGCAGAGGTATGATATAAATTGTTCTAGCCAAATACCAATGGAAAGAATCTATAACATTATTAGAAGAAATCGTTTCCTTTTCACTTTAGCAGGATATTTATTCTGTCAAACATACCTGTTGCTGTTTTAGAACATGTATAAGTAGTACTTTTTACCTATCTGGAGGGAAGTCTGCTATTCTTATTTTTAATTATTGTTATGTAAAAACATTCTCAAAGACAAATCTGTGCATCAAAGCCCTGTGCTACAAAGAGCCTGATGCTGTTATGTGTTGACTAACGTCAGAGATAAATCTCATAGACTTCAAGCAGGACTGGTATTAGCTTGTGCTTACTAATAAACCATTGCTTATATATTACACACTCCTACTTGCATAAACCACTTTCACCTCATATTGTTGAATCATGAATCTCTCAGTTGAAGCCAACAAGGAAGTTGGCTGGCAAGATAATAGTAGGAAGCTAAGAGATAATGTACAAGTCTCCAAATGTTTTTATTCAGAAATTAAAGAGTTATTTTCCTGACATTCCCTAAAACAAAAGTGTGGTTCCTGGGGCTTACACTCTGCATGCCAAAACTCAGCTTTCTGTAATATTCTTCCTGATTTATGATTTTAGGACTGATTAAAATACAGACTTCTTTTCTTTTTAACAGATACCAAAGTATGTATTTCACAATTTGTTTTTTAATCTTTATTGTGTTCTTTGTGTTCTGATCCAAAATAGATCATAATAACAAGGTGCTCAAGATACCCTCTTTCTTTTTTCAAAAAGTATTTCCATACTTGAAAAAAAATATAATTATCACAAAGGAAGAACCAATCCATTGGCATTGAAGTCTTCAAAAGCCACATCAGATAACAATCGTACATGATAAAACTAATTAATTAAAGAAAGAATATTTCCATTTTAAGTTTCCATAGAATTTCATGCATAAATAAAATAAGATGATGATGTCAGAGTGAGCTATGTAAACACTATTATGGGCATAGGTCACGTTATATTCATGCACACAGAGTAGTAAGAAAGTAGGAACAAGCTCCTCAAAGAAGACCAAAGATTTTGCAGGAACTTTTGTATATTAACCTCACCAACAACTTAGAAACAGGAGAAAAGAAAAAGACCTGAGCATGTTGTGTAACCCAAATCTAAGACAGCCCCAGACACTACAAGCCATTACTTCTTCATCCCACATCAACTTAAATTACTGCTGAAATTTCTGTTGCTTAAAATTTATATGAAAATTACTGTCAGAGTTTTTATGCATTAGTAAGCTTTCGTTAGTCATTCTTACTCATCTGAGCACCCTGTTTTTGGTGCAAAGGGACAGTAGACTTGTACACTGCAGCAGTATCTCTTTAGATTTCTTTTAAATTGAATTACTAGCTCACTTATAATGCACACACTTGTTAAGTGAAAGGGACTGTGTCTATGAAAGTTATAAATTAGATCAGTAATATGAAGTTCAATCACAGTATTTTGCATAGCCATATGGACAGTTATGGGAGATCGGCCAAATTGAGAAATATCCAGTGATTTCTTAGCAGACCACCTTTAGTCCTACACAGAACATTCTTTCATTACAACAAATGTTGTAAAATAATAAATGCTGTACTTCTTACTGTGTCAGAAAATGGGGACATAAGGGTGGCCTAGTGTGCAAGTGAAAAAATAAGCTAAGTATGTCAGGGAAGGAAATGCAATTATTTTTGCAAACTCTTTGACCTCTCTGAATCAGTGTCCTTCAAAGTACATTCACACGTCTGTGTAGGTCTGAATAATGAATTTTGACAAAGAAAGCAATAAACAAGGAGAAAATATCCAACAAAAATTCTATCAGCAAAGATCCTTACAGGATCCAGTATACTGAATCCACGGTAAGTAGGAGGAAGATGAAAATAATCTTCTAATAGCTACAGTTTATGAAGACACTGGCTTATAAAGAAGAGGATCAGCTCTGGCACTGAAGAGAAAACAGCCAACAAATTCACATAGCAATCTATTATCAGGTAAACAACGCAGACTCGATCCTACAACTCTATGGGACACACAAATGTGGAGCAAAATCAGGACAGTCTGTGGACAGAAATAGACTTCCAAAGGCAGGTGGGAACAACTTATCTTGGATATAACTCCTCCAAACCCAACAGCCTGAGGTGGCTCTTGGGCATGTTTAGCTACAGATGATTTACACACACCTCTGTAGGCAACATGTACATGCTGGAAATTGTCACTTTTGTGTCAGACAATGGCAAAGAGCTGCAGCCTGCCCCTGAAGCACAGCCTACACTACCCAGCTCACACTTTAGCACCCCAAATTCTAACCATCTGTTTGAAGCTTTATATGCTGCATTTCTTCTTTGTGAAGTGCCTCTGAGCACTGCTTGAGACAAGATAAGCAATGGGAAGGAAATCAATTGAAACAAATCTTTTAAAACTTCAGACAGTGCTACACAGGAGGACTCTAAAATGTGAAGTGGTTCTGCAGCCAGCAAAGTCCATAAGTATGTCTCACTTCAGAGGAGTAGCGTACTTGTGTTCCATAGTCATCAATATTTCATTGAGCCTCACAGGCGAGCCGTAAATTTTGCTGGTTTATATATAAATAAACGTATCTACATGTACATTTTTTTGTGTTTGGAACACATAGAGAAACAGAAATATATGGGCTCCCCTCTCTTTCATAGAATCATAGAATCATTAGGGATTGGAAGGGACCTCAAAAGATCATCTAGTCCAATCTCCCTGCCACAGCAGGACCACCTAGAGCAAGCCGGACAGGAACACATCCATTCAGGCAGGTCTTGAACGTCTCCAGAGACGGAGACTCCACAACCACCCTGGGCAGCTTGTTCCAGTGCTCTGTTACCCTCAATGGAAAAAGGCTCCTTTGGATATTTATATGGAACCTCCTCTGTTCCAGCTTGCACCCATTACCACATGTTCTATCACTACAAGACCTTGAGAAGAGTTTGGCTCCACACTCCTGACACCTATCCCTCATATATTTATAGACATTAATGAGGTCACCCCACAACCTACTCCAAGCTCAAGAAACCCATCTCCCTCAGCCTTTCCTCATAAGGGAGGTGCTCTACTTCCTTCATCATCTCCATTGCTCTAGGCTGGACACCCTCCAGCAGCTCTGTGTCCTTCTTGAACTGAGGGGCCCAGAAGTGGACACAATACTCCAGATGCAGTCTCACTAGTGCAGAGTAGAGGAGGAGAAGAACCTCCTTCAATCTGCTAACCACCCCCCTTCTGATGCACCCCAGGATGCTGTTGATATAGTAACATATAAGGAAGACACTTAAAATAAATCTAATTTTAGTGCTTTTATTTCAACTGTGCTTATAAATTGTTTCAGTTTATAAATTAATTTACATTTATTTACATTTTATTACTATTAATTTATTGAAATGTATTTAAGTTTATTGAAATATAAAACTGAGACAGTCAATACCACATGCATACCCTGACAAATCTCTGCAGGGATCTCTGGCCTGAAATCAATTTATATTCCTCTAAAAATAACTAAACACAGAAAGTAGAGAACACAATGACAAATACAGTGAAAGCAATGTAATCTGTATTGATTATTTATCAGTGCAAAACAGTCTCTCAGCACCACTTCAGTAATTCTTCAGTGTTACAGGATAGTTTGTTGTTTTTTGCAATGTTCATTGAGGATACCCAGGAAATGTGTGAGACTTCTGATGTTGGGCAAACCATCAAGTCTGACTTCTGCTGGATTCATTCTTGAGAAACTGTGCTCATCACATAAAAAAACTATGTAATGTTGAGCTGACAATTCTAGAGTTCAAAATGTGGCTGCAAGAATATTTTAATCCTGTGCTTATGGTGTCTTCCTGCCTGGTGTCTTCCTGAACTTGCATAACATCAACACGGTATTTATGCATATATATATATGCATACATCTGCTTATGTAAAGGAGAGGGAGCATTTTCAATGTCATGATTCCCTGCTTGAGAGGAAAGTTGACATAGGAGCAATGATCAGCACACCTCATTTATTTAATTACACATTGTGATGACTTAGGTGAATCTTAGATGATCACATATTTTAACTGCACTTCCATCCACCAGAATAAAAAAGGACATTGAACTAATGTGGTGCTGAAAATGTGCAAGACCTAATTTTCAGTAATAGGTACCTCACTTCAAGTCCTTCCAGTTTCCTTCTGTGTAGTCAGAATGTGCAGTGTTGTCTGGTTCCAAAATGAGCTTTTGAGGTCAGTGTCTGTTCTTTCAAAAGAAACAGGAGTTGTTTTTTTTTTCTTTGACAGTGTAACATAGAATCACAGAATCATGGAATTATTGAGGCTGGAAAATGCCTCTGAGATTGTCAAGCCCAGCCTATGACCTAACATCACCACATCAGCTAGACTATGGCACTAAGTGCCACATCCAGTCTTTTCTTAAACACCTCCAGGGATGGCAACTACATCACCTCTGTGGGCAGCCCATTCCAATGTCTAACCACCCTTTCCATGAGGAAGGGCTTCCAAACATCTAACCTAAATCTCCCCTGGCACAGCTTCAGGCTATGCCCTCTCATCCTATCCCTAGTTAACCTGGGAGAAGAGGCCATCGCCCACCTGTTTATAGCTTCCCTTCAGGTAGTTATAGTGATAAGGTCCTCCCTGAATTTCTTCCAGGCTGAAACAACCCCAGCTCTCTCACTCTCTCTTTATAAAATTTTCCCTCTAGTCCCTTCACCAGTCTCATTGCTCTCTTCTGGACCAGCTCCAGTACCTCAATATCTTAAAGTGAGAGGCCCAGAACTGCACGCAGTACTCTGCATGCTTCAAGTTTATCAGTAGCATTATAAACAAAAGTGTGCCTATTGTCTCACTGTTCAGAACAGCTAATATAAGCAAATGGCCTGCTTCAAGTCCTTAAAAACAATTAATCCTAGCTATTCTATGGCTCTTCAACCTATTTCTTGTTCGACAATATTTACGGAAATACCTTTGTTTCTACGATGCAGCTCATCAAGACACAAACATTTTGTCATAAGTCAAAAACTAAGCTGTGAAAAAAATAACAGTGCACCTTTCATCTACTCTGACATATTTTATAAGCACAGTGAATGCAAATCTTGCAGCTGTGTACAGCTTTGCACATGCTACTATTTACATGTGAAATTCATTGTAGTTAATTAGAATTTCTCTGAATATTGAGTACAGTATGAAACTGGTAAGAGTGGAAAAGAAAGAGGAGCATAGGCAATAAAAATCAGCAGTTAATTTATATCAAGCCTGAACAGTAATATTACTGCAATAGTTGTGTTTTGTCCCCTTCATAATCCTTTTTGTTAACACTTCAATCATCCCTACTCTTTTGTAAGCAAAAAGTGCCACAGGTTGAAATTCTCTGTTCAAACGAGGCAACAGAATTAAATACTTTATGCCAGCACACCCAGTGCACAGGTAACCTTGAAGTTAAGGGGAACACAATAACTGTACGGAGAATATTGTCACTTTCTATTGTTCCACTCCTCGGGACAACCATTGTCAGACTGACCTATTTATACTAGACAGGAGTTTTCATACAGTAAACATAGCTTTGGGACAAATAAAGAACACTGCATGTTGTAATATTTCAGTGCAAACTCTGTACAAATACTGACAAAGTAAGTTCAGGATGCTGAAAGGAAATGCCAACGTTCTCCAGGAATATGCCGAAATGAAAGCATTGGAAAACAATTTTTGCAACATTTTTGTTTTGTTTCCTACCATGTAGACTAACCTCAGCCAGTGCATCCAAATGATGCATTTCAGGAACTCAAGTAATACCCCAAAACTTTTTTGGTTTGTTTTGAGAACATGTCTTTTGAAGTGTAAATTACACTGAGGAAAAGGACATGAACCACCAGACAGGTCAGTAGAATAACTGAAGGAGTACAGGATTACAGTGGTTGACAATCAGAAAATTAGTGATCAGGGGAAGGGTTTTGAGAACAAACAAATAAAACCACAAGCAAAACAAATCCAACTAAACAAAGAACCCTTCCCAAATAATTGTCAGTGGTGAAACTGAAGAAATATGAATAAAATGCCATTATTCTCTTAAAAAAAACACAGCTACAGCTACTCCCTGCCTAATTTCGTCTTTACTGAACCAGAGCCCTGAGCTATTCTGTTTAAAGTTAACATGTTTTTTAACTAGTTAAAAAAGTTAGTGGTCCACGGTCCGCTACAAATAGGATCAAGGGACAAGTCTCAAAGATCAGTGTCCTGATCTTTGCACCTCAGGAAGTCAAGTTTACATTTGCAAACCAACAACTAGTACATTGCTTGAATTTTAAAAAGATTCAAAATCAGCAAATGTCTCTCATTGCTAAAAATTCCTAAGTGAGAAGACTCACAATTGACTCAAAGGAAGAAGAATTTGAAGTGAATCATACATTCAGGCAAGCCCAGACAGGACATTGTTAAGCATCAATTGGCCATCATAATGGTTATCTCTCTTTAGGAACTAACTTCTGTGTCAACAAAACCCCTGGCAAACACAGACCAATCTGACAAGCTGGGCCCAGGCCTGTAGTCTTTCCCAAGGTAAAATTCCCACAGCTACCTGTGGAAATTTTACCTTAAGATCTGTACAGCTCAGCTATTTATGGAAGGTCGGAACCGAACAATCTGTAGAGAAGAAATAGCTACACATATACTGCTCTGCATTGTGTCCAAGCTCGAGACCCTCCAATGGAGTATCTGAGAAATGGGGAGCAAAGGAAGAGGAAAAATGTGGTCTTCCTTCCCTGATGCAATATACATACCAGCACATTAGCCTTCCTTCCTGACCACCCTTCTAAACCCACGACCATGCTGCTCAGCAGTTTTGTCCAATGTTTGACATTCATTTTCTGCCATCCTTAAATGCCAAGAGTATTTTACAAAAATGAGTCATGAAAAATGTGTTACTCGGCTCGTGGGGTTGGAGGCAATGCTTCTAAGGCCAACACAGTGGAGATGATCTAGAGTAAATCAATGATATACAATAAGCAAAGCTGGTCAGTTATCTTAGGCCAGTGCTTCCATAGCAAAACATCAGCAATTCAGGCTAATGGAAAACATGCTAGACATCATCTGTCTGTCCCTCTCCACTTATAAGCTAAAACTCTATTCAATTCTACAATTAGTCAGACTCTGTGACTACATTCAGCCATAGGATCCTTAAAATGGTATTCAGCTGATGATGAGGTGGTTTCATGAGAACTAGTAGAAAAAAATTGATATTTGGTAGATGTGGTATGGAAAACATCTAAACTTTGCTGAAGTTGAAGAGGAGGAAGTCTACCTGTTTGTATGGTTTTCTGTAGTTCTTACCACTGGATTTCTATTATTGTATTCAAACCAGAAAACTAGGCAGCCTCTACCTGTGGATTGTCATACCACTTCAGACAGAACTGGAATATTTCTCTTCTAGCTCTGCTTAAATACCCACCTAGAAGCAGTTGTCCTCACTGAAGGTAGGTGTATAGAGTGGGATGATGCTTTGTATGCTTGCTATAAACTGTGTAGTATGAATTATAAGATTTAGCCATAAAACCTTCTGAGACCCTCAGTAGAATATAAAAGCAAAATCTTGCTTACAAGTAATCATTAGAAGCCTTGCAGTTTATTTTCCAAAGAAGAGGTGTCTCTTATTTCACTGGCCCAACCACCCTGCATTTATTGTCAACTGAAAACACTGTTTTGCACTCCTCCAAAAAATTACAACACAATTGTTTTGCTGCCAAACCTCTCCCATTTTCCACTCTGCAGATAGCTGCAGCAAATAGGTGTGGTAATGGCAAAATGCTGCCTGCATTCTATGAAATTATGAGGGTAATGGGATTGGTTTTTATTAGACGTCTGTTTGGGACACATGTTGCAGAAACTGCTGTCCAAAATCAATGAAGGGAACTTGGACTGTTTATGACAGTAGCCCAGTGTAGTGTAAACTCTATTTTAACATTTATTAACATATAAATTCAGGCATAAAATTAAAATGCATGTTATCATTTAAAAGAAATGCATTGTCAATTACTAAAATGTACAGTTTTCTATAGCATGAAATAAAAGTTTTAGGATTACATAGCCATTGCAATTAAATAGCCAAACCCAGTTATGATGGGTCATCAGAACTTTTACTATGATAAAATAATGATGATGTTTCATCTTGATTTTCAGTGAGTAGGCATTATGTTGGCTTTTGCAAAGTTACTTCAATTAGAAAGATTAACTGATAAAATGAATAGTTTTCCCAATATTAATTTAACAAAATTATGTTTTCTCAGATATAACAGAAATTAACAGCACTATTTTCCAGCAGTGTGCTTAGAGGGCTCTGTTTATGAGAAGACCATACTTCCTTTCCTGACTTTGTCAATAAATGATTCCATCCTCTCTGTGATTTCACCGCTAGTACCAGTTAAGTCCCTAAAACTACAGCTAAGCCTTAGTGTAATTTCCCAGCCACTGCTATTCAAGGCTTCATTTAATTACTCCTTCCACTCAAACATAGGATTTCAAACATAGCCATTGGCCCAAACCAAGTCTTCATCTGTCTCTCATCCACCTTCTGATGGCTGGCCGGCATTGACACTCTGCAAAGCAACTATTCCTTCCCTGCAACTGACTTTTATTCCACTGAACCTGGCACAACATCACTAGGTCTGAAACTAGAAGTGTAGACATTCAAAACAGGTTCAGGCAGCTACATTTTATAGATTGGGATGAAAAGAAAAGCAATCAGGAGGTATGATATAATTACAGGGTAATAAAAGTATAAACGCTGTTAATACATTCATTTAATATTTGGCTTTCTCAGCTGGGTGTTCAAATCCACAGATGGCTGATTACTTTCATTTTAGATTGAAAAGAAGTAAATTTTTGTGAGTGATAATCAGTACAAACTTCTTTTTTTCATCAGTACATGAAATAAAAAGTATAACAAATATTAGTATATTAGTATATATATGTATATGTATGTATATATATATGTATAAAAGTATATATATGTATAAAAGTATAACAAATATTAGTATAACAAAGGAAGCTCATCTCCCTGTGGAGTAAGCAGAAAGGATAAAATAAAAAATATATTTATCTGGGTGTGAAAAAACCTCTACTGAATTTTAAGAATGTTTTATGTAAAGGTACAAAAGGCATAATGTTACTGCTACCAATGTCCCCTACACCTTCTGGCTTCATTCTGAAAACCCACACTAAAATTCTGAAACCCTTTGAAAACATACAGTTTCAGAGAAGGCCCATAAAAGCACAAGTGTCACGATTGCCCTGGGTAAGATATTTTCATGCTGAAAACATGATCTCCATAGACAACAGGGAATATTGTTCTAGCCTTAATTTTTCTGGAGGAGCAAATAAAAGTCAACTAATGACAGTGTGAATAGTAAGCATGGATTTGCTTTTGTTCCTCCTGATGCTTGCAGTAAAGTAGAGCAGGGCACAGAAGCAGAGCAGGAAGCATTGCATGGGAGGGAACAGAGTTGAAGGGACAGAAGTGGGTAGGACCCATCTACCCACTTCTGGACTGGAGATGAAGATTGGAGGAAAACAGTAGAAAGCAAGGATCATTGCATTATTTGGAGAGAAATCATATGATCATTTACCAATTTCAGAGCTGGACAAAACCTTTCTGGAAATAGGAAATTCTCAAAGGTTTGCTAGTTGCTGTTTTGAATAAAGCAAGCAAAAGTAATTCAGATATTTTTATATGTAGAATGAGTCTGTGAAACTGCATTTCATTTACCTAAGCTACCTCCCTAAAGAAGAAGCTCTGAATCTCCGTGGGAAGTAGACATACTATTGCTCCTCATTTACTTTTTTTTAGCTTTGGAGAAAGTACAAGAAAGAAATGCTTTGGATGAAAAAACACAAATAATATTTAAACAGCTGATCTTGTGTTTCAAAGAGAGAACTTGTGTCTTTTTCTTGTTATAACAAATGCAGAACTACCATAAAACACTCCACCCCTTATTTAAAGTGAGAGTTCCTGAATATAAAAATCACCAGGCCAAAAGCTGTTTATGCTGCTTATAGACGACTACAATGTTCCGAGTGTGCTCCATATCACTTACTATTAATAATATGACTGTAATTATCTTATGGTTCTGCTCAAGTCTGGAAAGTATCTGACAGTTTTCATTAAAATAACCCAAATAACCAGCAAAATTGTATTATGCATACAAATACAGTACTGTAAAATTTTGCCTATTACACCTATTACAAACAACTTTTAGTCACTCATACATGAGGTAGAAGACTCTGAATGACAAGAAACAAAGTAGTAACATTAAAAAAAACTAAACCCTAGCCATTACAGCAACAATGTTCAGGGGTTACCCTGTGGGATTAGGCAGGTAATTCCACTTAGTCTGCGTGGGATGGAAGAAATATGCCCTAATGTGGATCACTTTGTGTCTGTCCTCTAGAATCTTTGAGTTATTTTTCAGTATAAGCACAGGTGTTGTACAAGTTGAGAACAAAGCACTGTATTTTTAGATGATCAAATGCTCCTTTGCAGATTATCAGTTTAAAAACTCATTCACTCCCTTATTCAAGAGCAGGTCTAATCTGAGGACACTAATCTGAAGGGACCTAAATCCCTTCAATGCAGTCATTAATCTCACAATTTCACTCCAGATTTCCATTTAGGGGAATGCAGGTCTTGCTTTCCTAGCAGTATAATGTCAGCTATGGGAAAATCTTTGAAAAGAACGTGAAAAACTGAAGAAAAAATTGAAACAAGTCAAAAATATGGTGCATTAAGTATGGCTATAAAATACTCTCACATCAGCTGTGGTTTTCCTAGTCTGAGTATAAGTGAGATCACAGCGCCCTTTGCTAAACTTCATTTTCAGAAAGCAATTTCACTATTACTTCTAAGGTTCACAATACTTTTGTACCATCTCACCTTAAGAGAAAAAGTTAACTGATTTGTAAAAATTTCTCTAGAGACCTCAACAACATATGTTTGCAGCAATTTTTCTCTGTATTTATATTTGAAAATATATATACACATATAGATATATAAATTTGTATATACAAAAAAATAACACAAATCTTACTTACGGTTAAAATCTTCCAGTCATATAAGAATGAAGTGAGATAAAACCTTTACTCATAAAGAGAATCACATCTTAAAAGGAAAGAAGGTGAAATCTCGAAGCCAGTTCCTGCTCAAAAAACCACAACCGTGAGGAAGGCAGTAGGTTTCTCTATGAATCAGCCAAACATCTGATCTCGGGGGATAATTAACTGCCTGAAAATAAATGCATACGGAATTTTTTTGTGGAATTTGAGGCAGGAAAAAAAATAGAAGCAACATAAATAATAAAGCTCAGGATCTTTTTGTAGTTAACTGCTGGAAATTATTTCACAATTCCTTTGTAAAAATCAGTCACTATTGGACACAAAACAAAGAAAGCAAAGCTTTTAGCAGAAGCCAGGTTTGGTTTTTTTGATCTATACAAGAAAATAGAAATAGGAGAATTACTGAAATAATAGTATCACAATTTTAAAAATCAAAGTGTTGCAAATCGAAATGTTGATATGCATTTTTAACACAGGCGTAAAGACCAGCTGGAGTGCAGGCTTCCTGCAGTACCCACCTAATACAGATGTTTGTTCACAGTGACAAACAGGAAATACACATCAAAGCTGAGACACTGTTTCAAATTTGCTTAAATGCAGCAAAAATATAAGCCCAGTCAAATTTCCCCCAGCAAATTTAGCCGTCTTGCTCTTCACATGCTCTGTTAGCGCAGACTAAATGATGATTGTGATTCTTGTATGCAAAAGCAACAGGAACTGTGGGCTGAAGGAGATGTTTGTGTGACTCCCTATGTATACAGTAATATAGGGTTGAGTATTACAGTTTTACCTTTTATAGAGCATTAACTAACTCAAAATAGTAAAAATACTTAGTGATGCTTAGGTATTTTAACAACTTTTTGGTGTTCACATGGCAGCCAGAGATTAAAAGTACTCATAGAAGAATTTGGCCATGTTATTTACTTCAAACTAAATCTAAGAGACAGATCTGCACCATCCAGTGATGGATGCATTTTCTTCTGAAGCCAAAAGCCTGCAGATCTGGGCTGTTCTGTTTTCCCACTTCACTCTACAATGTGGGTATACAAACACCACTCTCAAACAGAGAGGACATTTTTATCCTTCAGAAAAATTCAGAAAATGGCTTTAAAGTAGCTCTTCCTTGAGTTTAGAACATTCAATATCACCTTAAGATAGTAAAACCAACCAATAGCTGCAATTATCATATTATTACTTTTTTCTTTTAACCACCAAGCCCCTCTTAAAAGCATTAATGAGTTTTAAAAAAGCGCACATGTTGATCAGTACTTTGCACAATTCTGTGAAAAGAAAATTGAAATGAGTTCTGACCTGCTGAGAATGTGAATGCTCTGTCCTAGGATTTGCTATTTCTTGTAATAGATATTAAGTCTCAAACACCAACCAGCTACATGTCCTTAGCACAGAAACATATTACAGCAAACATCAAGTACAAAATCAAGCATAAATTAAAGTTTTCACTGTGTTCAAAACACATTACAACAGACAAATCTAAGAAGAATAAAAAATGTGCTATGGAGAAGGCAAAAGTACATGATTAAAGTCAGATTCCTTCGAGAGGAGAACATGAGCTTTTTTCTGGGTAGTAACAACATTTTTTCTCACATTCTCCACCTTTACATGCCCCACTGGTCTTAATCCAAATGGATGCATGGATGGATGGATGGATGGAAAGGCTTAGTTGTGTGTACAGCACTGCACAAAGACATCAAGTTCAGTCACAGTATAATAGCATTTTTGAGACTGGAAAAGATCTGTAAGATCAAGACCTAACACCATGGCACTAAGTGCCACATCCAGTCTTTTCTTACATACCTCCAGGGATGCCACCTCCAGGGAGGTGGCAACTGCCCACCTCCCTGGGCAGTCCATTCCAATGTCTAACCACCCTTTCTGTGAGGAAGGGCTTCCTGACATCCAACATAAACCTCCCCTGGTGCAGCTTCAGGCCCTGCCCCCTTGTCCTATCACTGTTTACCAGGGACAAGAGCCTGACCTCCACCTGATTACAGCTTCCCTTCAGGTAGCTGTAGAGGGTGATAAGGTCTCCCCTGAGTCTCCTCTTCTCCAGGCTAAACAACCCCAGCTGTATCAAGCTCTTCTCATAAGACTTTCCCTTTAATTCCTTCACCAGCCTCATTGCTCTCCTCTGGGCTTGCTCCAGCCCCTTAATCTCTGTCTTGAATTGAGGGACCCAAAACTGTACACAGTACTCTAGGTGAGGCCACACCAGTGCCCAGTACAGGAGGAGAATTGCATCTCTAGTGTTTCTGGCCACACTCTTCCTAAAAAGAAGCCAGGCTGCCATTGGCCTTTGTGCCACCTGGGCATACTGCTGGCTCATGTTCAGCCAGTTGTCAACCAGTGCTGCCAGTCCCTCTCTGCCAGGCCTCTCTCCAGCCTCATCCCCCAGTCTGTATCACTGCTGGAGGTTATTGTGGCCAAAATGTGGGACTCTGCACCTGGCTTTGTTAAACCTCATCCCATTGGCCTCTGTCCATTGACCCAGCCTTTCCTGATCTCTCTGCAGCATCCTCCCCTCCAGTAGATCAACACTCCCCCACAACTTGGTGTCATCTGCAAATTTACTAAGGGGAGATTTGGTCCCTGCATCCAGGTCATCACTAAAGATGTTGAATAGAACTGGGCCCAGTACTGATCCCTGGGGGACACCTCTGGTTACTGGGCACCAACTGGATGGGGCACCACTCACAACTACTCTCCTGGTCATCCAGCCAGTTTTTAACCCAGTAGAGGGTGCACGCATCCCAGCCATGGGCTGCCAGTTTTTCCAGGAGGATGCTGTAAGAGACTGTGTCAAAGGCTTTGCTGAAGTCTAGGTAGACCACATCCACAGCCTTCCCCTCATCCACCTGGCAGCTCACCCAGTCATAGAATGGGATCAGCTCAGTTAAGCAGGACCTTCCTTTCCTAAACCCATACTGGCTTTGACTGATCCCCTGATTACCTTGTACCTATACTGCTGCTCAGTGGAGCTCAGGATGCTCTGCTCCATTACCTTGCCAGGCACTGCAGTCAGGCTGACAGGCCCATAGTTCCCTGGGTCCTCCTTCCAGCCCTTCTTGTGGGTGGGCAACCACACTTGCAAACCTCCGGAACCTCCCCAGTTATCCAGAACTGGTGATAAATGATGGAGAGTGGCCTTGCATCCTAAGCACCCTGGAATGAATCCCACACAGACTCATAGACTTGTTAGGATTTCAATGCCACAGCAGGTCACTAACTGCTTCTTCTTGGATTACAGGAGGAATAATTCTTTGGTGTGTAAGTGAACTTTAGGCAGTTTTTAACTCCCCAGCTGTAAGACATTGGAAGAAGCAGCTGTGCAGGAAAACATTTTGGTAGAGCAATTCTGAGGACTGGAAGTCTTTCAGAAATGCACTTGAGCACAGAATTTTTATGGATGTCATAATGTGTTGGTAGAATGCAGGGTTGCCCATATCATCAACAGGACAGAGGTTTGAAGTTAATTTGTCCTATGGGACAAGGAGGGCTAAATTTCACAACATAGCACCTCCACAAAAGCATGGTAGAGGAGAGGGTGGCACAAAGCTCTACAGTGTGGAAAATTATTTAAACAGTAATAGGATGAAAAATACTTCCAGGGCAAATTATGTTGAAATTGAACTCAGGAAAGCAAACTTGAGGGAAATACATTGAGCTTGCAATCAGGCTACATTCAATTTCTTTGACACTTTTCCCTTGTATAGCGTAATTGAACACAGGTTCCTTTTCCTTTTGAGCCAGTGTTAGGCAGTGATGTGGGACAGTAAAGGCATTGCAGATTTTTGTTTGTGTGGAGCCATGGCACTCATGACTCTCCTTCCCATGCCTCCTTATGAGCAATGCTACCTACTGAATGTGGTCATGTTGTTGAGGAATAATCTACTCCAATTTTCATTAATGAAAAATTTTTTTTCTTTCAGCTCTCATTTAGATCTTTCTTAGATCAAATAGGTGCTTATTCTATCATACCAGTCTTCAATCCACAGCTAAAGTACATAGATGTCACTGACAACTTCATTACTTTCCTATTAGCCACATTATAATCTCAGTAGAGTTGTCTGTTAAAATATGAAATTAAATCTACCAGTCAACAGCTCTGTAGGACTTCAGTCTGAACAAGCAGGCACTCAGACTGAACTGCATGCAAGGGACCTCAAAGCATAGCATATTTACTTTTGCACAGGAGGTCCCTAGGTACAACCATCAATTGGAAAGGGCAATCCTCAAGGGATGGATGTGATGAATAAGGCTTCCCAGATACAACTTTCTAAAATCAAAGCAGGCTGTGGGTGCAGTACTGCCAAAGGTAGACCTTTCAATGCAAACATACTGAGCAGGAGTGCTGGCTATTTGGGATCATGTTTCTGGGTTTCTTCCTGAGCAGTGCAAAACTTGAGAAAAGCTTCCTTTCTCAATCCACCCACCAGTTCCTCAGGTAACCCTAGTGAATCACTGCCAATTTGGTGTCCATATTGGTGAGGACATTTGTTCTGACTACACACTATTTCAATTACTGCCAGATTATAGTGCTTATTCCTCATCAAATTGATCATATGTAGGTGGATTTTGAAGGCCCCTGTGATGCACTCTGCTCTGAACAAACTCTACTGCTGTAGACAAGTCCTGAGAGATGCTGATCATAAAGTCAGAGCCAATGCAGAGTAATGTGGTTCTCTACAAATGCAACTGACAGAACAGCTGTGTTTTAATTGTGCTTTGTCTGTAACTCCTTGCACATTGTCTCCTCATCTCTTTCATTGTTTGTAAGTTCTATAGGCTGGGATTCCTTTCTACAATGTCTACATAGACCGCATGAGAACCAACCTGGGCTTCTATGTGTTTTTACAGAAGAGAGAAATGTACATCTTTCTGCTTCATTCTTTAGAGCTAACTTACTACTTTTATGCTTACTGCCTCTTAATTTACATTCCAACATACCTATTTTCTTAGGTATGTGAATATCATTGTCTGCAGGAAACCTGAATGTGGATCATAATTTAATCTAATTTATTGTTTTTACTCTCTTATGGTCTCTCCAGTCTTTAGTATCAGAACTACTTCATTTTCTTTTTTTAAAATTTTTCCATTATGGGGGAAAATTTATGTTGTCATTCCAGTGGCAGGGAAATTGAGACCAGAATTTTTGTAAGTGTATCTACTATTTGTAATGACTTTCCGAGACCTCTGACTTACAGAATCACAGAATCACAGCATTATTGAGGTTGGAAAAGACCTCTGAGATCCTCAAGCCCAGCCTATTACCTGCCGTCACCATATCAGCTAGGCCATGGCACTAAATACCACATCCAGTCTCTTCGTAAACAACGCTAGAATACAAATTGATACTGATGAAGGCATAGACCTGCCATCAGTGAAGAAAGAGCTGGTGTGTCAAATCCTACAGGAGCTTGATGGGCCCGGATGCCATCCATCCAAGAGTATTAAGAGAGCTGGACAGTGCCATCATGAGGCCACTTTGCATTATCTTTGAAAATTGTTGGACATCAGGAATAGTGCCTGAAGACTGGAAGAATAATGTCACTCCTGTCTACAAAGGGTTCCAAGGAGGACCCAGGTAATTGTAGACCCACTGATCTTACTTGAATCCTAGGAAAAATAATGGAGCAAATCCTCCTAGGGAGCATCACAAGTAAATTGAAAAATGTGATTGGGAACAGCCAACATGGATTCACCAGGGGCAGATCATGGTTGACAAATCTGATTGCCTGCTACAACAGGGTGACCAGCTCAGTTGATGAATAGTGAACATTGTATATCTGGACTTCTCCAAGGCTTTGGACACAGTTCCCCATAGCCTTCTTCTTGAGAAAATGACGTGCTGTGACCTAGACAAGTGGTCTGCACTGTGGGTGAAGAACTAGCTGACAGAAAAGCCCAACCCCCACCTAACTACAACTTCTTTTCAGGTAGAGTGATGAGATCCCCTCTGAGTGTCCTATTCTCTAGGCTACACAATCTCATGTTGCTCAGCCTCTCCTCATTAAGGCTTTCCCTCTAGTCCCATCACCAATCTGGTTGCTCTTCAAAAATGAAATAAAAAACATGGGCCCTGGAAATATTGCCTCTGTGATAATTTGCCATTTAAAATGTATACATGCTACATGTTATACATCTGTTTTACTTGTTACTTACATATTTGTATTTGTACATGCACACACAAAAGCAGATATGGGAAACGTTTGTTAAAATAGGCCAAGGGGTTGTGGTTTGAAGATGGAAAGGGGTAGATTCATGTTGGAGGAAAATGCTCTTTAATGTGAGGGTGGTGGATCACTGAACAGGTTGCCTGGAGAGGTGGTGGAGGCTCCACCCCTGGAGACATTCAAGTTCAGGCTTGGTGGGGCTCTGGCAAATCTGTTCAAGTTAGAGATGTCCCTGCTTGTTGTAGCAGGGTTGGACTAGATGACCTTTGAAAGTCCCTTCCAACTCTATGATTCCATAAGATTCCATTCCAAAAGACTCATGGTTCTTCCAAAAGAACACAATGGCACATAAACATCATGAGTGCTCCCACATATCTGGAGCCATCTTGTGTAAGGAGACAAGCTAGTGCACAGATGTGTTTCAGAGGGATCACCCTTCGCAGGGTTAAAAACTGTCTGGATGACTGGGCACAGAGAGTGGTTGTGAATGGTGCCCCATCCAGTTGGTGTCCAGTGACCAGCAGTGTCCCCCAGGTATCAATGCTGGGCCCAGTTCTATTCAACATCTTTAGTGATTAATTGGGTGAGGGGATCGAATCTCCCTTTAGTAAATTTGTGGATGACACCAAGTTGTGGGGGAGTGTTGATCTGCTGGAGGGGAGGATGCTGCAGAGATATCAGGACAGGCTGAGTCAATGGACAGAGGCCAACAGGATGAGGTTTAATATGGCCAACTGCAGGGTCCTACACTGTGGCCACAATAACGTCCAGCAGAGCTACAGACTGGGAGATGACTGGCCAGAAAGCAGCCTGGCAGAGAGGGACCTGGGAGCACTGTTTGACAACCAGCACCTTGGCTTGTATCAGGCCAGCATAACTATGAATGTAATTGTCCTCTGTACAGTCACTGGCGAGGCCTCACCTTGATTGCTGTGTGCTGTTCTGGGCCTCTAACTTCAAGAAAGACATTGAGGTACTGGAGCAGATCCAGAGGAGAGCAAAGGGGCTCAGAGGTGTTTAAGAAAGACTGGACGTGGCACTTAGTGCCATGGTTTAGCTGATGTGGTGATGTTAGGTCATAGGTTGGGCTTGATGAGGTCTTTTCCAGCCTCAATAATTCTGTGATGGAAAAGATTTTCATGTGATTCACTTTCCAATGGCAGACAGTTGACCAACCTATTACTTTTCCACCTCTAATAGTGCAACTAATAAGGCAGTTATTGATTGACAACATATCAGCTGCTCCAGTGCAATCATTTGTGTCTTCTGACTGTCTCAAAGAGAAAAATTACATAAAAAGAAGAAAAAAAACATCTGAACTGCTATTACCACAAACCAATAAATGAGTTTGTTCAAGATGAGAGAACATGATTAACAGTCTGAAATATAAATCCAAAGAGCCAGATGTGCTACAAGTTTTCTCCATCTGTCCCAGTCCACACACTCACTGCTGACAAGTCAAAGACTCAATAACTGCAAGGTTTCCTGGTGACTCATATCCATGAAAATTTCTGGCATGCAGCATCTGATGAGTAAATCCTCAAATGAACTTGGTAGTGGTGTTGTCAAGGGGACGAGCTGGGAGTCCCGTATAAGTTCCATGTAAGAGACAAGAAGGTTGTGGTTAGCAGCATGTGGACATGAGAAAGCAGGTGACATTTTTGTCAATTGCTTTCATGAGGCATATGAATAGCTATGAAACTTCTTGATTTTGTCAGCCAGATTTGCTGAGAAAGGAAAAACGCTCTAGGTCAAATCCAGAATCCTGATGGGGAATATGGGTAGTGTGTTTACAAAAGATGAGTTGTTCCACAGAGATGGTTCAGGCATGATAAGCAGTACAAAGTGTTATAGGATGGGGTGATACCATGACATCTCCAAACGAAAGGTATCATGATACAGGTGCAATACCTAGATGGCTACTGACTGCAGGAAGGAGAACGTCAGGTCCAGGTGACTAAAGCATGGCTTCAAATACAAACCTTAAACATATCTGTGATGCAGGTTGATCTGGAAAGGATAAAATGGAATGCTTCAAGATGCTGCTTTTTTTTCATTAGAAAATGAAATTTTTTTGAAAGCAATTATTTAGCAGGAGAGGGATGATTTCACAACTGAACACAAATCTTTCACTCTGTCATAAACCATTTGTTATGAGTTTGTAGCTAAAAATACTTAACTTGGAGAAAAATATTAAATGTCTTTACATTAAAATTATTTGCATTTTAAAATGTCTTATGTGTAAGTGGTCAAAACCTCTATGAAGGGTTTCAGTGCTGTTTTTATCATCTCCAATGATAAAAATCATTATTGGGTTTCAATGTTCATTAGTAAAATAAAATCTGTATGTTTATTTTTTGTGAGGAATTAAGAGTGTTTAGTTCATCTGCCATCTGTACTCATGATGCTCCGCTTGGAAAATGTTATGGGAGGGAGATAGGTCTGCTTACTGGAAGACAAAGAAACAAATATAACTTTGTCTCATTGCAAGTGACACTATCAAGTTTAAGATATTATAAAAGAGAAGCCAGGTCCAAGCCATCTCGTTTCATTCTTACATGCCCACCCAACATCACAAGCAAAACACCTTTAGACACCTGCCCAGCAAAGAAGAAATTAAACTGAAATAAAAATCTAAACTAAGTGGAGTTTGAATTGGCTTAATGCAGAGAATTAGGGTTTAGTAAATAAATAAAAATACAGAGCACTGTTTTTTCAACAGACTGGAGTAGGGAGGAGGAAAAAGCACTATCTGAGTCATCATGCAATTAAAATCTGTGGGATGATCTTGGGTTTGTTCCACCTGCTTTGCACCAGTTCTGGTGGTATTATACAATTCAAACCCCACATCAGCTGCCCATCAAATGATGCCTTTGGCATAAGGAAATCCCCAGGAGTTAATCTTTAAACCTGCCTTTCTGGGCTTATGTGTAACAGGTCGGGCTAGTCAGAGTGAATGAGGTTTGGGACTTTCACAGGGTCCAATTAGTCTTTCATTTCTGGGGTAGTCCCTTAGCGACATAGGCTGTGGGTGTTAAATTCACTAGTTCATGGCCACTTATAATTTCACTGGTGACTGTTATCAGGTAGACCAAAGTACTGTGAACCAGAGGCCAAACACAGGAGGAAAGCAAGCTGCACTTGTGCCTGCAGGTAAGATAAGTTCACTGTTCATGAATGCAAAACCAAGACTTATTTTTAGTCTCTTCCTTAGATTGCAAGGAGATACACAAAAGGAGCTAGTTTCAGCTGAATCCCCTTAAGTCATACAGAGTTACAAAGGAGCAATACTTGGGGAGGGGATATGAAAGATTTGGGAAGACAGAAAACAAAAAGAATGAGGCTTATTTAACAGAGTCTTTCTTAAAAGTTAAGTGATACTACACAAAAGCTGGGATGGGCTTCGTGTTTGTAAAGGTTTGCAACAGCTCCTGGCTAGTATCAGAAACAGTGTAGTCAGTCCCCCTGTACTCAACCTCACCTTGAGTACTGGGTTCAGTTTTGGGCACCTCAATTCAAGAAAGACATTGAGGTGCTGGAGTGGGTCCAAAGAAGGGCAACCAGGCTTATGAAGGACCTGGAGGGATAAGTCTTATGAGGAGGAGAGGGGAGACCTTACTGCTGTCTACAACTACCTGAAAGGAGGTTATAGAAAGATGGAAGTTGGCCTCTTTTCACAAGTAATGGAGATAAGACAAGAGGAAGTGGCCTCAAATTGCACCAGGGCAAGTTAAGTTTAGACGTTAGGAAAAACTTCATTGAAAGGATCATCAGGCCTTTGAACAGGCTACCCAGCGAAGGGATGGAATTGTCACTCCTGAATGTCTTTAAAAGCCATATAGATGTGGATCATAGGAACATGGTTTAGCTGTGGACTTGGGGCAGTTACATTAACTATTGCTGTGAAGGATCTTGAAGGTCTTTTCTAACCTGAATGATTCTATGGTTCTACAAGAGCCTTAAATAATGTATCTGAAGCTGCACAGTAGTACATAGTGTTGTGAAGACACCACAGAAGCCTGAAGCCCAAAATATATGTCAGAAAGTTTGTCATTAATCCAGAATGGCCTAAATTTTGCCTAGAGAAAACTTCCATTGCCTTCATTCCTACCCTCAGCACAAAATAGAGTGATAATATTCCCTAAACAACAATGTTCCATTGAATCATGTTTTGTAGAAGCAAAAACAAAGGGATTTTGTCCTAGTATTTGAAATCTTATATAAATTGTAACTGAGAAAGATTATCTGGAAAAAAAATGTATTCTGTAATGAAAGTCGTGTTCCAGTTTGCTACTTTTGCACATAGCATAACACATACGAGCCAGTAAGTATTATGATGGCAGTTGGCATATTTTTCTAGTTTCTCACCAAGTACCTCAATTAATTGATAATTTATCATTCTGAAATGTTAGTCACCATGTAAACTCTTTGACATATATCAGTAATCCCTTTGAAACTGCTTGCCTTTTTTCAACTTGTGCTGCCAGTGGCACGAACACTTCCACTAGCTAGCTTAGAAAAGGAAATACTAAAAATCTTAGCATATTGGAAGTATTAAGTGTGTGTGTGCATATGCATATACAATATTTTTAGGTATGTATTCATACATGCATGGACACATACCTGAAAATACTTCATTGAAGTGTTGTGAGTTTTGAAGAGAACTTGGCACTACTGAAAGATTCATATAAATAAACCTGAAAACTAGTTGTCAAATAATGCAAACCAAGGAAAAGAACACCACATGCTATATTAAAGACTTCAAGCTTACTGAATTGCTTGCTTGGACTTGCAGGAGAAACCTGAAAATTGAGATATATAGTCAGCATGAAACACCAGTTAGGAGTATATGCTTTACCTCCTACTCCTGCATATTTTATCATTTATGTTGATAATGACTTCTAGTGACTAGTGATCCTCAAGGAGATATAGGAAGATTTCTGAGAAAGAGGTTGGATACAAGGAGTAGGCTGAGTACAGTCACAAATGAAGGGTTGCAGTGAGGAAACGATGTTGGATCTGTGGGACAAAAAGCAGCATGAGGGGGCTAAACATGGCAGTGAGTCAGAGACAAGGCAGGTTTTCACCTAGGGGAAAGGGAGGGGAAGATCAAGGACTGTGGTGCAGGGAGGAAACCTGGAAAGAAGAGTTTTTCTGACATGGAGAAGAAAGACTTAAGATATGTGTGGCTTGCAGAGCAGGGATGCAAAGCCATTGCTGAACAGACTGAAAATTCAGATTTTGTAACCCACAAGTCTAAGTCATCCTCTGGAGGCTCACATCCCTCACTGTTGGGGGTAAGGAGTGTCTTAATGAACATTATTTCGAAGTTTCAGTTATGAGCTTAAAGAAAATTTGAAAAAAACAGAGTTCCAGCAAATCAACTTATAAAGCATATTCAGGAAAAATGGAAAACCCTGGTCTTCACTGGTTCCAAATGTACCCTAGGCCTAGCCACTGCTGTAAAAGAGAGAGAAAATTGCTATCACAAGTCATGACACAAAGCTCTGATGTTTTATAAGCTCATATCCTACATAAGTAATTTAAGCACTGTCCTCTCCTGTGTATTAAAGTGAACTGGAGAAGGAACAATGATCTTGTAGTCAAAAGGAAAAGCCATTGGCTCTCCATCAATCCATAGCTCAGTTACAGAGCAGAAGAATACTGGGCCCTATTAACGAACAGATTGCAACTGGCCACGTTTTGAAATACACGATCCTGCAAAGGAAATTCCTTGTCTGAACATGTATAAATTTTCTGAAATTATCATGGTGTGTGATGATTACAGTATAGCTCTGCTTCCTTGGCTGGTGACATTGTTCTGCAACAGGAAAAGGATGGAGAAAGAAGCCAGAGCCCCTGTATCTGCTTTGCTCTTTGAAACACTGTTACAGCTTGAGCCTGTAGGAGTTCTTTAAGGTATCACTCCTTCTCCTGCTAAATGTATGAATACTAAGGCAGAAGAATGTGAACCAGAAACACTAACTTCCTTCTCACACGTTAGAATGACAACATGAACCAGCCCCATCCCACTATAAGGAACCAATTCAAAGCTGAATTGGATTGAATACTTCTGTTTTAATATGTTAAAATCATAATAATATATTTATTAAATCATAATGATATATTACTGTATTTAATTTCCATATTTGAACACTACTAGGGGATTCACTTGATAAATAATACCATCTAATAGTTAATCTCGTGTTTAGTTCCTCACTTACAGGACTTGCCATTTTCAGTTAATATCACAAAACATTTGATCACCTAGAAATGCAGTTCTATACAGGAAATTTGGTGTTCAGAGTGAAAGACACAGTAAACAGTCACTGCTGTGTTTCATCTTATTTGCTATAATCAAGATCATACTCCTGCAAGTTCCTAAACAAAGGAGTCCTGGGGGGTTTCCATTGGAAGGAAAACACTTCCATGAGGCTTTCCAGGGAACAACACTGGACAACCATCATATCTCTGCTTTGAAGTGGGATCACTCCTCAGTTGATTCCTGAGGTTTTTTAAATTAGCTACTGATGACTTGGAGAAGATAGAGAAACTTCTGAAGTCAAGTCCTTTGAAGTGATACATTCAAAGGAGCAGAAAATAATATAGTTGTGAAACAGTCTGGATTATCATGTGAATATGATGCATTTAAGGGTAACCCCAAATGAAACACAACCCTGCAAAAAGGAAAACTGCCCATGTTCCTTCTTGGAAATCAGGCACAGGAAAAGAAAAATCCCATTAACAGCCTTGAAGGTTCTTCATATTCTTCATATTCTCATCTACATTATAGAAAGATATTAATCCTGGTATGACTTAAATAAAATGGATAAAGAGCACCAGGAAGTCGAATGCAAAAAAATTGGTGTTGGCTACAAGACTGGTGTTACAGGCAGGGCTTTGGGTTCTTTAATCATGACTGGTTCTGTAAGACACCAGATCTTACAGGTCCACATGGGAGAGGTTGATCCCACAGGGGAAAAAGGGTTCTGGAGCAGGAATTGGCAGGGCTCATTCAGAGGGCTTTAAATTAGATTCAAAGGGGGGTGGGTTCAAAGTTGGTGAGTGCGTACCAGTGGGAGAGAGTTCTGGTCTTAATGGAAACAAGGGAGTCTCTTGCTGTCCTGGAGTGAAATCGGAGCTCTCAGCTTGCTCCCTAAAGTGCCTGTACACCAATGCACAGAGCATGAGGAATAAGCAAGAGGAATTAGAAATCAGTGTCCAGTTAGGTGATTGTGATCTGGTGGCAATTACAGAGACCTGGTGGGACAGCTCGCATGACTGGAATGTGGTCATGGATGGCTCTGTCCTTTTCAGGAGAGACAGATCAGCAAGGTGAAGTGGTGGAACTGCTCTTTACATGAGAGAGCAACTGTAATGTCTTGAGTTCTGTCCAGGGGCGGACAGAGTTTGCGAGTGCAGATCAAAGGGCAGGCTGGCATGGATGACACTGCTGTGGGTGTCTATTAGAGGCCACCAGATCAGAATGAGGAAGTTGATGAAATCTTCTACAGACAACTGAGAGCAGCCTCACAGCTACAGGCCCTGTTTCTAGTGGGGGATTTTAACTATCCTGATATTTGCTGGAAAAACCTACTCAGCCAGCCATCCACAGTCCAGGAGGTTCCTCCAGAGCACTGGTGACAATTTCCTGATGCAAATGGAGAAGGAGCCCACTAGGAGAAGAGCGCTGCTGGATCTTGTACNACCTACTCAGCCAGCCATCCACAGTCCAGGAGGTTCCTCCAGAGCACTGGTGACAATTTCCTGATGCAAATGGAGAAGGAGCCCACTAGGAGAAGAGCGCTGCTGGATCTTGTACTTTCCAACAAGGAGAGTCTGGTTAAAGCAGAGAAGGTTGAGGGCAGC
>VZRI01009398.1:0-105776 GCA_013397515.1 Upupa epops | reverse complement strand
TTACTGTGATACTGTGAAATATGGAAACGTTCAGTAAAAGGTTCATAAAATATATACAGGCTGTAATTCTTCTTGCACACTTTGTAATACATATGTGTTCCAGATGCTCTTAATTATTTCTGTTATTGTTCTCTCTATTGAAAGTCAGTTATAGGAGTGCAAGACAAAGTCAGCATCAACCAAGCATAGTCTTACAAAAAAAGAGCTTTCTGTGTCCAGAAATCGTGAAGCCAGATAAAGCACAATGATAGCATGCTCATGCAGCTTAAATCAGGTTTAACATCAATGTCATATGGTCATCAAGAGCGTGGGGTGCTATAGAATATTAAACCTAATCCTGACAGTGGTCCTTTGCAGCTTGTGGGTCTAGGCAAGTGGTAAGAGCAGAAGTCCTTGCCTTGTAATAATTATGTTATGGCAGGGAAATCCCTTTACCCATAGCAAAGGGACTGACTTACAAAGAAATCTAGTGGGATCCAGGATAGAGAGAAGATGAAAAAAGTTATATTGTATAGCATCATAGCATCCTCCCGGCCAAACTGAGGCAGTGTGGAATGGATGATTGGGTAGTGAGGTGGATTGTGAACTGGCTGCAGGATAGAAGCCAGAGAGTAGTGGTTAATAGGACAGAGTGTAGTTGGAGGCCTGTATCTAGTGGGGTCCCCCAAGGATCAGTACTGGGACCAGTCCTCTTCAATCCATTAATTAATGACTTGGATGAGGGATTAAGGTGCACTGTCAGCAAGTTTGCTGATGACACAAACCTGGGTGGTGTTGCCGACACCCCAGCAGACTGTGCTGTCATTCAGATGATCTTTCGAGGTCCCTTCTGATCCCTAATGGTTCTATGATTCTATACTTGAGATTTTTGTAATCTGAGTTGAAATTTATTGCCGTGATAGTTTTCAAGAATTCACAGTATAGGTGTTTTTGTCACTGGGAGAGGCCTACCAAAGATATGGATGCTTTGGTCACCTGTTATAATTAAATCATAATTTTTTTTATGAATTATTCCCAAAACATACATGCATTTCCTGATGTGGTCTTTGTCTTCAGGACAGTAATCCTAGTGAGAGGCTTTTGGAAATAACAGCATTGATTTCAGGAACTAGACTGTATGCTTGTGCACTCCAGACAAATAAGGTTTTTTTTGTCTACTGAATATAGCTACATAAATTCCCCTGAGTATGTTATTTATAACGGGAGAAAAGAAAGCCCTAAGGAAATGAAATTGTGAATACGTTAGGTGTTTTCCTTGTTGTTTTGCCTAAGGTTTTTAACATGGAGAAATGTATTTATTCTACATAAAATATAAAATAATGCTTTTATTAAGTGAAACATACAATATTCACTATGAATAAGAAATTCCAGAAAATAAGTATAGATTTTAATAAATAGAGATGGGCCCTTGCTATTGCAGAGTGGAATCTATGGAGTACTGGGCAGAGTCCAGTCTGATACTGCAAGTTTGCACATGTGGGCACTAGGAAGCACTGTTGAACTGTACTCATGAATATATGGAAAGAATGTAAGGAATATATGGACCACAGCCCTTGTTTACAGTCTGAGGCAAGAATGTAGCTGTGAGAGCATTAAGGAATGTGTTACTTTGAATAATCAGTGGTTTGTTGATTGTGGAAACAGTTAAATGAGGTTAACAGAGTGTAGACAAGACAGTTATGTAGGCTATCTAGCTTGCTGATTGAATTCCTGGTAGTAAAAATAGAGCATCAACTTATGATCATTGTTAATGAAACAGAGTAAAATGGATAAAATAAGAAAGAGTAAAATTCATATCTGAAAGTAACAGTCTCAAATATTATACTGGGCCACATTTTATTTTTAATGAGATGATAAAAAAGGTTTGTCATGTATTACTATTGAAGTCATATTTGTGTTACAACTCAGTGGAAAGTAGAGTTTATATACTTTTTAGAGTTTTGTATACATTAGCACTCACACATCAAGTTGGTCCTGCCATCAGTGCTATAGCTTTGGTACGTTTGCACAGCAAGTAATTTTTGTTGATGTACTACTCCTACATTAATTATACTTAATTTGAATAAATACCTCAAGTGCCTTTACTTCTGAGCACATATCTTCTAAGAATAGACGTAGCCAAGTATTACAATAGAAATAGGCTGAGCTTGACACAGAAAAATTAACGCTTTAATATATGAATCTACCTGAATTGTTAACTAGGAATTTCTCTATGTTGGTAAAGATCTCAGGGTACTAAGTTTGATTAATTGGAACATAACTGATATTCAGTTGATGCTTGTCTTCCAAGGGAAATGTATTGGTACTCTAAGAGCATCTTGAAAGTATCTCTGGAGTTAAGAATTGAGTAAAACAGCTACAGAGTTTATCTATCATAGCAGATTTTAGAAATAAGAAGTACAAAAATATAATTAGTAGAATATAAACACTAAGTGTATGATATGCCTTGGCAAGAAATGTATTAGGTGAGAGATGTTTATTCAACTAGAAAATTATTGAACATGAGACTATTCTTCCTGCTTCTATTACATTTGATACGGTGTACCTGAGTATTTGCAAGCAAATAACTTGATGTTGCCGAACCCAAAGATGTGAAAATGTGTGAGGTTCCCGAAATTCTGATCAACTCAACATTTTAGAGAATGTTCATAGTGGTTATTTTCTTTTTTTGGGGGTATATGAGCTAATGTGCTATGGGCAGACAATGTTATTTTGGGTTGGTCTCAGCCAATATAGAGATTGGAAACTTTACAAAATGAAAGGAGTGATTCTTACTCATTAATTACAAAGAAATGTGTTAAAGAATCCCTGCCTTCAAAAAAATGGGTTTTGTTGTGTTTGTTGATTAGCAGTGGCTGGCACTCAACTAGTTGTGTGCGGTTCTTTTCCCTTTTATAGCCTACAGCTTGGTAATATTCTTAGGCTAACATTGTTTCTTCATCTAGGTCATAGTATTCACTCACTTCAGAATATTCCTTCATATTTTGTAGCTCTGGAAATGAAAATGGCTGGGAAGAGTGTGTCAAGGAGCAGGTCTTGGAATCTCAGCTATTTATTTGGGAGTTTTAGTGCTACCCTACATATGGGCAGACATTTTCCTGTGGCTTACATCTCTGTGGCTCTGTAGTTTGTGTGAAAGAAGCAAATGAATAGATAAAAAAAAAAGCTTGTTCATTTCTGAAACTGAACATGTATGTTCAGTTGCTGGCAAATCTACTAGTGAAGAAATAAATCAGAATTTCTACGTATAGAAAGGTATACTCTCACTGGAATCTCATTCTGGCTGTAGTTATTGAATAGATAGAAATGGCCTTTTCCAGAAACCTCATCTTGGCAAGGAGAGACAGCAGCCAAAAATCTTTGTATCTAGGGGATTAGATACATATCTTTTTTGAAATGCATTCTAAAAGTTGTGAATCATGGATATATAGAAGTCATCATCAGTAGATCAGACTGGCATTCATTTTTAGACATATAAGAATGACAGGTTTTACTGATATTAATGAAAGCAAGTTGCTAGCGAGGAGATTCTTACAAAATAACTTTGTCCCCATTTGTTACAATGGACTTTCAGAGTAAAATTCCAAGTTGTTGTACATGTTGGGACTTCTGTTTGTGTGAAACTTGTTCCAGTTAGCCATCGTAAAGCAAATGGATGGAAAACAGCATGGCTACACAGAGTGTGTTGCCAGTTCAGTGACCCTGCTAATATCATTGTATTTTCTCTAACAAAAATGGAGCAGTAAGTGGAACTACAATTGGGGTGTCAAAATGAGAAGTTATTTTTCATAAATATTTTATGCTGGATGTCAAGAGAAGAAGAGGTTATGTGCTTATTTCGGCTTAAGTACATGCTTGGAGCAGGGTTTGAATAGATGACCTCCAGACGTCCCTTTCTAAACAAAATTACCTCTGTTTTGTAGCTTGATGTCTCAGCAAAGTGTGCCTGTATGTATGAAACAGTGAAATTGTGTTCCTCATACCTTTGCAGACACTAATATTCACACATAGGAATATTGTCAGAATATTAGCAAATGTTCTGTTGCTTCCAGAATACCTCTATACTTGCACCTTTATGTATCAGAATTCATTAACATATCCAAAGAGTTCTTGGAGCTCCAAAGACAACACACAGAGACCACACTCTTTGATGGAGTTTCCGGTAGTGTGATAGGTTGTGATGGCTTTCATTCAGTTCTTGATTTAACCTTTTATTAAGGGTCTTCCCAGTCCTGTATCTGTTTAACAAAGCGTATTATTAATACCCATGTGGTTTACTATTCTCCTGATCCCTAGAAAGACACAATCTTGGGCACTTCTCAACCTGCTGATATGCTTCCCTTGGTAGTTGATGCCTGTTCCTGTTGTCATCCCATGCTTACTGAAAGACTTGTCACATGCAAGCCTAGATACTTCTGTGGACAGAAGTATGCATATTGGAGCCCAAAAGTATTTTTCATTTCTAATGAAATTCTTCAAAATTAAGTGACTAGCAAACTCTTTTACTTCCTTAAGATTTGTGTGCACGTGAATATTTTACTAAACAGAGATGTTTAGTAGTTAGATGTCAGATGTTAATATTTAGATGTTTTTAGAAAGAGTATGACTAGTCACCATGGGGTGCAGTTCTTTAGTTGGTGTATGAATATGAAATTATGCCAAAGAGCTAGAGATTGCTTTTCTCCATCATATCAATAAATACAAGTGTTACAAGTACTTAGAGCTCTAATGTGATTATGTCTCCATGGAATAGCAGGATTTAATGTGTTGCATACAAAGTTTAATATATAGTATTATGTGCTTGCTTGCTGTATTTGCAACCAGTGTTTGGTGTGAAAACTTGAGCTAGTTCTGAAAATAACACAGATTTTATTAGTTTTTTATGAAAGAAGGGAGTAATAACTGATTGTAACAAAAGAAGTTTCACAGTGAGTGAGGAACTTTAGGAAAGAGTAATTAGTTGGATGATGATATAGCATATACAAGTAGATAGTAGCAAATTTGTTAGGTTGTCTGAAACAATTTGACCATCTTAATCTATGTTTCATATAACCATTATGACAAAGTAACCTAGTTTGATTTTGGTGTCCAAGAAACCAAGAAAAATAGCCACTATTTAAAATCTACAATAATTCAGTGAGGTAATATCAAAATAGGGCATTGAAATATTCTAGCCTCATTTTTCCAGAATCCAAAGTAGGATCAAATTAGCAGGAATTTTGTAATTGAAGTGTGATCACAAGCAGTCTTTAAATTGGATCTCTTAAGCTTCTTTGTTTTTCCATATTTACTCCTGATGGAATTGTATGCAGACAGTTCCTGCATATACAAGGGAGAAAGCTGTTTGGGGGATTATTAGGTTCATCCTAATGGATGGCTGTCAAAATTACTTTTCCCTGAGTTGTTGCCCTGTAATTCACAGTGAACCCAGTGATGCTGCAGGTCACTCTCTGTTCAGATGAAAACCAGTGTCAGAAGATGGGCATTTGAAAGCAAAAATGTGTAAGTATTTCTGAAACATTGAAGTCTCCTCACCAGCATTTGCTTTCAGAAGTGCCACCTTTCATATGCAGATCCATTTTCTTCCCTCTCCCTGAAATGTAAAAGTAACCAATTTTAAAGAATTGGGGATGCTATGTTGAGGGACTTAAGTGACCTGTTATCTACAGACAAAATAACCTACAGTTAATCATTTTCAGTCCCGCTCCTTTGCTCTGTTAGCACAACATGGTTATTATAGTTATTGACCACCTAAAAAGGCATTATTCTGACACTGTAGCTCTTCTGTAAAGCAGTAGAACACAGAGCCTGCAGTAGGTTTTCAAGTCTGGCTGATGCTGGCAGTCCTGTTAGGATACATAGTTCAGTAGCTCAGTTTTTCATGTTCAAGGTATTTTTCATCTTCATTTTTTGCCAAGACATTTTCCCAAAGAGTCCTGCTTTGACTGAAGCACTGAAATAACAGAAACTAGTAGGGGTAGCTGGTGCTCAGCTGACTTTAAAAACCTGGGCAGTTATTTGCTAAAACAGGATGAAAAACCCCAAGTGTTTGTTACGAGAATTTAAAAAGTTGTAAAAATACTCAGCAAATCTAATTTTTCCCAAGAAACCATCTTCTACCACTGGTCCTCCCAAAATTCTCCACTAGGTAACTGATGTGGAGAACTAAAAGAGAGGGCAGCAGATTTGTATTAGAAATGATCCAATGGACCAGCCAAAACTTTGATAAAATACAAAAGATTTATTGGTTGTGTTAATAAGGAATGAGCAAGCAGTGCTGCATGAGTAGGGAGCCTGCCGCTCCACCAACCTGCACACCAACAGTTAAAGGCAGCCACATTTTATGCCTTATTTTATACATATTATCACTTCAAAGAATCCCCTCCTATCAGTTCATGTCTGCACTTCTTGGTGAGACCCCATCCAAAGATAACCGGGGAGACAAAGTTCTTGGCCTAATCTTTTAACTATCATTGACTAGCTCCTCATACATTTAGCAACATTTTACAGGTCCCAGATTGCTCAACCTCCCCCCTATCCTGTTTACAGTTTGTTCTGCTGAGTTTCACTGCTTTTTTTTCAATAATTTTCCACAATGACAAGAGGGGATATTGTTTTTCCTTTGACACGAATCACAATATAACGTCTCACAGTAGTATGGTTGGTAAATACTCTGACAGACTCAGAACTTTAAAAAACTTTGTATAAACATTCTCAACCAGCAGAATTGTTTTGCTGTCCTTGCTGAAGCCACACATACACACTGCTTCTGAGGTGCTGCATTATTTCTCTCTTCAGCTGGATGGAACTGCAGAGAGACTGAGAGTACCTTGGCTATAAATGAATAAATGCATCAGGCTACAAATTCTTACATCCACAATTGTGTTTAAAATAAGTTTTCTTAAATAGGAACAAAGCTTTTGCAATTCCTCTGTATGACTGGGCTACCCTCTGGAACAGAGGAATGTTGACACTTCCTGTTGCTTTTAAAGTCTGTGCCTTGTTTTGACTGTGTATTTTAGTCTTTTGAACAAATTCGATGGCTCAATCATCAAGATTCCTTTGATTTTATTATACCACCTGGAACATAAAGAAAAGGGAATGTATACTGAAAATTTATGTCTTCAGGAAGGGAATTACCACATCCACTTTTCTTGAGATAGATGTTGAAAAAAGCTTTGTAAATAATTTTACCATTTGTGGCTCACTGACAAGCTTAATCAACACTTAGCATGGAGGATTTCAGCTGGGCCTTCATGTGAAGGGCATGCAGAGTGTGGTAGCCAATAGAGCTGTCTCTGGTGTATGTTGTGCTGGATGGCGATGTTCAGTAGGCTTTGTCTTAGAACAGACACTGGTATGTTTGAAAAAAATGAATGTGTTGAGCATCAGTATGAACAGGGATATTTTCTTATGCCTATGTTTTCAAAAGAGATCACCATTTGCTTATACGACAGTGAGGGCTCTGTGCTGTGTGGCAGTCATAGGGAGAGGCAGTGATCAGTGATTCACTACCCAAACAAGAGATTGACGTGTTACAAATTCATGTCTGCTGTGGAGCATTCTTGAACGGTAGGGACTTCTTTGTCTTTGAGAGATATTTCAAGTGTGAACCAGACTGATGGGCTCTTTATCTTACGCTGAAGAAGGTATGGTGATCTCTAGTGTATTCAGTGCCTCAAAAGAGTATTTTGCTTTCTTGCTCTTAATTTCCCTTAAACAGTATCATCCATTAGAAAGTGGAAAACACGCTGTTGAGAGTAGAGTGAAATAGAAAACCACACGCTGTTGAGAGGGAAATAGAAAACCATACAACGAGTGTAACCCAACAATCTGAAACATACCTCACTGTCAACAAAATGTAATTAATGTGTAAAGATGAGGGGAAATTGTAATCACTCATTTATTCAATGACATGAGATGAATGGCAACTAATTCTAAACCGCTAAACTTGTTTGGTAGTGAAAGACTTTTGTAATCAAACTGTTATCTAGGAAGGGATGTAAAAGCATAGCCTTACTGTAGCTTTTGGTTTTGAGGTGGCAATTTCTTGTTTTCTCAACTGCCACTAAATAGTAGAGTATCTGAAAACTGATGTACACAAAGGTTGAGGAGACAATTTCCCAGCTATGGAGACACTACTTTCAGCTCAGAACTGTAACACTTTTGGTGCTCAAGTGGCTTGAGCTGTTAAGAAAAGCTAATCCCTGAGGCGCTTGTCATCCATAGTATCTTGGAAGATTTTGCCTAATGGTGGTACCTTGTGATATAACTATGGGGTAAAGGAGCAGTCGTGGGTTTTGACCCATTCTGAAATGGTGAACAAATTAGTTGACACCACAACATTTACAATATGGAATTGAGAGCAGTCCCAAGGAGAAGGTACTACCCGCACTTGAGGATGTTGGTAGATGAGAAACTCAGCATGAGTGAGAAATGTGTGAGTACTGCCTAGAAGGCCAACCTTATCCTGTGCTGTATTAGAAGAATCATCACCAGCAGGTCAAGGGAGGTGATTCTCCCCTTCTAGTAGAGAAGGTCTCTTGAGACCTCACCTGGAAAACTGCATCCAGTTCTGGAGTCCCCAATCCAAAAAGTATATGGAATTGTTGGAGCCTGTGCAGAGTAGGGCTGCAGGGATGATCAGAGAGCTGGAGCACCTCTCCTATTCAGCCTGGAGAAGAAAAGGTTTTGGGGGACCTTAGAGCAACTTTCCAGTACCTGATAGGGCTACAGAAAAGCTGGAGAGGACTTTTTATGAGAGACTCCAGCGGTAGGACAAGAGGAAATGTTTTCAAACTAAAATAGGATTTAGACTGGGACTTAGGAAGAAATTCCTCAGTGTTAGGGTGGTACTGGAACAGGTTGTCCAGGTAGGTTGTGGATCCCCCTTGGAAGTGTTTNATCACTCTTTCAGTAAAAAACCTTTTCCTAATGTCAAGTCTAAACTTTCCTGGATGGAGCTTAAGACTGTGACCCCTTGTCCTGTCACCAGAGTCCAGGGAGAGAAGATTGACCCCTGCCTGACTATAACCACCTTTTAGGTAGTTATAGACAGCGACAAGGTCACCCCTGATCCTCCTCTTTTCCAGGCTAAACAGACCCAGCTCCATCAATCTCTCCTCGTAGGGCTTACCTTCCAGCCCCTTTACCATTCTAGTTGCTCTTTCCTGGACTCGTTCCAGCACCTTGACATCCTTCCTAAACTGAGGGGCCCAGGACTGAACACAATACTCCAGGTGCGGTCTAACCAGAGCTGAATACGGGGGAGGATAACCTCCCACTCCCTGCTGGCCACACCATTCTTGATACAGGCCAGGATGCCATTAGCCCTCTCAGCCTCCTGGGCACATTGCAGACAGTAAACTTAGCATGAGTCAGCAAATACCCCCAAGTCTCTTTCTACCCAAGTACTCTCTAAGATCTCCATTCCCAGCCTGTAGTTTTGCCTGGGGCTGTAATTACCAAAATGCACAACTCAATGCTTAGACTTGTTGAAACACATCCTATTAGAGTCTGCTCATCTCTCCAGTCTGTCCAAGTCCCTCTGCAAGGCCCTCCTACCCTCCAACAAATCGACACACACTCCAAGCTTGGTGTCATCCGGAAATTTGCTCACGATGCATTCCAAGCCATCATCAATATCATCAATGAAGATGTTGAGTAGGACCAGACCTAACTTTGAGCCTTGGGGGACACCACTAGTAACAGGTCGCCAACTAGATGTGACACCATTAACCACCACTCTCTGGGCTCGTCCATCTAACCAGTTCCTGACCCAGCTAAGATACGTCCTAACCTAAACTATTCTATGGTTCTATAATTATTTGAAGAATGCGTTATTCTCATTCGGAAGTGAAGCAGTAGTATTCTGTACACAGCACAGTACAGATAACTTACTCAGCAATTTGGTCCAAGCTAATTATGAACTGTATTCAATAAAATATTCACAATAGGGTTTGATTTGCTTTAGTTCAAAATAGTAATGTTCTAATTTACAAGTAGTGTAAGGAAATAACATCACTACCACATATTTTGGTTGATGTTAAATACTAGGTTTTAAATTTTTTCAATACCTTCCCTGCTTTTACACTGTGTTTAGTGAAATTTAATGTCAGAGATGATGACACACTGACATTTCTGAACGCAGTCCTTCCAAGCAGTGTGATTCCCTGTCAAGTCATCAAATTAGGGTATTCTGGTGGATTGCTAAGATTTTAATTTCCTTTTCCTTAGAAGACACTTAGGAAGTGGCTGTTGTGGGATGACCTCTGACTCCTTTTGATGTGACGTACAACAGTCAGATACCCTTTTTCCATTTTGTTAACCCTGAGAAATCAAAGCCATCACAAAATAATCAAAAACAGAGCAGTGGCTAACAATTCCAGTACGTCAAAATGTTCTTGAATAATGTTTCTGAAGGCTTTTAGGATCTTAATTTGAGTGAAACTTGATCCTACCTTGCAAAGGCAGTAAGATTATTCAAACTCATACGGCTTTTTTTACTAAAAAGGTTTCTTTGATAGATGGTTATTTTTGTCAAGACTTGGAGGTGCATTAAAATGCATTAGTCACATGTCTTGCTCAGTACTCATCACTGAAACATTAGATGCTCAGGGCTGAGGTGATAAAAAGGTGCAGTGCACTTTCCTGTTCAGTGGTACATTACTTACTGTCAAGGTACCAGTTTTCAGGGAACATTTAGTCAAGGTCAGTTCTGTCTGTGAGAAAAAAAAATATTTCCTCTTTAACCCTCTGAGCGTGGGGAGCTGGTGGTGGGCATAGGTGTTAATTGAAAATATATTTACTGAGCCTAAGTTGGTACCATCAGTGTCTGAACTCAGAAAATCATCCTAGAAACTCAGGTTATCCCGTTATCTCTGTAGTGCTTCAGTGTCTCATGCTGTAAGAAACTGTATGCACAGCTGGAGGCCCTGTGAAGTTTCTGCAGTGAAAATGCTGGACATAGTTCAGTTTTCTGGAAGCATTAAATAATGAGTCAAAGATGAGCATAAACATTGAAGAAAAAGTTGCCTGAATTCCCCATCTAAGAAATAACTGGTACTAATGACTGTGCTTTATATCTGCTAGTTTTTTTCGGTGGTAGAGAACACAGGTTGAATTTCGTTTTCTTGTAGCTCACTGAGTGATTACACAACAAAGCCTTTTCCCCCCTGAACTGGCAAACCCTGTGATGCGTCTTTTTAAGAAAATGAGTGGTTGTGGTTTATATGGGTGAACTCTTTCCAGTAGCCTTGTGTTTTCTTAGAGAGAAGACAGCTCATGTTTAAAGCCACAGATGGGCTGACTGGTCAGTGCAGAATAATCAAGATGTAATTGGCATGAAGATGTAATTGGCATGAACTCAAAATAATCCTTCTGTAAAGCCTGTAGTTTTAATTTTTTTTTTTGATAACGGCTTTAGCAAGTATTTTTCTTAAATATTTGCAGTATTTTTTACACTTTCACTGTACTAATACAGAAATTTCCTGCAGTGAATTATTTATAAATTGTTATAAAACAGTGTATTGAGATACCCCAGAAAATATAAATATTATATACATTAAATTTATATAAACATAAGTATAATTAATAATGAAGGATCTGTATACTCAGTGACATTTCCAGAACTGTGCTTTTCCTCACTTGGGTAGACGCCTAGATATCAAGTCTTTCAGGGTAAAAAGGGGTTTATTTACCTTAACATACACTAAGTTGAAGATATTTCCCTTTAAATATGTTTTCTATTTTGTAATAAGCTGTAATATTCACCAGTCTGTCTGGAAGTACCTAATGAATGTGTACTAACACTACTACAGTGAGCGAACTCTGACATGTCTTTTATTAATAGTATCCTGAAAAATTGTGAGTGCTGCCATCAGTCATCAGTTTGAACTCTGTCCCTTTAACAGACCTTACTTAAGATGTCATTCATTTAGAGTGAATTGGAGGAATATTTGAGTATCTTTTGTGATGTGGAAATTGAAATGGTAAGAAGCCACCAGTGAGCTGTGGCTTCACTGGGGATATCAGCTGCAATTTACAGGGCACCTGGTAGCTGAAGTTTTGTATTGAATATGTGCTTGAATCTTTATTTTTACTTACCTTTGAGGCAGAAAATGAAGACAGCTAGTGGAGAATGTGAGAAGTCTTCAGCTGCAATGCAAAAGATTTTTTCCTGAGGAGAAATTTGGATCTTTCTGTGGTAAATAGATTTATGTCAAAGAAATACTTGGATCACTGAATCAATTGCTCCAGTCAAAGGAGCCAACAAATTCCAATATTGGCTAGTAGTGTTACTAAAAACGTGAGGTCAGCCTCTGTTCTCCACTCTACAGCCATACTATCCATGAGATAACAGACATTGGATATTTCATTGTAGATGTGTAGTCAGCCTTTACCAGATGTTTGAGACTGTCTTGACTATATTGTCTGATTTACAGGCAGCTACAGTTTTTCTGCTGAGGCGCTGCCAGCCTGTGTCCTAGTTTCAGAACAATACAGTTATTATGTTTCAGACCCCAGGGGGCATATCTGCATTAGGTTTAATTAAAATTGGGAATGCTAATCAGCTGGTCTTCCTGTAACTGCAAAGACTTTGTCTACAGTCACTGTCCCAAAGTTGAGTGACTTTTGCCTTCTAACACTGTGGGAAACGTTGAAATAGGTCTCCTGGAGCACAGGTCCTGGAGTCTGCAGTGCCGACTGGAATTTCAGAATTGTGACAAGTTCATTCAGGGACTCTATATCTTCCGATACCTCTATATGAGGGTTGCATAACTGAAGTTTTTATCAAATACCCTTCCTACATTGCAACACATTACAGCAAGACCTTTAACTGATGAATATGTGTAAGAAAGATAAAAAGAACCTTGAATAATTTAATGCTTTTCTTTGCAATAATTAGACCACATCCATGCACTAGAGCAAATACCTGTTTCAAGGTCTTGAAGCCCTGATTAGGTACTTTTCGCTAATTTTCGCTGCATTTCTATGCAGCCGGATTTTCTTCCCAGAACGTGTTGCAGAAGGACAGAAGAAAGTGAAAGCACACTCAAAAAGAGAGGAAGTAGATCAGTGTCCTGAGGCATAGCAGTTGAAACTAATAGTTGAAATCAACTGAGGGAAGAATTACTTATTTTGCTACTTTAAAGAAAGAGTGAGGAAGAGCCAATCAAGTGGAAATAATAAGCAATAAATGTAAATGCTTAAATTTGCACTGCTCTAATGTTGTCTAAGGGTTCAGAAATTTAATGCGTTGTATTTTACTTCCAGAGGAAGTTTTGTGTTTGTATTTAATGTCTAAGAGCCCAAGGGCAAGGCAAAGCAATTAAAATGTTGAAGACTTAGAAATAAACTTCAGACACTTCAAGTAAAATACCTTTAACTGATTAGTTGTACAATACATCTTTAATGAGAAATAAATTAGGATTGCATTATTTCTTAGGAGGATAAGGAGTGGCATTAGATATCTGCACTGATAATAGAGGGCTTAGAAATAATCTAACACTATGAGTTGCTTGTCTGGAGAAAAACAGGAAAGTTCTATGTGGCCTAAAGTACAGATAAGAAAAGCAGTGAGGCAAATACATGCGTAAAACTCCTTTCACTAAAAGCTTATTGCAAGGTGAATGTTCACATAGTCCCATTGCTTTTTTTGATGTTTAGACTCATCCCTTTGATATGCATCTGTATTTCTCTATTTTTGTTAGATTATCAGTTTGTCTTCAGGTCTGATTTTAATGCAAACTGATTGATCTAAGAAGTGCACACTGTAAAATTTAGAATTAATTTTGAATGACCAACATATAAAATGCTACCTCCTGCATTTACCCACAGCAAACAAAATCTATTAAAAACAGAGCTCAGAAATACACTTTATGTATAATTCCAGTTATTCTGTTGCAGCAGTGTACCAAATGAAGGGAATAAGGAAAGTCCTTTGATTGGGAGGACTGGCAGCATTTATGTATTTAAATCAATTGAATTCTAAACATGCATTTATTGTCTGGGTTAAATTGCTGCACAGTGAAAAGGAGTACTGTTTTCTAAACAATAATTGGTCTACTTCAGCTCACAAATTGGGTCACAATAACAGCGTTTTCTGTTCTTTTTTTCCTTGTTTCCTTGAAAAGGTGTTTGAAACTCTAGTCATTACTGTGTTGAGGCACTGTACTCATAAAAAGTAATATTTTTCATGAAGGATAGATGCTGTTCCTTAATCCTTACATTTTTGCTGGCAGTGTACAACACCTTGGAGAATATAGAACTCTGCAGGGTAAAGAAAATAAGCTGAAATGCACTGACAGTGTGCAGTCATCCCAGTTACCACTGACATTTATTTTTGGTAATGTACATTTCACTTTATGTATGGGACTGTAGTAAAATGAGATAATTGAGAATGATTAATTATTTTACAGTCATTATATTCCTAAACATGCATTTTAGTCAAAACAGAAGGACCGATGAGGAGATGACAGTACTGGTCTATGAAGCTCATGTGCTACATTATTTCTCTCCTGTTTTAACTCAAATTGCTCTTGACAAGGTTGGATAGAGTTTTGTAATAGGTAATAGTAGAGAATAGCTGTTACCTCATAATTCAAAGCAGGAATGCTTTGGATAAGCCTGTATTTTTACTGAAGTATTTGCACGCTTAAAAGAGTACAATGGGATCTGTGGAGCTGTAAGGAGCTGCTGTGCCATAGTTTGAATGCAGTGAATATTAGGACAATTGAGGAACTTACCTGTATGGCCTATGTCATGTTCAGTATTAACCAGTATTTATGCTGTTGTTAACAATGAAAATGTCATTGTTGAAGTGCTGTGAATATAGAGGTAAATACAGATGTTGCCTCCTCCAGGATAAACCTAACCTTATGTAAAGGTAGTCAGTAGAGACGTCAGGGCCAGTTCAGTCCATGTGGCTTACACATTAAATGCAGGCAAGGGTGAAATACCTTTTAGAAGTACACAGCTCCATACATGGAAAGAAACCTAGTCACCCAGACTGAAACACCAGCTTTAACACAGCTGAAGCAGCATGGTTTCATCTCTTCCTGATTTGTTAGGACAGCCCAAATTGTGGAATTAATAGAAGGGCAAAAATAAGTTCAGCTCAGGCTTTGTAAAAAGAGCCGGAAGAGTCGTTGGCTTTGCACGCTGTCCTGTTAGTAACCTCTTGGCTTCAGTGCTTGTGGTGAGCTGGAAGAAACACTTTCTTTTGTGGTCACACTGTCTTTCTCTTGCGTGTATCCAGGCATAGCATTTCCTAGCAAGTGCACTGCTGACATCTTACACTAAAAACGTCTGGCCAGGCAGGTTGTCACATGTGGGACTGCTGAGCTCAGGGTATTAGAGCACTGTGAGACACCTGCCCCTATTTCTGCACTTTGTTTTGGTTAATATGGAGACAGCCGAGAAATATTTGGATATCCATGGGTAATGCCTTTGCCAATTCATTTCAAAGGCCACATAGCATTTTTGAAAATACTGTTCTTTTCTAAGCAACGCTCAAGAAGGTTAGGGATACATTTAGAAGATGGATGTTTGAATTGCTGGCTACCCAAAAGTGACATAACAACACTATAATCTTAACGTGGATGAGGCTTTAATGGGTCTCCTAGAGGGAAAACAAGCTGTTTATTAGTAGAAATATACTAAACTATCTGCTTTTTGACAAAGTGCTAATGGAGGAAATTACTTCTAGAAAAACAAATGAAAATGTCAATTAAAAAAAAAGTAATGGTGTTGTGGGTTAGGTTGGGGTTGTGTTTTTCTTTTATATTGCTTGAAAGCTTTTGGTTTATCTCTATTGCCTTAGATCTGGGGACATTTTTTGTTTGGTGCTTCCACCCTCTTCTGTCTCTGCCACATCAGAGTTGAATTTCATTAAGAACAGAGGCTAATTTAATATTCTAGGCTAATGCTTTTTCTAGATGTTTGGAGTTTTTTCTGGAGCCTCTTTCAATGAGACTGTACCTAAACACACAGTACTCATGTTTATCAGCTTTGAATTGCCTAATCTTCAGATGGCCGAGTAGCTAACAATTAATAAAGCCCCATTATATTGGGGAAAATGGGATTGATGTGTGCAAACAACTCCTAAGACCTTGCTCCCTAATAAGAAGAAAATATTTTGATTGCTCAAACAGGTAAACAGTGGAAGATTTGTAGTGTTTCTGGAAAAGCTCTTCAGATTAAGATCTTCCTGTTGTGTGGAGCTGACAGCACCCACTGTTCTTTCAAGCTGGCAGTGGAATAAACTTAAACATGGTGACTATGGAAGCTGCCATGTGGCAGCTTGCCTTCTGGGTAAATGGAGCTGTGTCAACAGCTTCACATCCCGGGCCACAAAACCATGGGCACATGCTTAGCCCTTGTATTAGCACTTGTTTTAGAAGATGCCTCATACTTGCCCCTCTGCTGGGTACTTTGGTAGTGGTTGATGGCAACTGAAGGTGACCTTACATTTTCACACTTGTCAGTGGTGTGATGGTCTCTTCAGCAGAGAGTAGGGAAAGAAATGATTTCCTAGTAACTGTAGAGTTTTACTGACTGAAGTGCTGAGAATTCAAGCTGATACGTGGATGAATCTCACAGCCAGGTGAAAGGACTAAGGATGGCCAGGCATATCCTAACATAGTCAAGGGCAAGACTGGGTTGGCCTCTGTGCTTGCCACCAAGAAAAACCTTTAGCTCCACTGCCAGCTGCAACCCAGGAGGTGCTGAGTGATGGGGACACAGTCATAGCCAACACTAACATGAGGGATGGCCCCCTGTGTTATAAGAGGGCCAGCCAGGAGGAAATGCTGAGTTAATGAGAAGCTTTGAAGGGGCCTTAACAGCTTCAAGGGACTGCACCTAGGTCCTGAGTGCTCAACCCTGGTGCCCCTCTCAGTGTCAAAACAGGGCCTGTGTACAGAAAGAGTTGGGAGCACGTCTGTGGGTAGATTCATCTTGCAGAATTTCCTTGTTATTGGAAGATCCTCTGACTCTCTCTCCAGTAACTGGAGCTTCCAATGACAGTGGGACAGGATGAGTTGGACTAGGATGAGGAACTGGGTTATGCAATGGCTATGGTGGGACATGGGCTGTGGTTGATGAATTTTTGAGCCAGTTTGCTTTCTGTTGTACCTGTGGTGAAGGGTCTGTTGTTTCATTTGCTTCCTCCACTGCCAGCTGTGCTATTTTGGTTTTGTGCCTGGTAGATAATAAAACTTAACCTGTGTTTTTTGCTGATGACTGTATCCCTCATGCTAGGTTATGTAACTGGCAGAACTATGACATGGAAATTCCTTCTGTACAATTAGTTAATGCAAGCTGGTGTTTCTGCATGCTAACTGTTTATTGTGAAGTAATAGGTGTGGGTAAGGTTTGCTTGGCAGGCAGCCTTCTGAATAACTAATGTGGTAAATGTTTCCCTTGCTTTGTGCATAGCTCAGAGCACAGCTAGAAAGGCAGCTTATTGAGAACATTAAGGGAAGATGCTTTTTCATAGCATCTACCCGAGCTAAAACAACTAGGTTTTAGATTGCAGCGGCTTGTACGACAGACACAGGTGAAGGAACTGTGCACTTTTAAGCAGTGAAATGCTGAGTTTCTAATCCTTTTATATTCACTTTAGATAGATGTATTTATAATTATTTGTTCTCATAGAAGAATAAAAAAGCTACCTCAGGATAATGTCTAGAAAATACAGACACTGGGAAACATGTTGCTGTACTAACACAGACATTGCAGTCTACAAATAGTGGTGGTGGAAGAGACTTCAATTCTGCCAGTGTCCATTACCAGTATGTGATTACTTTTTAACAAGCCATCAGGTGGGGTTTTGTTTGGGTTGTTTTCTGTCTGAAATCTCCAGAAGGTGAGTACTGTAGGGCTATCAAAATATTGACTCTGTAACTTGAAAGATTAGATGCAGGGCCCAAATGAAATGAAGGAGGATATTGAAGTGTTAATGGCCTTTTCAGAAAGAGTCAGAAGTCTGGGCTTAATGTTCCACACTTAATAATTTATCAGGGGTTCTCTCAACCTTTTCAGCTCCATGCAGTAAATGAAAATTAATTGTGGTCACTTGCTTTTATCCCCTGTCCCCTTCTCTGCCCAGCTCTTTGAATGCATAGAAATGCATGAGGACTCTACTTGCCCTGCAGTTTGACACCTTGCTTTAAAGTCACTCCAGTGCTGACAGTTATGATGATCAGTCTTGCTGGAGATACAAATAATGCACTCATTATCAAAATGTTGTCTTTAAAAAATGATGATTGTAATGGTTTAGAGAGAGGGTCTAAATCGGTTTAGGGTGGTGCCTGCAACACAATTACAGCAGCCAGCTCTCACCAAGAATTCAACAGGCAATGCAGCAACTTTGCTAAAAAAAACCCCCAATTTATTGAACCCATCACCATTAAGATAAGGAAAAAAATCCCTAAATAAGAATCACAAAGGTAAAAGAGAAACTGTATCACAATGCCTTTACACACACTCTGAGAGAAATGAGAGACAGCTAGCACATCAATTTTTGGCTTTAGATAAGAACACCAACACTCATAACCACAAAGCTCCCACACACACACACACACACACACACTTGCCANGAGAAAAGCAGATGTGTGTGTGTGTGGTGTGGCAGGAATACAGCACAAAATTGACATCTAATGCTTATGGAAAAGTTCTTTTTCCACTCCTCATGCAGACATCAGACCTCCCTGACATCGCCAGCATACTTCTAGCTCCTGTTGACTCGGGGCTCATCTTTGAGGCTACAGCAGCATCAAATGTAGAGGATACAACAGAATCTCTTTGGCCTGCTGCCAGGAGCTAGGACAAGCTGGAACTGGCCATAGTCCAAAAAGGTCTGCTCTTTCTGCATTTGAGCTCCCATGCAAAAGAGGGCCATAGTTGCCTTCACAACAGAGCTGCAGCCAGGTTTAGGCTTCTCTGTTCCACCCTTTGGTGGGAGAGGGGGCTGAGCGCCATTGCTTGTCCCCCCACCCTAGGGGTTTGTGGGAGGAGCTCTCTTCCAGAGGAGCTCTCTGCCTCTCAAGATTTACCAGAGGAGAGGAAGAAAAGAAGGAAAAGCAGGAAGCATATTCCCTTTTATGGACTGTCCACCAATCACCTGTGGAGTCCACACACTGACGCAGGAGGTCTGCTAGGAAAGCTTCCTCCAGTTTCAAAATAAAATGCTTTTTTGGCACAAAAGCACCACAACTAATGCTTCAAAATTTGATAATTTTCAAAACATAAAAATGATTAATGCCCCTGTGAGTTGCTTGTTTCATAGTTTAACATAATTATTTTCCTTTACAGAAACAAGATGAGGCACTATGACCACAAGCACTTCTGCCATTTGAAATTTGCTAAGGCATCAGTATCAATGCTAAATTAGTTAATTATCACTAAGAAAAGCGATCCAATGAAATCTGTTGTTTATGCTGGTAAAAAAGCACATTGCTATGTAATTTTCCTTTTAAATATGAATGAGAGGATCACATATGTTGAGTGCTTTATCTACATAGAGGTCCTGAGTTGTCACACAAGATAAAGTTTTGGACCAGTACTCTGCAAGGACAACAGATTTTTATCTATTCCCCCCCTATTTTAGGATGCCAAGGAATTTAATGTGGGTGCTAATTTAGACAACATTTGCTAGCCACTAAGGCAATGGCAAAATGAACAACTAATGAAAAGTTGGGTAACCCTTATTACTTCAGGGTAGCACAGGGAATTACTTCACTGAAATGAAGCATGGGCCTAAAAATGACCTCCGTGAGAATGTCACCCGAGGCCACACAGCTTGCACACAACTTGCTTGTTGCTGACATTTACATTTTCTTCCTTTAGAAAACTTGCAAGGTAAGAACCAAAACAGAGGTTTTTCTGTGTTTCAGATATCAAACTTGGAGACTGTTTTCTTCATCCTGTCAGTTCATTTGTCATTGCGTCTTTAAGAAATGGCTGGGCTTTTGTATGTTACTGTCTGGTTCAGGAGCCAGTATTAAGAGGTACGCAGCCGGGTGACTGCTTGTCCTCCCAGCAGGTGGGACAGAAATCTACGGTAAGGCCTGTACAACATGTAGTTACGCAACATGGCTGTTAGCTCCAAAAATCCTACTCAGGGCACTATCAGGCATTTAATAAAAACCCTCAGCCTGCCTCTACTGCCCAAAACTGAAGACAAATAAAGCAATTTATTTACACATTAACATATCAAGGTATTCTTAGAAATCAGTAAATAAATGACAGATTTGGGATAAGAAAGAAACTTTTATTTATAAAAATAACGTTCATATAAACATTTTTTCTGTATTTTAGTACACTAACTCTTGAAATTGAAATTCTAGAAAACTGCACACCAATCCTATCAGCATAGTTGTGGAAATGCTATCTTCTGAAGTAGTGTTTCATATACTTATTTCAAATTGCATTCTTTAATAAACAGAAAACTCTGAAAGCTTATTCTCCACTCAGCTGTCCAATATTGTGCTGGAGCAGGGAAAGGATGCCATGTTCAGATTCTCTTTCCATCACTGAATTTCTTCAGACTTAAGATGTGAACTGACTTAAATATTTCAGTTTTTTCCTCTGCAAAATATAAACTGTCCTAACTTTGTTTTCTAACAGTAGTCAGTGGCTGAAAAGATAGCCAAACACACGGATTTTTAGAAGTAGTTTTTGAAAGAACAGGTGCTTAACTTCCACTGAACCTGCCACTTGGGCACCTACCTATTTCAAAGTAATCTAGCCTTAGATTTCAGTACTCATTTCCCAGGTGTTCACTTGAAAATCAGACTGTTAAAATGTTCATCTAAGTGAAAGTATGCTGAGAATAAAAGCAATACGATGTTTTTATTCCTGAATCAAACATTACCGATGCTTAGGTTATTGTCATGGCACAGCAGTCCACCTCGGTCCTATCTATAGGGGCAGCTGGTTTGCTAGAGCAAGGAAATACTATAGAAGTAACTTTTGTGATGTGATGAGTCCCATAAAGCAAGTTTGAAGAAGCCTCCTAGATCAGCTGGTGTGACTATAGGGTAATGCAGCTGTCTTCTGCACAGCACTGAATATCTCTCACCACAGTCTGTAATACCCTCTAGGGAGCAGATGTATGTGAATAAACAAAACCAGACCGCATTACATTTTCAACCCCTATTGTCTGTGTTAGTCCCTTTTCAGGTGCTGAAGCTGTATGATCTCTATTCCTAGATAACTGTGGCATGGATTACAGCATGCTCAACTAGATACTTGAAAAACACAAACAGGTATGTGCTAATTACATTAATACTGTTTTCATTTAACAGTAAATAAATCAAATACATACTTCTTTTCACTGCATCTATTAAAAAAATTATTCCAGTAAAGAAAATATAATTTTAAGAATTTTCAGTATTGTATTTATATTGCAGTAAAGCACTCTGGAATTGCATTTGGAAATCAAAGTTGTCTTGTCCAGGAATCAACGAAGTGATTTCTGATAACAATATTCTCTATAGAGTATTCTACCTATGTGATTATTCTGTCTTCTGAAGCTACAGCAAGATATGTGCTAACCCAAAGGTAGTTATTTCAAAAGAAAACATGTTCCATGTTCAGTTTCTGGCATGGCATGTCCATTAGCTTCTGTAGACACTTCTCATTATATACAATGAGGATACATGGGAAACCCAAGTTGTAACAGCAAAACGTTACATTTTGGTCTCCTATTGCTTCTGGGTCTGAACTGATAAAAGCATGGGAAGCAGAAGAAAACGTCATTTCCGGGTGGTTGTACTGTCTGGTCCACTGTCTGGTCAAGTCAGTGGCAGTCCATGGATTTCAAAGGTGCTGAGGTCTGTTTTTTATGAAGTGAAAAAATGCTCCATTTATATTGTCCAGAATGTAATAGATTACTAAATGTATTGATTTTTCCAAAACCTTCTACGATATGAAACTAAAACAGACTTGCTTAAAGGGCTATCTGGAAGCTGTACCTCTCACTCCCTAAAGTCCTATCTAAGAGCAAGCTAGAAGTACTCAGAACATATGATACATTCCTGTATTCATCTTGCTATTCTTACACATTCCTCAAAGGCCTCATTTCAAAACCAGAACTATGTCAACTACTTCCTTGTTCTCTAGGATGATAACAAATTAAGACTTGTTCTGGGGCTTTGGTGCACTGTAGCTTCAACTTGGGGAAACTTTCAGAAACCACTGCTATTTGTCTAATACAGAGGAAAAAATATTGCAGCATTTGACAGACCCTAACTCTACTCAGCAAGCACGTCCATCAGTTCTTTCTCTATGCCTTGGCTGCTCAATTCACTTAAACTGTAGTATCTGTGAACAATCTTCTCATCTGTGACAATGACCACACGAAGCCCGTGAGTATCTTCACCCAGCTGACATCCTATTGCTGATGAGACCACCATTTCCAGTCCTCTGTATGTCCCTCCAGCATTCCTGTGGTAATGCCCAGAAAATACAGCTTTAACACCTATTTAAAAAGAAAGGAAAAGAAGTTGTGTATTTAGTTAGTAGTTGCAGTTAACATGTAAAAAGTATATAATACAGTAGATTCTAACTGCTGAGGCTCACATAGCTGCTGGGGTTGTGGAGAAAGCACTTGCTCTACAGCAAGTTCAGCTACAGGTGGCCTGCTTGTCTTAATTCCTTAATGGGTGATAAAGCACAAAAATAAACCATTTACGTGAGCCTGCGTTTTAAACAAATGGCAATCAGCAACAAATAATTCTAATAGGAATAAGTAAAAACCTTGTTCTGCTCTAATAGCAATGTTTGGGGTTACTGGACTCCAACTTTGTTTACTGCAAGGTGTATCTGACACCTTACTGCTCCTTTGTCTAGGAACACTCTAAAGGGATCTGATCAAAACAGGAAGAAAGGTCAGTAAACGGTAACTGCTTAACGAATGATGCTACCAACACATGACTTTAAATCCAAGCTGCGGAGCGGTATTTGCCAGCTCACATACAGCAAATTCACTCAGGAGATTTACTAAACCTGTTTCCCTGAGGCCTGTGACCTTAGAAAAAAAGGCAAACCAGTAACATAAAAAGCATAAATGAGAAGATAATTTGTAATCTTTTCTCAAAGAGGCTGGGGTGTTATCACAGATGGAACAGTGCCATAGAGCAAACAAACCAAATCAGCAGAAGATACTGTGAGGTACAATAAGATGAGAAGAAAGATGAGAGCGGCCAAAGATAGAAAGGTTGGCAACATGCAAGGAGTCAGACTTGGTAATGACATGAATTAACATTCACCCAGTACGGGACAGGTTTATTCTGATTTCCTCTGTATTTTTAGTGACTTAGGTCTGTTCTGTTTCTTACTTTCTAAAAATAAGTCATGTATTTTGGAATGTATTTGGGTAAAAAAAATCCTCCTTTTTAAAAATGTGAAAAGAAAGACACTTGATCTGTTGCAGGAAACAATACGTATGTAAGTATCATCCAGACTCGGTCCGAAGTAGAAGAAAAGCTGAATGACAAGCAGCAGCAGGTACAGAGGGCAAATATGCTTCATATTTCAGTCCTCATAATGTACTTCAACATCCTTGGCTGAATCACTGATTAGCCAAACATGTCTGATGAAGCCAAACCATTCTTCCCTTCCTCTCAGTGTACAATAATGAACCAAAACATCTACGTTTGCAAATGCTGATTTTGCCCAACTTCTAAAGACGATTGGTAAGCCAGGCTCCTCAGCAGCTGTGCGATCTTTGCATACATTGTGTAACAATTTCAAATTGAACGCAACTGTCATCCCCTCTTCCAAACCAGTGATTTCCAGTGGTATGTATCCTTCCTGTCAAAGTCTGTACTATCATTAACAACAGAGCTGAGAACCTATCTTCCTCCTGCGAGACAACATGCTATCACAGAAAAGCATTTAAATTCCAGGTTACGCTGGCATCCCTCCTTTAGCCACCATTGATCAATATGGCCAAAAATCACAGTCAACAGCATTTGCAGTTTGTAAAACTGTATTTATCATCTTTCTTGTAAACTTAAGAGGTTGCGTATTTTATTTTGAACGAAAATGTGGAGTTAGCAGAAATAGCTGATTTTACAAACAGGTTTTGGGACTAATTTTTGGCATGCCTGGTTTAAGAAACTTGGACTTCAGAGTATTACAGCTCCCTGAATCCGTTTCTAATGCTTTTTCATACTGTTGTTGAAACAGAAAAAAATACTGGACCAAATGGCTGTGAACACGAGGAATCTTCTTGTTTATCATCAAGTGTAAAACAGTGTCACATAAAGTGTTTAGATCTGGTGACGATTTACACTACTATTAAAGACAATGTGGAATTTTCAAATGCACCTGAAGGATTTATTTTTAATTTCTTAGTAGAAATTAAGTTGTGTGCTCCTTTATCATGCCTGATGCTTTGATGGTTCTACATAAAGCATTTATAGCAGATTAATACTGAATCACTCAAAAAATACACTAAGTATTTCCTGACAACTATGACTAGAGACCCAGCAGGTTATCAAACCAAGTATTTCCTATTAGTTTGCTGTATTGGCTAAAAACCTGCTGTGCTGTAACAGAACAATATTGAGCTGGCACTATTCTATAGCTGCTGTAGCTTGCCCAACCTAATTTGTATTTATATTGAAAAACTAATAAGCAAAGGTCTAAACATGTGCCTGTTCCTGAGGAGGACAGCAGAGACATGTGGCACATGTGGAGACAAATGCCAGCCGTTGTGGATCCTGTGGCGGTGCTCCCTGATGGCATTCAAAGCTTTCATTTGCAGTCACAGGACTGCTCACCCCCCAGGCAAAAAGCTATCCTTCAACGGGCAGCAGTGACAATTATCCTTCCAACCACTGTTTTACCATTACAGAGTAACAAGAAAGCCTGTAGATACACTGTGATGACCATACACTTCATTTGTCCTACCTTCCAGCGATCTGCCATCCCATACTAACACAAAAAACGCAACATGGGCTTGGTCCTGTTGCAGTGTTAGGAAGGGCAGAAAATGAGTATCTGTACGATACAGGGAGGGTAACGGAGCATTGGAACAGGCTGCCCAGGGGAGGCTGTGGAGTCTCCTTCACTGGAGACATTCCAGATCCGCCTGGATCTGTTCCTGTGTGACTTGGTCTAGGTGATCCTGCTGTGGCAGGGGGGTTGTACTAGAAGGTCTTTCGAGGTCCCTTCTGATCCCTAATGATTCTATGAAATACTGCAATTTCTTCACAAGTCTGTTTAATGTCTGCTAACTGCCTACATTCTGGAAGGTGTTCTGGTGTGGAACTGATGTGTCATTTTTTTCTCAGGTAATGCAAATACGATAGCCGATGTGAATTAAAGCCTCTTTTATCTCCAGTTGTCTACAGGAGGTAGACTCAGCTTGAACGAGATGGTGTTCATGGGTACTGCTCACCCAAATTGCCCTTTGTAGCTTATGTAAGTCATCTATATCATAATTATACTAGATGGATGTTCTTGTAGATCTAGTGGGCCTCAGCTTTGCCTCTGCTAGACTGCTAACTGGTTTGGATAACTCACAGTACAAACTCTGCCCACACTGCAGTTTTCAGGTGTTCCTTGTTTCCAGTGCTAGTATTAATTCTACTTATTGTTTTGTTACATTGTTATACAGGATCATGGAATGGTTTACACTGGACCTTAAAGATCAACCTCTTCCAACTCCCCTGCCATACATGGGGCTGTCTTCTACTAGACCAGGTTGCTAAAAGCCCTGACATGGCCTTGAATTTCCAGGGAGGGAACATCCACAGCCTGTATAGGTAATATCTTGAACAAAGAAACTGAGAGGTCAATGTTGTGTATTAGTGTGTAAAGAAGTCTAACTGATGTTTCTTTCTTCAACAGCACTCTTTGTTCACTCAGCTGTACTTCACTCTCTTTGGTTAGTCAGCATAAGAAGGAAATCTGAACCAGTCAGTGTAATAATGCTAAGATGACAAGCAGGCAGTTTACTTTGCTCTTGCTTTTGATCTTAAACATAAAAAAGAATCTTGTTGATGTATGCACTCAAATTTAATTTATTCATTTCAGATGTTTTTCTGAAGTAATGCTGTCAAGTTGCTAGCAACCCCTCCCCACCTCCAGTTTTTTTTTTTCCCTAAATTATTAGGAAAGAAGAGTGTCCTTGCAGACTTCATTTTATAGCCCACGTTGAGTTATCCTCTGGTCAGTTAAATGCACCCAACTGCACAAAAAAAGAGCAGTCTCCCTTCCCATTAAAAAAAAAAAAAAGGGAGAGCACCGATTTGTTTATAATCCTTGGCTTCTGAAACAGCAGTTTGGAAAAACTTAGATATAAAAACTGCATGAAATACCCAAACACTATAATGTCAATAAATGTCTAAAGGATGGCACCTTCACCAGCTTTCACAATTTCATTTTTTATGAAAGACACAGTGATGTGAATTTAAATGTGACTGGAGGTTTCACAGTATCCATGAAACAAAAAAAGCAGGACCCTTTCCTGCAAGACACTATTCAAACCTAATGGATTATTCATTAATAGGAAAGGGATTAAAAATCGGAATAAAATAAAAAGCTGTTCACAGTTACTGCAACCCCCACGCCCAAACAAATCACACACACTGATTCTGTGGTCATCATGGCCCATTGCAGACTGTGCAATAACACAACAGGGATAGAAGGCTTGAACTGCCAAATTTATTTTGGAACAGAACAGGACTGGAATTCAGAGACTCGGGACATGCAATATCCAGTGCCAGATACCAGGTCTTACTTTGTCTGTTTTAAAACAGTACTTGGATCTTAAAAACACCTAAACCCATCGAATTTCGTACCTGCACACCAAAGGTAAATTTTCAGAATCAAACTGCAAAAAAAAAAAAAATTGAAAAAACATTCATTTCTTTGTAAACAAAGATTTAAATACAGGAATTGAGTCTGATTTTAGTAAACTAAAGATGTCCTCCTGCTGTGCAATTCACCATCATTTTCTGATCAAGCACAAATAATCCTTTTTAGATCTGATCAGACAAAGAAGCTGAATCCAAAAGACAAAAAGATTTACTGTTTCCCAAGGTCTAATCATAACTCTTCCCTGTAGAATAAAGCATTCCTATCAAAGAATGAGATACCTATTTTGGTATAAATTCTGTGAGCCCAAAGCAGCTTATTTAGCATAAGTAACTCATAACAACAACCAAAACATGGATTGTTCAAAAGTCACAGTATCATGCAGAAGGCAATTTATTACTTGAAGCTACGCTACTTTACAGACATCTAAAAATGAAACATGCTCTTCCTGCAAATTAAAGCTTAGCACTGAGAAATTCTACTTCCACAACAGTTCTTCTGCACCAGGGAAAAGGGTCAGCATGATTTTGACATAATTGCACCATAAGAGAACAAAGATACTTAGTTGTGTCTCAAGTATAATTCCCCTGGGCGCGATTACATCCCAGCCTTAGCTTATTGTGCAGCTGCAGTCCAATAATTGTGACTCTCCTCCCTTACCTGTACTCTACTGCTGTTGTATTCTGTACTGTGGAGAAATGCAAGTTTGTGGTTAGACTGTGCTTGTTTTCAACTCCATGTGGCCTGCCTTGATTTGGGCCCACAGACTTATTTTATTTTATATATCAGGGTTTTGATCAGTCTGTCTGTTTCAGGAGCAGTTAGGTCATTATAAAATGTCTCTACTTTAAACATGAAAAGCTACCCAGGTCACCTTTTTGGTTTATTAAACAGACGCTGGATGTATTCCATGACAATGCAACAGTATGATTCTGTGAAGGCCGTGCTTCCCTAACTGCTTGAAAAATTTGATGTGCACTGCATCTCACAGACGTAGCCCAAATCTCAAAGGAAATCTAGCTGCAATGATTACAGAAACCCCAAAAGGTTAGAACAGGATGAAAAATAACGCACACGATTTACTTTGAAATACAAAAAATAATTTCATAAGGAAATATACACCTAGATAACAATTTTTCTCACACAATCAGTTGATAATGAGCTGGAACTAAGTCTTGAACTAGTTTAAACTCCAGAGGTGTCTGACTCCAATTTCTATAATTGCTCTCAATTCCTCTGCTTCCTTTCAAAAATGCCTGAATTCCCTGAAGCTGTTTTCCAACTCTAGTTCCTAACATACTAAAACTGTTTTGAGGCAGGTTTGCTGTGTCCAAAATGCAACTGGCCTGGCATCAGTTGGAAATCAAACTGCTCAACCCAGCACTATGGACTGTATAAAAATATAGGAAGAAAATTACCAACATAAAAATAAAACAAAGAAAAGCAAGCAGATTTTCCAAATTAGGGAATAGAAAGCCTGGAATAATCAGCACAGGCAATCAGTAGCAGGCTTTATTTAGACTGAGCCTTCAATTAAATAAATGCTTTTCTCAGCAAAAGCAAATGAGACTGTGAGGGTATGAGAAGGCTAAATCAGTGCAGTATGAGTGACATAATAAATATGTAATGGGTACAGTACAGATCTTGCTTCTCCTCCCCTGCACAGAGAATCTGGAGGGAAAAAAGTGGGTCTGAGTGATGACACTTAGTGCACAGTTGAAGTTATCACCCTCTAAGTGCTGATTAATGAATGACTTTTTAGAGTAACTGCAGACATGAATCAATGTTCATTTCATTTCTAGATTTATGGCTCTTAATACTACAGGTGCAGTTCAGAGAAAACAAAACAAGTCATTTTATCACACAGCTGAGAAACACAGATGTCCCTCCTGCAGATCTCAGTGAAGGTTGAGTTTTAAAAACCAAACAAATCTACAAAAGAATCATTAAATTGCAATATATTGATACAATAATATGATACAGCAATTCCCTGAAAGAAATGTTGGAGATGGGAGCTTGGAAGAAATGCCATTACGCCCTTTGCTGTCCTGTGTTCTTCACAAAGGTCTGGCTAGTAGGAGAAGCTTGAGACTGGGATATAGGGATCTGTTCCAGTTACTCTATTATATTGACTGTCTGCAAACCTGCAGGAGCTAGAGAGAAGCAACCACAGCCAAAATGAAAGCAAACATATGGAGAAACAGTTTTGTAAGTAAATGAAATTGTACCGAGTGAAATATCTGAATGTTACCCACACTCTACGGCCTTTTCAGAGTTTTCATATGGAGGAGAACAACCTAAGTAGTATCCAGGCACATGGAGATGCTACTCACAGTGATGTGTTTGCGTGTGCACCCACAACATGTACATGTAGACACATATTTTTTAAAAGTCACTGTTTCTGGCAAATACAGCCATTTAAGTCACATGGCTAAACTGTTCTTGAACACTTCCCCTGCAGTGTCAGGCACAAACTGGCTTTTCTTCCTTTTACTTGTAGTGTACAGCTGCTTTCTGAAGTGCTCAATAGCATGCCCAGTTCAACTGTCATACCTGTTCTCAGAACACTTCTGCACTCAGAGTGATGTTCCTTCAGCTCCCCTGTAGCACACATTAACCACTGGCATTTTTTGCGGTCCCTCTTTTTGCCCTCCTGGGCAGGTAGTGAATGTAATTTTTTTAAGACTTCAGTGCTACAACACAAATAATGATATTTAGTAGGCTTTGTAAACAAAATGTCTTGTGTTGAATAGGATAGATTTTATCTCGCTGCAAGTTGAGACTGTTCATATCACCACAGCTGCCAAGCAGGTGTTATAGCCTCAAACAAAGATGTGAAAGCATCAGTCACAGTGTTGTTAACAGAACTGCTCAGTGCTCAGGCAGTTCTCAGACCCTGTTCTGAAAAACAAACCAACCTCAAATCTCAAACAACCCAACAAAAAAAAACCCTAAAATCATTTCACACCAGCAGAGCTCCAGTAGAAGGAAACAGTCGCACTGTAAGTGTCAGGGATCAACACTCTCTATGTCATAACCTCTTGAGCCAATCTTGAGCAACATTACAGTCTTATTGTCAGAAGTTGCCTGCTTCATCAGGGTTGTGTGAATAAACAGAACTGAATAGTTAGCATTTACAGCACTACCAGCATCTGAATGAAAGTATGCCATGCACTGTTGTTTGCAAACATGATCCTGCAAACACATGAATATGTACTGCTTAGGGACATGGTTTCACCCCTGGCAGTGCTGGGCTAACAGTCTCTTCCATCCAGAACAGTTCTGCAGTTATGTGAAAACTCTTAATAAAATTTGCTTTACAGACTAAAGAATCCAGACCTTGATAAAACTGGTGATCAGTGGGTCTGTGTAAGCAGGGGGCAAGGTATTACTTCACAAAGTCTATCTATGTCAGAAGTATTTTTATATAGGACAACACTGAACAGAACTATATAGAGAAAGATCTTGGACTCACTTTTTATTCCTGTATCATCATAGGACAAACAACAGGCACAGCCAGAGGGTGATTCCAGATCACCTAATTAGAGTGCTGGTCTTAAAAAAAAGCAAACAACTTGAGAGCTGCTGTCTGTAGGTTACTCTGTGGTTCAAGTTAATAACCTTTGTGAATGTTTCTTGTGATTGCCCAGTGGAATTTGCTACCTGGTTTTGCTGCTTTTCCTATTTGAAAGTGAAGCTTTTTCAGACACTCAACAAAACCTCTACCAATCCTGATTTGTTGTGTGCTCTAATGACTGAAGTTTTTTTCAACCAACACTATGACCCAGTGGGCAAAACAGTTTAAAAAAGGTATCTAAGAAAAAATGTTACTTAACAACATTGCAGACCACACTAAATACATGTATTTTGTACTTCCTGCTGAATTTCTGAAAAAAATGTCTGGTTATCCACATTTATCATTCCTGAGCAATTCTTCCAGAACACTGTTGGTACATGGTGACAGATACCAGAGTTGGATGCTCTATCTGTACCATGAGTGCCTAATTTAAGGTTGAAAGAGGTTGATCTAAATTACTGAATTTGAAAGTATTTAAATTATCTTATAAACTGATGAATTGACACAGAAGCAAGCACTGAGATTACTCACAGAGTGTATGGGCTTTGCCAAAATCAAGGTCTCAATGGCAGGAAGAATAAAACATTACTTCCTTGTCAATCTTGATTACACAACAAAGAAAATAATGAAACATAGCATATGTTGTCTGGTCAATTTTAGGAACAACAGCTTTCAGCACTCCATGCTTTAGTTCTGTGCTCAAATATATCTCAGCTGTGGATGTTCAGAAAGCTGCTGCTTCCTTTAATACTTACTCTCCTGTCATAACATTTCTAAGAGGAGAATGTAGTTATCACACTCTTTTAATGAGTTAAGGTGTTAGAAGTTACAGTACCTACAATCACAACAGAAAACCCATGCCATTTAACACACTGAGGCTGGTATTTTTCCCACATGTAAAAATTTGGTATTTTTAACCGACTCTGAAAAAATGGCTTTGAAGCCATTTCAATGAACATCAAACTATTTACTGAAAAGCTGGAGACCACAGAGAATTTATATTTGTTATCTATGTCCAGTGATTTTCTCTGGGATGCACCTGGGTAGACCAGCCAAACCCTTTGTCTCACTCTGAGCCAAAGAGTTCTTTCTCAGCTTCGCTTGTGAGAAAACTCCCCACCTCCAGTGTTTTACTCAACAGCTCTTAAACATTTGAACACTGTTGAAATGTTTCAGCTCCAAGAAACATTTGTTATATATTGCATTAAGAAATGCAAGCAATTTCAGCGATGGCTCTCGTGGCATAAGTCTTTAAAAGACTTTCAACAGCCCAGCGAAAACATCCGTAAATTCAGAAAAATTTCAGAAAACAAAATCTGTAACATCCAAAGAAAATTACACTGGAACGAGATACATAAGAAAGAATTGTCTCCTGTTACATAAACTGCTTTCCTTAAAAAATCGTTTCTTATTTATGTTCGTCACAGACATATTACTGCAGACCAGGTTTTTGTCTACACCACTAGTACTTCCTGATTTTCCCTACATAGCTATGTGCAGAGTCGAGTGACTCCAGTAGATCTCACAGATGTGAGGTCAGGTCATTCACAGTTCCTGCACACAGGTTTCTTTCTGTACTTAACTTGTGCGTGTAGGGGAGACAGAGATTGGAAAGCTAAGGCTAAGCTTTCAGGAGTTACACTAATTTACCTTCAGACACGTGTTTTCACTTAATAAAATGTGGTCTCAAATGAGGACTTTTACTGTCCCTGCAATCACTCTTTCAAGGACAACACTTGTTAAAATTGTTATTGTCATTAATTAGTTAGAATTATTAGCATTTAAAGGAAAAACGATTAGGAGAATTTCTCATACATGCATCTTACAAGTGTAGTTTAACTTTGCACAGTAGTAATACATATTTACAAGTGCCAGATTATCAATTTATAAATATTTATCATAAGGACATGATTTTATCTTTAATTAGTCCAACTGTTAAGAACACTTCTAATGTGAGAAATGTAATTCAGTATTTCATACCAGATGTAGCCTCTACAGCTAGTCTTTTATCTCCGCTTGTAATGAGCAGATACTTAAAACCAAAACCATTATGTAATATGCAAGTGATTAGAAGAGAGTAACTACACAAGATCTGGGCTCTGAAGTTAAAATACTAATTTTCTGAGGCTGCATACCTCTCATTCCACCATGTGCACAATATCACCATAATTTAAGTGTCTAATAATTTCCTACACAAACCCACATGAACTTCTTTCTTTGTGAAAAGAACTACATTACTGGCATGTGCTTCATTTCCCGTACCTCTCACACAGTTATAACTCTGATATACATGAGTACTGGGATAGTTCTAAGTCTGCTACTGAACTATGATGTGCATCAATAACATTGCATTGCCAAACACAGCAACCTCTGCAACACACACAACGTACTGAATTTTTTCATAATTACACAACCTTTGGAAAGGCTGGAGACAATCAGAGCAAGAGATAGCAGAAGGAAGGGCAGACTAGAGGGCAGGTTGGGAACAAAGAACAGCAGCAGTCTATGGGCCTTGTTAAAAAGTCAGATCTTATTTTACTAGAATAAATAGTTCTCCCAAATTTCTAGATTAAGTGCTGTAAGGGGTCAGCGTTCTTTAACTGCAAGTTGTACCTAAATAATGCACAAAAACAGATACAAGGCAACACAGCTTCACTAAGGGCACATCCTGCCTGAAAAATCTGGTGGCCTTCTCTGACACAGATACAGCACTGGTGGGTGGATGGAGGTAGAGCTGCAGATATCATCTACCTGCACTTGTTCAAGGCAAATGACACTATCCTGCAGGACATCCTTGTCTCTAAAACAGAGACATGGATTTGACAGATGGAGCACTCCTTGGATAAAGAATTGTTTGGATGGTTGCACTGAAGAAATGTGATCAACGGACCAACGTCCAAGTGGAGACTGATCATGAGTGGGGTTCCTTGGGAGGCTGTTTTGGGTCCAGTGCTGTTCAACATCTTTATCAGTAACAAGGACAGTGGCACTGAGTGCACCCTTGGCAAATCTGCATGCAGATGACACCAAGCTGCGTGGTGGGGTTGATATGCTGGAGGGAAGGGAGGCCATGCAGAGGGTCCCTGACAGTCTTGAGAAATGGGCCTATGCAAACTGCATGAGGTTCAACAAGTTCAAGTGCAAGATCCTGCACCTGGGTTGGGAAACTGGAGAATGATGAGTGGATTTAGAACAGTCCAAAAGAGAAGGACTTGGGGGTGTTGGTAATTGAGAAGCTCAACGTGAGCAGGCAATGTGTAAGCATAGTCCAGAAGGCAAACTGTATCCTGGGCTGTATAACAAGAAGTGTCTCCACCCGGTCAAGGGAGCCAATTCTGCCCTTCTGCTCTTGTGAGACCTCACCTGGAGTACTGTGTCCAGTTCTGGAGTCCTCAACATAGAAAGGAAATGGACCTGTTGGAGAGTGTCCAAAGCAGGCCACGGAGATTATCAGAGGGCTGAAGCACTGCTACTATGAAGACAAGCTGAGGGAACTGGCACTATTCAGCTTGGAGAAGAAATGGCTCTGAGGAGACCATACAGCAGACTTCCAGTACCTGAAGCAGACTACCAGAAAGCTGGAGTTTAAGACAGACTAGTGACAGGACAAGGGGGAATTGTTTCAAGATAAAACAGGGTAGGATTTAGATCGGGACTTAGGAAGAAAATCCTCAGAGTGAGGATGCTGAGGCACTGGAACAGACTGTCAAGTGAGGCTGAGGATGCCCCCTCTCTGGAAGTGTTCCAAGGCCAGGCTGGATGGGATTCTGCACAGTTTGGTCTAGTGAGAGATGTCCCTGCCCATGGCAGGGGGCATGGAACTAAATGGTCTTTGAAGTCCCTTCCAACCAGAACCAGTCTGTGATTCATTAGCAATATTCTGTGTTTTAATGCTCCAGGAACATACAAAGCAAACGGGGAAAAAACCTGTCATATCTAGTGATACACTGACATCTATTATGCAAAGCAGAGTCAGTAAGTGATGCTGTTGAATACCTGTGCTTATATCCTACCATAACTAACCTTTTGCAGCACTGAAAATATTCTGTCGTCTTCTAATGGCCATGCTTCAGTTGAATAATAAAATGGCAATAGAGTATCATAGAATGACTAGGAATTGGAAGGGACCTAGAAAGATCATCTAGTTCAACCCCTCTGCCACAGCAGTATCTCCTAGACCATGACACAGAACATCACAGAACAGAACATTACGGATTGCAAGCGACCTCAAAAGACCACCCAGACCAAGCCCAGGTGTGTTTCAAATGTCCCCAGAGAAGGAGACTCCCCAAGCAGCCTGCTGCAGTGCCCTGTCACCCTCACTGGGAAGAAGTTATAGAATCTCAGCCAGGGTTGGAAGGGACCACAGGATCATCCAGTTCCAAACCCCCTGCCATGGGCAGGGACACTCCACCCTAGATCAGGCTGGCCAGAGCCTCATCCAGCCCAGCCTTAAATACCTCCAGGGATGGGGCCTCAACAACCTCCCTGAGCAACCCGTTCCAGGCTCTCCCCACTCTCACAGTGAAGAACTTCCTCCTCACATCAAGTGTAAATCTACCCATCTCCAGCTTTGCTCCATTCCCCCTAGTCCTGTCACTATCTGAGGTCCTAGAAAGCCTCTCCCCAGCTTTTTTGTAGGCTCCCTTCAGATACTGGAAAGCCACAATAAGGTCACCTCGGAGCCTCCTCTTCTCCAGTCTGAACAGCTCCAACTCTCTCAGCTGCCTCATAGGCGAGGTGCTCCAGCCCTCTGATCATCCTCATGGCCCTCCTCTGGACACGCTCCAGCATGTCCACATCCTTCTTGTAATAAGGGCTCCAGAACTGGACGCAGTACTCCAGGTGCGGTCTCACCAGAGCGGAGTAGAGTGGGAGAATCATCTCCCTCTATCTGCTGGCCACGCTTCTCCTGATGCAGCCCAGGATCCAGTTTGCCTTCTGGGCTACAAGTGCACACTGCTGGCTTACGTTGAGCTTTTCGTCCATAAGCACCCCCAAGTCCCTCTCCTCAGGGCTACTCTCCAGCCAGTCACTGCGCAGTCTGTATTTGTGCTTAGTATTGTCTCAACCCAGATGTAGGACCTTACACTTGGTCTTGTTAAACCTCATGAGGTTGGCTTGTGCCCACCTCTCCAGCCTGTCCATGTCTCTCTTGATGGCATCCTTACCTTCCAGCATGTCAGCGGCACCACACAGCTTCGTGTCATCAGCAGGCTTGCTGACGGTGCACTCAATGCCTTTGTTCATGTAACCAATAAAGATGCTGAACAAGACCAGTCCCAGGACTGATCCTTGAGGGACTCCACTTGTCCTGTTACTAAGGAAACTTTGTGCCAATTTTTGATTCAGCTACTATTTCTCAGCAGATTGAGTTACTCCAAGGTGCTTGCTCTCTGTACTCATTTAATTAGCAAAACATTTGATTATTGGCTCATGAATATCACCTGTTGACCTATTTACTTACTGTTTAAAACAGCAAATCAAACACAGAATTGCACAGACGAGAAAAGCCATGTAAGAACACTGAGTTCAATAGTTACCCGAACTGTGACAAGCCCTCAACGGCACTATGTCTACATGACTCTGAAATTTATGTCCAGGGATGGGGACTCCACCACTTTCCTAGGCAAGGCACTCTAATACTTCATAACCATTTCAGTAAAGAAATTGCTCTTAAGTTTAAATTAAACTTCCCTTGGTGCAACTTTAGGCCGTTTCCTCTTAACTCCTTCATTTGTTACTCAATTCAACATATCCACCCCTATCTTGCTACAGCCTCCTTTCGGGTTGCTTATGTTCTAACATACTCATGAAGAAGCCAAAAACCACATCTTTCTGGGAGGATATTTAGGGATGGGAACAAGGGACACAACTGGAAATGATGGAGAAAAGGTACAAATGTGATGGCACAGAACGGTGTTTGGGAATCTCTTCTATAATCTTGTAGTGCTGGCTTCCCATTCTCTCTTCCTTTCCCCAATCATTTGAAGCCTACTCAACTTCTGGTGAACCCTCTGGATACACATTAGAGAATCAGGCTAAAAACCCTTCTAAGAAACAACAGTAATGATACAATGATAATATTTTGCTTAGTGATGCAATGACAATGTGATTCCTTTTACTTCTTGATTAATTATATTCCCAGTACTGAGTGTTGCCAGACGTCAGTCAACCTTCTGGATGACAGAAAACTCTTAGAACAGCTGTGGTTTCCACATTCATGCTTACTTATTCGGACACACCTATAGGGCACTAAGCTCTCGAATGAACTAGGCCATGTTTTCAGTCAGCAGTGCTTAAGCAGTCATTTAGCAGCCCATCTTTCCAATACTAATACTAATACTAATACTTCCCACAGAATTAGCACTAGCACAAAAATTCCAAAAGATCCTGAGGTATTCTCAATAGGTCTCCTTATGGAAAAAATCTTGAATCTGCAAGTACATCAGTCCCCTGGAGAGCCCTCAGAGAGCTGTGAATTTTGGCCCATTGACTGGAAACAGTAGGAGATTTAGAGCTTGAAAATCAGTCTGGTTTGGGATAAGTCTGGGCTTAATTATATGGTAAATTAGGAACAATATCATAAACAATTTCCATTGTTCAGTAATCCAAATAACATGCTCTCTTCTAAATACAGAGAAAATGACACTCCAGAGCAATGATGGCAAGCTGGCAGGAAATTTTGAGAGACTCGCACACCCCAGGAACATGAAGGCAATTAAAAGCAAACAATGGGAACTGTAAGGAATAGCTGCATACTGTGTCTGTCTCCATGGCATTCGAGTGTCATCAAACAAACCTAAGGGATTTGGTACAATGTCCTTGTTTAGCACATGTTCCACCTGCCCTTCCTCCCAGAAATGGCCCCCTGTCAGTAATGGATATACAAAGGGTTGATCTTACCAATGCAAGACTCTTTTTTAACACTGAATAAATCTGGAGTTCTTTACACTCTTGGTTTAAATTGGTTCACTGGAGGAGAAAACAACCTCTAAGATAATTCTGAATTCTGTTTCCATATTCTATCTAAAATATAAATTCTCTACTTTTCTTCTATGGCAATACCTGATCTTCCACTGCCTAGGCAGGAAAATTTCAGGTTATCTTACATGTATCAGTACTTGAAAAATGGAATCCTTGTATTTTGAAGAATTTCTTTTGAAGAGTTTTACATTTTTAGTTTTGTACTTTTCACTCAAAGTTTTAATTTTGGTTTGGTACTTATTACAGGTTCATGTTAGATTCACTTAATAATGTCAACCTACAGGGAAAAAACGGGATTTTCAAGCAGTCATTTAAGTTAGTATTTTATGTGTGGCAGCTCAGCCATTAACATTTTGAAACACAACCTCAAAAACAGGAAAACCTGAGAAAATACCTGCTTTATGAAACTTGTCCAGTATCTTTTGACGAACTGATTTTTCCAGATTGAAATAACTGTGGTCTTCATCTGGTGTTCTCAGAAACAGAGGGATGTGCTGAAATACTATTACATGCTTGCATTTCTGTTTTTCCACAATAGCCAGTTGCTCATTAAGCCACACTTCCTGGGCTTCTTTTAATTCAGGGCAGTTGGAAGAATCAAAGTATAACTGAGAATTCAGCACAAGAAAGAAAACACCTCCAACCCAAAAGCTGAAGTAGTCATCTCCCCAGTTTTTGCAGTAATTATCTATTGTTTCTCTTGTTGGAGCATTGCCAATATCATGGTTTCCACTGACAAATACCAATGGTATGTCTTGGTCTGTGTTCTTCAGAACATTCTTTAAATCCTTCTCTTGCTCTTCTCTCCATTGAGTTCCTATAGAAAAAAACCAAACAATACAACAGTTGCATGTTAATGTTTATGCTATTTTTCCTACCCTCACAGGTAGCTTTTATTTATGGAAATATGCATAGTAAGAAAATATTCCATATTAGATGTGATCATGATTTATATGCAGTGATCCAGAATACATCTTCACTTTAACACTCTATGGCATTCAGCCTTTTCCCTCCCTTATCAAGTACTCATCCATGTTCAGTATGTTGCCTCAAGTGCATCTGCAGACAAGAACCAGGGAATAGCATAGCAGTATGTGACAGGTCAGTGCTTTGTCCCAAAAGCTTTAGCAGGCTGGTTCTTTCCATCTACAGACTGATAATGTGATGAAAAAATGCAGCAAACTTGGGATGGTGTTACAGCTTTATACAAGGGTAAAAGCCAGGTCAACTTCTGGTTTATGTTTTATGGCTGCTGCAAAGGAATTCAGGTTGTTGGAGTTTTTGTGTCATGGCAATAACTACCTTAAGAGCAGAACTGTAATTAGTCTTCTCATGACCTGTTAATATGGTGAGTTTGTTTTAATAATGAGCATAGCATCAATTTCAAAGAAAGGTAATTGTGTACTTTGCTACTTTGTCCTGCATCTCTGTATATGAATATGCCTACCCACACAGGTACTCTTCTGGTTGTCAGAAATTTGTCCTGGTCTAGGAAGATTTATCCAACTGCTACACTAATTTACAATCAGTGTAAAGACAAAGGTAGAAAGGATTAAAAAAAAACCCCAAGCCAAACACCAGTGGTTTTTATTCTAATGATCACAGAGGTAGGAGGTTTTCTAAAGCTTCCTAAAGATTGATCTCCAATCATAGGCCATGGGTATGTTTACTATTAATGTATTAAAGTGAACATGTATATAGTGCATATTGCCCTGCAATAGATAATCTAACAAGAGGCCATTTCACAAGTAATAACTGCATTTTAAAATAAAATTACAACAGCATTTTTACAAGAACTCTGTGATACAGAGTTGCATACAGGTCTGTGCAAATAAGTCACCATGTGTTTTTAAATTCTGTTTTTGTAACTGCACATGTATTTTCAACATAGAAATGTATGAGAATGACTTGTGTAACACAAGTATCAGGGAAAAGATTTTCTCCACGTGTTTCTTAAGAATACTTCTGGTCCATATGCTGACAAACCTTGACCCGTAGTAACTGCCATTAGACAAGCCTTAATTCCTTTTTCATACGCTTCAACTACACGCTTAAGTATCACCTTGTTACTAGAATTCCACAGCTTTAGGAACGTACCAGTATTTGTATTATGTCTGAGTTGTATCTAAATGTGAAGATATATCTGAGGTATCTTTATGTGCTGCGTAACTTTAAAGACATATGACAGCCAGTGTACACTAGGAAGTAACGGACAGCAGATCAATTTGTGGGGTATATTAACATACCAGACTGTACTTCCACTTATGAAAACATCTTCATTAGTCCTAGAAAAACCCCCAACAGGACAGATGACATCTCATGTTATTTAGATTTTAAAAATAAAATGAAATATTTAAATAAACCTGCCACTTGTTGCCACCCATGGGATAGGGAACCTGTCTTGAGAAAACTGATTTCCAGCCACTTGGCACCTTCCTATGCAGAGCTGGAAATTTCAGGCTTTAAGTATGAAAATGTACAGGTGAGAGGGGAAGGGCAAAGGTGAGAGGGAAAGCTCCCTTATGACAGCTGTAAACACATTACACCATGTTAATCTCTATGCTATCACTTTGGGAAATGCAGCTAACAGTTTCATGGTATAAAGACATTTATGCATAAGTTAACAGAAATAATTTGTAGAATCATGTATACCTCTTCCCAGTGGTGAAATTCAAGCTCTAGAGACTAACACTTAGACTAGATTTGTTGACAGCAGGGCACTGGTTCCCTCATTTAATGCAATATTATTTCTATAGCAACAGAGAGACATATTCAGTGTTTTACTGCAGAAAACAGATTACTTTAAATGGAAATCAAAGTTTCTACCCAAAGTCTAGGAAATCATACCAAATACAGATCACTGTAGGACAGCTTTATCTAGGCTTCACCTTTTTCTGTTATGTCAAACCGCTTCAAAAAAGACAGATCTATGAAGATAAGGTGGCATAATCTGTTTGCACACTTTGAGTGCAGCGCTGAAGATGAAGGGCTAGGATGTACACAGTAACCATGAGTTGGACTCCAGTAGCACCCCCTGTTTGTGCTACAATACCTACAGCACTATGCAGTGCCTCACTGAAGGCAAGTACCTCTAAATCATCACCCGAGGTAAGTAATATATTAAGAAGACAGAGCAAATAAAGACATGACAAATTTAAGAAGCACGCCACTAGAAAAGTAAGTCATCACTGCCAGAGCATAAAAAATACCTGCTTTAATCTCTGCCAAGCATGGGGCTAGCTGTAATATTTAATTATTATGAACATTTTTATTTGACTACAGGTATTTCTTTACCTTAGGCAGAGGTTTGTTGGAGATGAGTAGGAAAATAATATAGTGTCAAAAGGCAAAGCAAAATACAGTTTGTGAAGTGTCAGGGTACATGTAACTAAAAGGAATTTCTGTTCTGTTTATCCTGGTTTCATGTGCAGTGGCATTTTTATAATCTCAAGCTACAATATTCTGTCTTTACATTAGGTTTTGCAAATACAGTCTAGCCCCGAGATAAACAACTTCACCAATTAATAATCCATAAAGAGCAGTTTGGGTTTTTTTAAAAACATGAAAGTAAGAACTACTGCTAGCACAGCTGCCTACAATTTTCCACAGCTTCACTATCTATCACTGTTGAAAGCTAAGCCATGTCAACAGGAGCATAAAGGTGCAGTGTCAGTCTCTGTGCTGCAGTACATCTTTCTGTTGCATGTTACATCATTAATTCACTCACTGAAAGAGCGGCTTTCAAAAAAGTACTTTTATAGCATTTCTGATGAAGCTGGCTTCAGTCAGCACAAGTAGAATTCAAAGAATACTCTACTAAAGAAATAACACTGTAGCTAATCCACAGTTAGAATTTATTCCCGTACTCCACAGAATGGAGCACCTCTGTAACAAATTGCCCTAGCCACAAAACCAACTTGAAGCACTATTTGTTTCCAACGATATCTCTGAAATACATGCTGACTCCAACTTTTCCATGAGACAAACAGCCATGCAGTGACCTCCACTAACACTGTAACAGGTTAAATGCTGAATTATAGATACATACAAAATACCAAGTAGAAATATTAACTAAATCTGATAAAAACAAAATACGTCAAAATACCACTGATGAAAACAGAACTTATAAAAACATTTGGTCCATTCCTTCTGTAATTTATTATGATACCAGGATAATTACTCTTGACATCAGAAGACTAGTAATTCTTGTTGGAAGAAACCATATGAATGTTTTAATCAAATGAAAGATAGATTCGGACAAGTGCTTTTGTATATAAAAAGTTGCATTACTTTGGCACTTTCCTGCCTTGAGATATTTGTCTTTTGTGTTTTTGTTTTCATGACTATCTGCATTCACTTTACTCCTCTGGCATGTCATTCCAAGGGCTTTCCCTAGCAGTATTACCTAACTTTCCACAAAACAGAATCAGCAGACCAAAGCCATATCCACAACTTGCTCCTTTGGCAAGTATCTTCAATGAAACAAAGTTACCTGCTACATCTCTCCCTCATATCACTTGCAAGGCATTGCAGACCTCAAACCAACAGTATTATGAAGATCATAATCTTTCAGGCTCCTTCTGCAATTGCATGTTTGATCCATCTAATTTTTATGCTGTATCACAAAAGAGAGTTTAACTGAGTTCTAATCTTGTCACATCTGAAATTCTGATACATGTTTTTCTCTGAACTTTGCACTGATGGAGATGGAACTTTCTCACCCCAAAGCTTTGACTCCCTTCCTGTGCTGTCTTCCTTCCCAGTCTCCATCTGATCAATACAAGTGGTGACTCTACTGTCATGTACAAACTCCTACCCTATTCTCATTTGTTTACATGTTAGCAGCCCATAAAAGCAATGTTTCCCTCACTGCCATCAACAGTCCGAAAAAACCCACCTTGCTCTCCACATTTATTTCCCTATGATGCTACAAGAATGCGCTATTAAGACAAGAGACTGGCACAGAAAGAAAAGATCTATCATGTGACCCAGGTCAGTCTTACTGGTGATTATGTTAGTCAGTACTCTTTACTGTTTTGGGTTTTAAACTTAAAAGTTTCTTATCTAGCATTCACTATAATAAAGTTATGCAACATCAGTCAAAATCATTACATGCAAGAATAGTCTAATCAGTTCTAATAAACCCAGTGTGAAACAGGTTTTTCTGGCTAAGTCTGAGCTAAGTCTCCTCTCTCTTCTGTAGACATGTATTTCTAATATTCAAACAGCCTAAAACAATTGTATTTTGTGCAAAGAAAATCATTATACAGTAAAAACTAGTATCAATATGACCATATTCACTCCTGGACAACTGACCAATCAGTCTAACTTGCAAGAACCTAATCTCATTAGTACCACTAAACAGCAGGAAATTAAATACCCATTTGTCTACATCTATAAGTGACTTATCTTTTCAGTACATTAGAAACAAATAATAATCTGTTCTGAGACACAAGAAATGATGACACTGAAGAATATCCAGGCATGAAAAACACAAATTCAATTTATTTTGTAGTTCTGGGCACTGAAACAAGCAGAAAATTAAACTCCAGTTTTAGCTAATAATTAATGTTAAAGCAATGACAAAACCCCACAAGTAACAAGGAAGCCTAGTAGGGGATCAACTCTCCTAGACTTCTCGTGCACAAGATTAAATACAATGCCTGCAAATGTCTACCTTTTTTTTCATGCAGAAGGCGTGAAAGACCTGTTCCAAATAATGGTTCATTTTTAATTTTCTGCACTTTCTTCAAATGACAACCTGTGCAAATTTTACAGCCTTCGTAGTATTTATGTTTTCTTATAAGGAGTTACAGCATGATGTCTACCTCTTTGAAACACTAGTGCCTTGAGTCCAACAAAATTGCCTCACTGTTAAACTGAGAAACACTTGGAATTGCTGAATACAATTTCTTAAAAGAGACACATACTTTTCTGATGGCAAAGGCATTGCCTACCCTTACAAACACAGCTTTGCTATCAGAACAGATGCAAAATGAAAAGGTGGTTAGTATCAATCAGACTCAATGGTTCAGACAAATTACTTCTGCCTTAGAAGTCTTTGGGCTCTCTTAGCCAAATAATCTTTTGCTAGCTTCTGCCTTTGTTCCACTGTTTCTTTCAGGGTGTTCAGAGAATAGCTCACAATACAGAGGTGTGATGTGTCATGCCAATGCAGCTTGCTCAGAGCCATGGACAGGAACTGGATGCTCTTGCCCAGTTCCCACCCATTTAAACTACAGTACCTTCCCCCTCCACTGTCAATCTCTGAAAGACTTGGTTCAGCTTGACAGGAAGGAAGGACATAACCATGCAATTAACTGTGGACTTTCTAAAACATAGAGCTGTGAAACAGATTAATTTTGGTGTTTCTTTTTAGAGGATCCAAACGTGAAAGACAGGTTGGATTTCCTGTGAGGAACCAACTTGAGCTCTTCCTCAAGTTTTTACTGACTGCTTTTTAAGTAAGAAAATTTAGAACATTTAAAATAGGTTAAAACAACAATCCTTTGACTGAGAACATGTGCTATTGTATGTGCTTTCTACTTGACTTAGAAAACTGAACTAGGTAAAATATTTTTTTTAGAGCTACCCTATAAGGTGGGTATTTGGAATTACATGCTGCAGCCTATGCTTTAAAATGTAGTGTCTATAGAAACTACACATGTGGAGCAAGTCTCATTAATGCACTTAGTATTTAGCAGACACAAGAGACAAATATTCTCGACTGTGGCAGCTGCACATTAAATAAGGGCACAGGAAAGAGGCTCAAAATAATCCATTTAGTAAACGTCTCTGGAGAGAGGATGCCTTCAAATGTAATAGTGACTATAAACAGAAATGAAGTCATACTGCTGTCTGGACACCAGAACCATCAGCTCTAATGTTCCTCAGCTTGAAGCCATCTATTCTGAATGTAAATAATCTCACTCTGTACAGCATATGTGTCAGAGTCTATATGAGGTACTGACTGTAAAAAAGCTAGCATGCCCTGCTCATCTTGCATCCTGATGATCAAATTGTCAAGCAGAAGTCAAACAGAAAAGTGCTGATTTGAAAATCATGTCCCTTAATTGCTGCCTAAATATTAACTCAGTATCCCAATATGTGGCACCTGCTTTTAAAAATCTTTGTGCAGATCATTGCATAAAAGTTGCCATGGAAGCCAAGACAGAATTTTGGGCAGACAAGTAGCCAGCAGTTTTGCTGTGCTGTGCAGTCGAGAGAGCACTGGCTGGAAGGGGAGGTTTCAAAAATGTCATGACCCCTGCAGGCAGAGCGCAGGACTGCCACACTTCCTAGCTGGGCAGGCAGGGGCCCAGGGTGCTTGAAGCAGGCATGACCAGGAAAAGGGAGAGAAAAATACGGAGGGATTGTTAAGTGGGCAATGCACTTAGGTACATCTCCAGAAACCTCACAGCGACTCTTTACAATGACAATTCCCTCCCAAATGACATTTTTGTCTTTTCACAGGATATCAGGTTTTGTAGGTACTGTGTATCTTTTCTGCATTTCAGAAAGCTTGTTTGTTGCTCAAGGGCACTGCCTTTCCCTCTTCCTTGGTTGCTTTTTTCAACGTCCATAACAGACCGCCAGAGTGCTGCTGACAGTTTGGGGACTGCTCACTTCAGCCTGTCCATACTCTCAAGGCCTTTCCCATCACCTCATGTTTAAACTAGTCACAGTAATAACACAAGTTCCAAGTTGACAACAAGCCCTATGGGCCAGTACTGCAGCATTGCAAAGAGAGCCGAAAACACATATGGCAGTGGTTTGTAGTTGGCAATGGCAACACTTTTCTGACTGTGGTCCTGGGCAGCAGTGGCATTCACAGCTATACATGACCATTCGGAAATTTCCAGGATAATTAAAACCCTGTTTAAAAACTTGTGAGGTCTTGAGCAACGGGAAATTATGACATGCCATTCCCAAATATTAGGTGCTTGCCACGGTTTTAGAATGGTACTGGCCTACTGACACCTGTATGTAGCTGTAACACACCTACAAAACAAGAGTATCTCAGGTTATCACAGATTGTCATAGAAACTCCCCAATCCCTCAGGCCAAGAAACCCACCAAATTCCCATTACAACAACACTACTATAAAGAGATGAAATTTCTGTACATGTGTAAATGAAAGCAAGCACGCAAAAGTATCTATATTGGCACGTGTCAGTGGTTCAAAACCTGAGACACAATTAACCACTTAATTTAGTTAATGTTCTAATGGGCCAGAACAAAAACAAGGAAAGACATTTCCAAAATGCTGATTTTTATGCCCATGAACAAGGGGAGAGAGAGTTTCAGCAAATCATGGCATTCAGGCAAAATCTTCCTTCCACCATTCCTTCAGGTATCATGCTCTCTATTCACCACATTTCCAGGGCAAGATGGCTGCTGTGCCTAGCTCAGTGGCACCTGTCCTCTCCAAAACACAGACAAGAATTTTAATAAGAGTAACAACCAGGTATTGAAGCCTTGTCTCTAGCCTGGATACTAAACTGTGATGGCATGCGTTCTGCAAAGCTGCTGTCCTTCCTCACAAACTTTACTAAAGCATTACAACCCCTTGAAATAATACCTTTCATCTTTGAAAAGCCACAAACATTCCCAATATTCTGTGACAGAAGGAACAGCCACAGTAAGAACAGCGTACATCGGTTGGATATAGTGAGATATATAATTAAGTATAACACATCAAATGAAGTTTGCCCTTTTCTGCGCAACAATCCCCTGGAACCAGGTCGCACAGAAAATTGAGGGCCATGGCTGAAGTCCAAATTGGCACAAAGGATCTTCAGCTCCTCACACTGGAAAGCAGATCTTTACAGCTTCCTTCCCTACAGCTTCTATCTTAGAGGATGGAGAATGCAGCACAAGTAATTAAAGAGAAAAGTCAGTTTTAAGAGAAATGAGTAGAGTGTCTGAAATTACACTTTCAATGATATGACTTCATTCACTCAGCAATAAAGTGAATAAAAATCTGTGCATAAAAAGCCCCGCAACAGCAGACCTTGGAAATGAGGAAACAGGTACAACTGCTTCAGAGAAAAGACTTCTGAAATAGCAGATGCAAGTGACATGGTCATCCTCCTCCTCCCCACTTTTCAGGAAAACAAAGGAATCCTGAAGCAGAGCACAACACTCATTGCTCTGACCTCTCAAGTGCTGTTTCCATTCACCTTATCAAAGCTAAAGGTTTCTTCACCAGAAACAAATGTTTTAGAAATTTGTTATCTATAACAGTTTGAAAGCATTTAATTAAAGAGCGATATAAAGGGAGAAGAGGCAAAACTCACTACTCACTTAACTGACTGCAAAGGCTGATGCACTGTAGGAAATCCATGTATTAAATTATGCCTTCATTTAAATAAAGGAATTAGTACAAGTATTCACATCATACTTCAGATGCTGGAATATTCAATTCTAGTGATTTTGATTTCATCTAATTAATGCACGCACACAAATGAATCTAAACTGCCAAGCATAAACATTACTTGCTCACTGATCCATTACCACACTGCTGACATATTAAGCTTAATCAAGTTCTATCAGGTTTCTGTATTACACACATTAAGACAGTCTCATTTCATTTAGTCATTAAACAGCTATATTTTATTACAGAGAGAGTTAACTGAAGTTTACAGAAGTCTTGCTATCCTACTTTTTCTTTCACCCATGTAATCAGAACAATTAATGAAAAACAATTAAACACTTGGTCTAAAGCTGCATCACATGAAGGACTTTGCTGGCTAGGATTGATGGCTATCAAGTTACTGACAGCAGTAGTATTGTTAAAGAGTACAGTTAAACAACTCTAACCACATAAAAATAGCTGCTAGATTCTCAGATTCACAAGTCAGTGTTTCTCTGAGGCTTCTCTGAGGTGACCTTGGCTGCAAACAGCTGAAATCTCTGCTATTGTAATGAAAAGTGTTGAAATGCAGAAGCTGTTTCCTGGATACAAATCCTATCCTTGAGGTACAGCATGAAGAAGGAAGTGCAATGCTTCACGTTAAATTGAAACAGAAAAGACAAGCAAGAAAAAACGCAAGGAAGTTTGCCCTCAATGTATGGAGGGAGCTACCACTGTTGCAGAGCCTGTGAGTCAGGGTCAAAGAAGAGGTCAGCCATTAAGAGTGGGGTTTTGCTACAGACCACCAAGTAAGGGGAAAGAAGTGTGTTTAGTTTTTTATAAACAACCTGAGAAAGTTTACAGCTCAGAGACCCTGGCTCTCATGGGAGACATGTGACATCCACTAATATCAATCAAGGAGGATGTCTGGGATAGCCTCTTGTCACAGATGGGCCAACCAGCGACTACTGTACTAGTCCTGCTACTTCCAAACATTAAAGTGCTAGTGGATGTGTTAATCCCTAGCAGTGCTGACTCTAGCAGACTCAAAAATGGAACTCAAGACCTTGACTGAGTGAGGAAGGGACTACGGCCTCAGGACAGCAGAGTGGTTTATTCAGGGAACTGATACACACAGGACCCCATAGGAGGGCAGCTCTGAAAAGCAAAAGCATTTGAGAGTTGACATGTCCTCAAAGGCGAGATTCTAACACAAGAACAGTCCTTCATGATACTGGGAGGAAAAGGGGGAGAAATTAAACAAAAAACCAAAAAAAGGTGAGGGAGGACATGGGGAAGCAGACTATAAGAAGAATAACCTGACTAAACCAGAACTCATGCCCAAGTATCAATGGAAAAAGGATGTAAAAGAGAGATGGACGCACAGACAGACTTGAAAGGAAGAATACTGAGAAAGTACATGGGCGACATTCAGTTACCCACTGCTTTTGTCCGCCTACATGGAAACATTCTCCCAGTGTTAAAGGAGCAAAGGACATACTGGCAGTGGAATAGGATTCACCCAAATACCTCCTGAACAGTTTCAACTGAAGCAACTCCATGTGACCTGACAGGATGCATCCAAGATTACTGAGAGAGTTGGCTGGTGTCACTGTAAGGCACCTCTCTATAATCATTGAAAGGTTATGGAGTTAGGATGTTGCAGTCTAGATGACTGGAGAACCAGGATGATGGGTGGAAAAAAATGGCTGTATTGTTGGACTCCAAGGATATTAATGGAATTATGGGAGTTCCTCCTAAAACAGAACAGAAAGTTCCAACTTTCTAAGAGAAAAAAAACTTTTAAAAAGAAATTTCCAGAAATCTAGAAAAATGCTGTGAAACAAATACATTAACCGATCAATATTACTTTGCAGATTTAAATTTTTTGCCATCCTAAGTCACAGTATAGTAAGCAATGTGCTCAAATGTCTTCAGAAATTAGTCTTTCATTATTATGGAGTATCTAGGTGTATGCATCAAGTTTACAGAAATTATTTTCAGTAACACAGTCGCACTATAAGGTATTGCTTACAATTCTTGATTATTTACCACAATATTAGAGTCACCAGGAATAGATATCCTATTCTTGATTATGTAATCAAAAAAAACCTTCTGAAAATAATATTCAGAGTACAAGCTACTTTTAATCAACAGCTACATACCAAGACACTGGCACTGATTACTTCATTGCTCTAATGACATCTGTAATGGATTCCAAGTGCTGTGCCTGATTGCTTCCCAGCTGATCATGATTCTGTTCATCACTTCTATCTGCTGGAATGCTGAGATTTCATAGAGTTCCTTTAAACCACTCCTTCAGCTAAACAGCTACAGTGCATGCATTAAATCCCCACACTTGGTATAGCATGATAAAATTAATTGAGAAGAAGGTCTGCTCTATTTACCCTGCCCTTTTTCTTAATAGGAACCAAATATAAAATCAGTATAATCTGAAGAACTTGATCGATATTGGCCAGGCGATCAAAAAACATAGCTGTACAATAGAGTCAATTGTAGATTTCCTCAATAACCATGTTGCAATATCAACTATGATATACTTTGAAACTGAAAACATTAGTCAACACAGGTGATAATTCACAAGTGATTCAAAACACAATTTGAGACATTAAATAAGATACAAATAATTAAGTACAAATAATATTTGAAACAGTTAAATGTAAATCAATGTCTCATGTAATTTCCAATTTTTTGCCTAGTGAAAAAAACTTTCAATCCTTTGTTTTACTGACCTAACAAGGTGTGGGAACTGACACACATATTTCAGAGACACTTCTCAACAGAGAAATACAAAATGATTGCAGCACCATTCTGCTACAGACATGCATTACACAGGTCTAAACATCCTTGAGTAGAACAGTGAAAACACTTAAATTATTCCAGGAAACTAAGTATTACTACTGGTCTTCAATTCTGCAAACATTCACATTGCAGGTAAAACTAAACCTAGAAGCAATGTAGAAACCCTACTGAAGTGCTTGCCCTGAAGACAGCGGATACAGAGAAAGCAGACATACTGAACACTTTCTTTGCATCCGTCTATACTTGTGGGAGCTCTCTTGCTATCAGAACCCAGCCTGCTGAGGCTCCAAAAGAAGTTGAAGCAAGTAAGGAGCCTGCCTTGGTTGATGAGGACTGGGTTTGGGATAAATTGAACAAATTGGATGTACGTAAATCCATGGGCACCCATGCGTGCTAAGGGAGACAGCAGAAGTCATTGCTAAGCCACTCTCGGTCATCTTTTCTAAGTCATGGGGATCAGGAGAGGTGCCTAGAGACTGGATGTTAGCAAATGTCACTCTGCTCTTCAAAAAGGGTAAGAAGGAGGACCCAGGTAACTATAGACCAGCCAGCCTCACCACCATCCTAGGAAAGGTGATGGAACAATTTGTCCTGGATGCTATCTCTAGGCACATCAGAGACAAGGTCATTAGGGACTGCCAGTAGGGCTTCGCCAAGGGGAAGTCATGCTATGAGAGCAGACCCAGGTGGATAGATCATGGCAGAGCAGTGGATGTGATCTATCTTGACTTCAGTCAAGAGTCTCACATAGCATCTTCACAGCCAAACTGAGGCAGTGTGGACTGGATGATTGGGTAGTGAGGTGGATTGTGAACTGGCTGCAGGATAGAACCCAGAGAGTATGTCAGTGGGACAGAATCTAGTTGGGGGCCTGTATCCAGTGGAGTCCCCCAAGGATCAGTACTGGGACCAGTCCTCTTCAGTCATTAATGACTTGGATGAGGGGTTAGGGTGCACTGTCAGCAAGTCTGCTGAGGACACAGCTGGGTGGTGTCACCAACACCCCAGCAGACTGCTGCCATTCAGTCTGACCTGGACAGTCTAAACAGCTGGACAGAGAAAAATTGAATGAGGTACAAAAAGGGCAGGAACAACCCCAGGTGCCAGTATAGGTTGGGGACTGACATGTTAAAGAGCAGTGTAGGAAAAAGGGACGTGGGGGTCCTAGCAGACAGCAGGATGACTATGAGCCAGCAATGTGCTCTTGTGGCCAAGAGTGCCAACAGCATTCTGGGGTGCATCAGAAAGGGTGGTGGTTAGCAGACTGAGAGACCGCATCGGGAGTAGTGTGCAGTTCTGGGCCCTCACTTCAAGACGGACACAGAGCTGCTGGATGGTGTCCAGCATAGAACACCTCCCTTATGAGGAAAGGCTGAGGGAGCTGGGTCTTTTTAGCTTGCAGAAGAGGAGGCTGAGGGGTGACCTCATTAGTGTCTATAAATATGTGAGGGGTGAGTGTCAGGAGGATGGAGCCAGGCTCTTCTCAAGGTTATCTGGTGATAGGACAAGGGACAATGGGTGCAAGCTGGAACAGAGGAGGATCCATATCAATATTAGATGGAAGTTCCATATAATTATCTGATGGAATGTCTTCACCGTGAGGGTAATGGACTAGAACAGGCTGTCCAGGAGGGTTGTAGAGTCTCCTTCTTTGGAGATGCATAAAACCCGCCTGGACATGTTCCTGTGCAACTTGGTCTAGGTGATCCTGCTGTGGCAGGGTGACTGGACTAGATGATTATTCAAGGTCCCTTCCAATCCCTAATGGTTCTATGATTCTGTATATTTGAATTATCTGAAAAGCTATTTGCTATAAAAGTCTTAGAGTTTCTGTTTCTCTTTTTCATGAATAGTGTCTTGCTGAAAGACGACTTAAAATTTCAGCTTCTTGGTGTAACAAATACCGAAAGTGCTGGCAAATTTCAATATTATTTTCATGACCATAAAAATGAACATTTTTTAAAGCATTTAATCAGTTGCTGACAGCATTTCCTCATTATGCTTTCACTTTAAATTTGAATTGTTTAAATGGATTATGTAAATAAGTATGAAATCTCTTGCACAGTATTAGTACTGGAATTAACAGAAACAGACTTATTCTGTGACAAGTAGAATAGCTTATTCCATGACAGTGGAATATAATGGCTCCTGCTTTTTATCTGAGTCCTAACTTGTGCAATACACTAGTTGTTCAAACACATGCCTGTGTAAGAGAAGAAATTGAAGAATTCATTCCTCCATAAGCAAGAATTTACCTCAGTCCCTAGAGTTTAGCATGGAATGTGTTTGAAAACTTCAAAATGTAAGTGCAGTCCTTCACATTTTTCCAAAGCTTCCACTGCAAGGGATGTAGAAAGTTCTCATTTCTAACATCAGAAGATTTCTGTTTTGATAAAAGAATATGAAGCAAAATTCTTATAAGGTCAGTGCCTTGGCTTCTTAATGCCCATCTCTTGCAAAGTTTCATACAGTAACAGTAATTCACAGGCCAAACAAAAGACATTGTATATAACAATTTTGATAATATATCTTTAAAACAGAGTATGAGTTATTTTGCTTAAAGAAAATGTACTTTAAAGTTTTCTTTAACTCTTTTTGTGTTTTGAGGAGGAAAATGTAGGAAAAAATCCTTTGAAACCCCTATTATTTCACTTCCAAAATATACACTCGTACAGTTTAAACTGAAGTGTGGTTTCTAATTCTTTTAAAAAAAACATTTATATTTATCTTACATGACGTATTTTTCTGACTGCATTTCTGTCTCATTTGCTGTGTTCTCTATCTCCCTGTCCTTCTAGGAAACTAGTCAGAGAGTTAATCCACAGGTATCTGCACCACAATGTCATTCATTTTGACCTCTCTCTTCAGTTTAGACAAAAAGACAAATAGCTGACTGCAGAACCGTTCTTGTAGATTCATCAATTCCCAGCATAGGAGCCATTTGTATAAACTGAAATATAAAAATAAGTAATTGTTGCACCTGAACATTCTTAAAGTACTTTCAGTACACTGCTTTAACTACTTCATTTAACTACGTAACAACAAAGATTTGCAAAGGATTAACATAATTTAAATCAATAAGAAATTATTAGATTAATTGAAATACAGTGGATCAAGTCAGGTAAACATACAATCATTTAGGCTAGAGAAGACCCATAAGAGCACTGAGCAATGAACTGCTCTTTCTTGCCATTTCTTGGAACTTGCACTACACAGTTTCAAACATTTAAACAATGCACAGCACGTAATTTACGTTGCACTATGTATCTCAGCATATTTTATAGCAAAATTAATACATGATAATGTTTTGCAAAGCCCTGACAGGTTTGTATTGAAAATATTACTGAAGCCCAAGACATACACAGGTAAAAGGGACAAAAATTACTACAAAGATCTCTTACTGGAAAAACCAAAAAGACAGCCACATGGAAGACATACTTAATCGACCTAGCTTTTCCATACTCGGTAGAAGTCAGAAGTCTACTGGCTCTGCAGTTTGCACTTACTATTTACCAAAAGAAAAGCCTTAGAAGAGTTTTGCTTAAACTCATTATTGACAAAAGTACTCAGGATTTATTTTTTTTAATGAGCTGTTGTGAATACCCAAGTAAAATGAAAAATAATTTAGCTTTCTGGATTATTTAAATTTGTGAATGAAAGATGATTTTCACTAACATGTAGAACACCTCATTAGCCCTGAACTTTCTTCCTCTTACAAGATACTGAAGGTAGCATATTTGGATTATTTGTAGAAAGTAAAATTTCTAATCAAAATACTTATTAAAACTCTGCTATAGGAAAATCAGATGATTCTTAGGAAGAGATTACTTAGTGATTCTAGGTTAAACCTGTATTTCCAAAATTAACAGAAGAAAAACTAATAAAACAACTACATCATCACAGACTTGACATTCTGATCAAGCTACTGAGGTGTTACCCACTACATACAATCAAGCTTAAATCTATTTTTTATACTTTCCCACTCTATCACTGAAATCATGTTCTGGTCAAAAACCAGACTGCTAGCCTGTATATAAAGCAAATCAATTTGACCGTAAAGCTTTAAAACTCACTTCGTGAGACTCTGAGTGACCTAGTGAAATGTATGCCACTTGTTTGAAACCTTGATGTGCCAGCAAGAGCTGAGAAGCACTACCGCAGGTGCAAGTGGACTGCAAAGCAGAGTGTAGCATTAAGGACAGAGAACTAAATTTTCAGGCTCACTTGGAATGCTGTGCTATCAGCTATGTATTTACAGATATCTGCATATCTGCTTTTTGTCAAGGCTAAGAAATGCAAGACACCGTGCTTAGATCTGCTTTACACACCACTTGACAACTGGTAATGTCACCATTTCTTTCACTTTTTTTTTTTTTTGTAACAATATCTTTTTAAAATAGATGCTATTAGAAGTCTGTTTTAAAGTTGTAACTGGCAAACTTTTTAAGAGACCCTTCTAGATGGTCTGTTGTTCTTCCTCTGACTGTATACAGAAACACCCTGATCTCTGATTCCCACAGTATCAGGACTGAATGCTAAAATCTGAATTTGCTGACTTATTGCATGTTAAGAATTTTGGGTATTGAAGTAGTTGAATTTATCCACTTTAGGTACACAGAACCCTATAACTATTTTCTGTTCTTTTTTTGGCATTGCATTCTCCTGCAATGGCTAGAATCCCTATTTTCTTCTCAAAAAAAATTGTTCAGAAAAATTTTAATGTATGTTCTTTATTTCAAAGAAGATTTCCTCATACTCACTGAAAAGAAAGCAACTAAAGTATAGCCCTAAAATGAATGACATAGGTAGTCAGATGAAGATATCAGAATGACATCTGAAAAATCATCTACGAAGCACACTTTTCTCCCAAACGCCAAAACAGTAGCATACCAAATCCTATGAAAGAATACCTTGAAGGCAAGGAAACTAAATTAGCTCTGCTGCCAACCTAAAATGTACGTAAAATGGAGTCACAATTCCCATTCTAACACGTTGGAATGTCTTACCTGGCATTCCATGGATGAGATCTCCACACAACACAAAGAATTTGGGTTTAGGTTTTAGTTTGTTAATGGCTTGCACAGCTTGTTCTGCCAATTTGATTTCTTCTCCCCATTCATCATCTCCATTTTTAGTGTCTCCAACTGTCCAAGCTTTCATCAGTCCAAACTGAGGATCTGCTCCTTGGATGAAGTAGAAGGGCCCTTTCCATTGGTACTCATCACCTAAGTAGGAAAAAAAAGACAAGGCCCCCAATATTGTTAAGCACTAGAGAAATTGAGCATGAATTTTTCCACGCATCATTAACTTGATTGCTCTTCACCTAAGTTCAGGCCAGAAGTGTAAAATTTTCTTCTAATAGGTAGCTGCAATAGAAGAAACTACATTAATCTAATTATAAGACATTGTAAGACTGATTAAAGGAAAAGAATTCGAAGAACTCAGCAAATAATGCTGGAAATTACAAGAATAGAACACAGCAGAAGTGTATGAAGTTAGGTTTGAGTGGATTCATCTAAGACACTAATTATTGCTTCCTTAATTAACAAGATAGAACATACACAATAAATTTTGCATTTTATGGTTCCAGGAGTCTTGTCCTTAAATTAAAGGGTTAAATGATTTTTGCTTTTATACTTTTAGAGAGAAGTTGTATGTAGCACATTCTTTGTAGTTAGAACTGAAGGCACTCAACAAGATCAGAGTCAGTGAACACAAAATCCAGTAACATCAGAATTAGCAGCAACAATAAAAATTCTAATTTAGAACTACAACAAAAGATCCTGAGATCTATGTTAAAACAGTAAGAACTCGGAAGCAAATTTCCACTGGTACAGTCAGTGCCAAAGGAGGGTACAACAGAATTTGTACTGCTACGATTTTTTTGTTTACTTGCTTTTCTGAAACTATAATAAGCACAAAAACAAGTGTGATATGTAAGACTACATTAAGGAAAAACCCCAGTCTCAACACCAGGCAAACAAAGCAACAGCTGGCTACACATGAAAAACAAAATTGGATCTCCTGTTTGCTAGACTTAAATCTCAATATGGAATTAAAGTACTAACACAAGCACACTGTGGTTTCTCCAGCTGTCTAAATACATTCATTTGCAACCTCAATGTTTCAGTTTTGACAGCTGTTTCTGGCTTAATACATTTAGCATTATTGGTTGTTTTTTGTAAACTGCATTTAAACTGTTAAAACCTCACTGACTGCACCAACCTACAGCTGAATCTAAAAAAGGTACAGGAAGTTATTTCAAATTAAAATATAATATAAAAAATATAATCCATAAACACCCCCAATATCTCAGTCTGATTTGAAATACAGCTGGAAGCAAAACTAATTTCCTAGTAACTACATAAACAACAGCATATCCAATGCACGGATTCACTTCTAGTTTTCTTTCAAGTAACCTAGAACTGGAGCTCCTCACTTCACAAGGAGGGGGATATGTGTTCTTCAAGAATGGATAGAAAACAGTCAGAATTCTTCTATTGCACCACAGATATGGGATGAGGGAGAAGGAATATGAGTAATGTTTTTTTGTAATTGACATTTGTTGCTATAGCATCAGATATTTTTGCCAAATGCAAGTTTCTACAGTTTAAATTAACATTTAACTTTTAGATAAAACTACCTGTGATCTGTTAACATGGTCTGCTACTGGCATTTTCTTGTTCTAAGTAATTACCACCTATTTTACAGATAGAAACTTTCAGTCAGTAATTTTAAATTCTGAAATTAACATCCAATTATATAACTTATTCAGAGGAGTTAAATGCTCTATCTACATAGACATTTATAACAGAGCCTTATGGAACCAGCTGACTGACACAAAGTAATTTAGGTTTTTATTTTTATTGAACTTGCATGACAATATATCACTGCCATAAAAACAACTTAAAAGCTGCATCAAAGGCACTGTTTGTGCAGAGAAATCTTCTTGCAGATTTGATCAGCAGGGAAAGCTATAGGGGAAATAAAAGTTAGGGAAGCTTGCATCAGAAATCCTTTATGACCATTATATCTGAAAAAAGATTAAGTATGAAACAGAAAATTGTTTTGGAGGAGTGGCACAATCCTCAGATATGTTAAACAGGAAAAAGAAGCTCAAATCTTTGAGCAACATGGCAGGATATTTAACACCTGTCCCTTCTCTAAGAACTCAGTACAGACTGTTGATAATGAATGCAATCAATCAACTTGTTTTGTATCGATTAATCTAAAGTCAGTAATTTTTTCCAAAGTAGCCTTAATAAAATACAGATTCATTTACCTATTTACTCTTACAGGAACTACATTGAAAAGACAGCTAGTCATTGTTTTAGAAAGCTGTGTTTCAGTTACGGACAGACTGTGTTCTCATTTTCAGAGCTCCAGTGATGGCATGTCGGGGCCAAAGGCAGCTGGAACACCTGCAGCAGACCAGACAGCTGTCAGGCAGGCTCGGCTGGCACAGGCAGCAGGACTGGACCAGGTCCCAGCTAACAAGGAGCTTTATACATAATGCTTGACCAGACTGAACCCTGGCAAGCAGACAGTTCACTGACATGGAACTGATGCAGAGCTGATGCAAAGCAAGTTGCCAGACCAGAGGCTATCCTAATACACATTTCTTGGATAGTTCTTTATTATATTCCTGCCAATTCAGTAGCTCTCTAGGTTTTAAGTACCTGAATGCTTCCAAGACTGTGCACAGATGCTCTGGTTTGAGTGGGTGAGTGATGGTCATGTGAGACAGACAGAGAGACACTGATAAGATGAATTTGAAAAGAGAAGTTCAGTACACAGAATCAGGAACAGGCAGAAGAAAGGAGAAACAGAAGATGCAGGGGTGGAAGTGAAGAGTGGGGAAAAAAGGAAAGAGATAGGAGGTGAAAAGAGAAAGGAACTGAAAATGATGCAGAGGTATGTGTTAGATTCTCCCACAGGAAAGAAAAAGGTAAAATGTAGAAAGCAAAACATAGACAACTTGTAAGATCCAGGAATGAGGTCTACATAAGTAACACTTAAAATGTTAATCAATATAACTGATCTTAGTTCAATAATTCAGTCAGCAGCTATTTCTGAAGTATGTGATAGCTTACCAAACAGTTACAAAAGACAACAGTAAGGATGAATAAGTATTTTATACCTTTGTCTTGTTATTTGATTACTGCAACTAGAAACCCTATTTAAAAACAAATAAACCTAGTACTTAAACCAAATTCCATTAGCTTATCACTTATCAAGTGGTACTTACTGATTCAGTTTAGTACTTGCTTGTTTTGCTCCTCACAAAACACAAGACTGTATGGGAACAAAATAGGTTATGCACACTCAGTTTAATCTTACACCTTCAGTTTCTGTTTATCAGGAATGTGTTTTAGTTACTGTAAAGTCCTATAAATAAAAGCAGAGTATCATGAGGAGAATTGTTCTCACACCTGTACCAATTCTTAAGCCTGCTCTGAGTTCATCTCATCCAGAAAATTACTCTCAATTTCCCTCACTGGTCTTTCTGCAGATGAGTTCATGGAAGTCTTTCCTTATCTGTGCAAGGTGTGACATAAGGCCAACTAAGGTATTGTTAACTAATGCAGTTTTGCTTAAAACTCAAAAAACCAAGCCTGCACAAGTCTCACTCTTTCAACAGACCAACATGGTAAGAGGGTAGCAATAAGAAACAGAATATAAATGCATCTTTCATAGACACACCTGTAAGTATTTAACTTAAAAAAAACTATCATTTAATGATAAATTAAATGTGTTCAGATAATAGCACACTTCTGTACCCCAATTCTGTCATTAGCTGCTTGTAAGCAATCTTGAATAAAACAGGTACTGTAGGCTACACAAATGAACCTCCTCTGCTTAAACAGTAAGCCAGGTACCACTAAAGATTGCTTGAACCATTATCTGGACTTTGCACTGAACCACAAGAAGAACACTCAGACAAATCATTCTGTTGCTATACTGAGCATTGCCAAAGCATGGCAGAGGGTCAGTAACAAACTGCATTGTGCAATAGTGGTGAGAGGGAACAACTCGTACAGTGATCCTCTAGTCATGATCCAGGTCTTGGATATTATTCTGTAAGTTTTCACTTAAATACCATGTAGAGTTGCTATCTTCCCATCAAACACAGCAAGCAACAACTTCTATGTGAATAACATCAAAGGAATCCTTCTCACAGGGAGTTTCAATTTTCAGGCCTTTAGATGAGCCATGTATTGGATTACACAAAGGTCATGTTAGGTAAAGCAACATAAGCTTAAGATTCAATTAATAATTTTTCTGCCTTCTCTCTCACATGACAAAATTGAGAAGTGGCTCTTCATTCCTATGAATATAGAAGTGGTTTGTACATTTCTAAATTGGCCACAGCAATAAGAAAATCTAATTGCTAGGTAAAACAGGCTAAGGTCAATGGTTTGTGCTTAACAAGGACAAGTGCCAAGTCCTGTGTTTGGGGCACAACATCCCTCTGCTACAAGACTTGGGAAATGTGGCTGTAAAGTTATTCAGCAGAACGGGAGCTGGGAGTGCTGCTTAATAAGCAGCTGAATATGAGCCTGTAATGTGCCTAGGTGGCCAAGAAATCCGGTAGCATCCCAAAATGACTCCTATCAGCAACTACTGTGGCCAGCAGGAGTAGTGAATTTACTGTCTCACTATATTCAGCATTGGTGAGGCCGCACCAAGTACTGGGTTCAGTTTTGGCCATCTCAGTTCAAGAAAAACATATTGAGGTGCTGGAGCAGGTACAAAGAAGTCCAACAAAGCTTATGAGTAGAGGCTGACAGAGCTGGAGCTGTTCAGTCTGAGAAAGAAGCTGACAGGACACCTTATCACCCTCTGTAACTACTATTGTAAAGAGGTGGGTGCTGTAGTCATAGAACACAAGGGAACAACCTCAAGCTGTACCAAGGGAGGTTCGGACTGGACACTGGGAAAAAAATTCTCAGTGAAGGAGTAGTCAGACATTGGAACAGGCTACCCAAGGAGATGGCTGAGTCCCCATACCTGGATGTGTTTAAAGGTCATTTAGATACACTGCTTAAGAGATATGGTTTAGTGGTCAACTTGGTAGGATACGGTTAATGGTTGACTTGATGGTCTCAAAGGTCTTTTCCAACCTGAATCACTCTATGGCTCTGTGAAAAGTGAGATTTCTCAGATAACTTATTTATTTGTATACAGTTGCCATTGCTCAAGGACAATGTATGAGGAACTGCTCTTAGACACTGAGCTGCATTAAACTCCTATTCCAAAACTGTTATATTGTCAGCCTTCTTTAAAAACTACATGGCTTGCCACCATGGAAAAAGTCCAGCTTCACAACAAATTATGCCTTACTTTCAATAGCTTCCCATTTTTATTGCTCCTATGTATGCTGAAGTACAGACAGGGGATCAATGTTATGTATTTTTAGTAGCACAGTCAGAAAAATGGTGCCAGCTTCTAATTTTTATCAAAGTATTAACTGTATGATGGGCCAAAGAAGTCACCAGCAAGTCACAATACAAAACTCCGGTCATGTATTGTGATCACACACCAAAGGAGACTTCAAAGTGGGACTTAAGCAAAGTATATTGCTTAATATATCCAGATAACTTTTTTTCCTTCCACCATTAAGAGAATTTTCAAGCACTTCGATGAAGTGCTTTGTTCAGAAATTTTTACATTGCCATTGAACATTCCCTTTGTTACAGTTTCACTATACAGTTGATATAGCTAGATCGCTTGTCTGCCATCTGTCCCCCAACAAATGCTAGGCATTCTGTTCCAAACCAAACACACCATCTGCAATTAATAGGTTGCCAGAATGACTGTATACGTATACTTCACATGCTCAAGAGTTGGTGATTTTTATTTCACAACAAGCAAAGCCAAATATTTTCAAGCAAGAAAATACCACTGAATTTTTGGAATTGGATAGCCTTGCCCACCTCACCAAATCACCAATTTGTAATTTATAAACAAATACAAGGAAATATCTTCCATGCATGGCAATAACAAAGAGCTACTTATGTGCCTAAAACATCTGGACACACTGCAGATCCCTCCATCCTTGAGAGGATATTACAAACAAGCAAGATACACACAGCTGTTTAATATACAATATTTAAGCTGTTTAATATGCTGGTCTGGCGACAAAACCCCAACATCAGCAGGTGGCTGCCATCTCTGGCTTAGCAATAGCCTCCTTACCTTTTTTACCTGGAAGGAAGTATACTGAGAAGAGTGTTTTTATGAAGCAAACTTACACTAAGGTACTTCCAGCTGAGGGGGTTACAAGGACCTCTGCAGAGCTTGAAGGGCCCAACGTAGGAACTGTACCTGCTGACCTTTCACCCTAAGACAGGATGAAGCACCTTGAAGAAACTTTCTGCACCTACTACGGTACTCCTGCCCTTCATTTACGTAATATAAACAGCGGGCCATCTGTAACCTCTTAGGTCAACCCTACGGATACCAACGCAGGATAGCTGTGCTAGCACCAGCAGTGCCAGCCACGGCGATCAGGTTCAGCAGCACTGACAAACATTTCGAAACTAATCTGGTTCTGAAGAGCACGGGCATCTGCAGGGGGAGCCGGAGCCCCGGGCACAGGAGCGAATGCCTCGAGGAGCCTCCGCCAATGCGTGGACGAACTTCGAGAGGCTCCGGGAGAGCCCCGGCATCGCAGAACCAGGTCGGTTGGGTCTCCCCAAGGGCCGCCCGCCGCCACCTATCCCCACTCCCAGGCAGTGACTCCCCTACGCCGACTGACACTCCGACCCTCTGAGCGCTGTCCCACACCTACGCTCCCCGGCAGCCCTCCCGTCACCGTCAGGAAACTCCCCGGCCTGCCCTCCTCTAGCACAGCCGGCCTGCGCGGCAGGAGCAGATGCCGCCGGCTGGAGCAGTCCAACTCTGAGGTCCCGAGCGACGCCCCAGGCCTCGACGCGGGCTCCGCGACGCGTACCGTGGCGGAAGGCAGTCAGAGTCCTGTCGCGAGCTGTCACGAAAGCATTCCCCTCCGCCGCCATGAGTCCGGAGCCGTGCGTGGCGAGCGGGTGGCACCCCCGCCGCCGGGGGCGGTGCCTGTGCGCGGGCGAAGGGAAGGCGGCTGGCAGGGAGCATGGCGGGATGAGTAGAACTGCTGCGGGGGGGGATTTGTTGCGGAGGGTATCCCTGCACCGCCGCGCTGGGGAGGCGGTGGGCGCCAGGTAGGGCGGGGTCTCGGGGAGACTTGGCAATGGGGGGGAAGGGCAGGCCGAGAGTGAACCAGCCCCAATAATGCGCTTGATTGTAAATAAACTGTAATAAAACCCTGCAGTGCCTCTCGGCATTGGTGTCACTCCCCAAGTTACACATCAGCGCCAACGGCTCTTTAAAAGAGAAAAAAACAGTTCCATGAGACAAGGGAAGACACGGGGTCCTTTTGCCCTACGACCTGCTATCACTGACCCCAGCTCGGACGACACCATGTGCTATGCCCCTGGTAGCATGGTGTGGCCAGCTCAGTCCACACATTTTATCTTTTCCTCGGTGCCAGGCTACAGTCAGGTGAAAACTGAAATGTATGGACAACCCTTGCAAGGCAATGGTTTCTTAATATTTTCCAGACTGGAGTCCCTTCTTTACCTAGCAATACAAGAAGGATAAATGCAGTTACAATTTCCCTATTATTCCCTACACTGTGTGACAGGCAGAGTANACCACCTTTGTGGGAACCCCGCTCCAAAACCAGATCACTCTTTCAGTGAACAACCTTTTCCTAATGTCAAGTCTAAACCTTCCCTGATGGTGCTCAAGACTATGACCCCTTGTCATGTCTCCAGTGTCCAGGGAGATAAGACCATCCCTCGCCTGACTACAACCACCTTTTAGATAGTTATAGACAGCTATAAGGTCATCCTTGAGTCTCTTTTCTAGGCTAAACAAACTCAGCTCCATCAGCCACTCCTCATAGGGCTTACCTTCCAGCCCCTTTACCATTCTAGTTGCTCTTCTCTGGACTCCTTCCAGCACCTTGACATCTTTCTTAAACTGAGGGGTCCAGAACTGAACACAATACTCCAGGTGCAGTCTAACCAGTGCCCGAATACAGGGGGAGGATAACCTTCCTCGCCCTGCTGGCTACACCAGTGTTGATGCAGGCCAGGATGCCACTAGCCCTCTTGGCCGCCTGGACACACTGCTGACTCATGCTAAGTCTGCTGTCCACTAGTACCCCCAAGTGTCTTTCCACCTGAGTACTCTCTAAGAACTCCATTCCCAGCCTATAGTTCTGCTGGGGGTTGCTATAACCAAAATGCAGAGTGCTGAATATCTTTGTATTCATCTGTGAAATCTGTAGCAAAGCACTGGGAAAAGTTCCTGTTACCAACTAAAATGCATTCCTATGGGTGGGTTATTTTTCTGTCTGTAAAATGTGGGATAGTATTACCCACAAATTAAAACAGTTTCATTCCTGCTTGTAACCTACTTGCTGACCATTATATGGAGAGTGCTAGAGACAGTTCCGCTCTTTTATAAGGCAACATGTGGTACATGAAGCAAGTAAAGTGCATTTTTGACCCTTAAGTGCAACCTATACCCTCACACCATTACAGTAACACGTGATCATGGTCTAATGCTGGAAACTTTAACAATCAGAGCAAGTGGCTGAATGATGCAAAGTGAGTTTTGAACTTCTCTTTTTTCCATTTTCTTCTCATCTGCTTAATAAAGCTGAGCAGTCATAGACCAGAATGTATGACTGCTGCATGACTTCAGCTAAGCTTGGGATGAATGTTTCAAGTGAATTACCAAGAAGATCAGGCCAAAAAGTGTAGAGAGTGCATTACTCTTCTGGTAAGACACACTGCAGTTCTGTAGCACAAGAATGTGAGCTTGTGGGTCAGCACATGAAACTACCTTTCTCTTAACCTGGATGTGTTGCTAAAGGGAATCATTTTTCTGAAGTCAAATTGTGCAGTCCAGAAGCCTGAATCAGAGCTGGCAGAAATGTAGATTGACATATCTTAAAGATTTAGATAAATCTCTGTAATTTCACAACTGTTTTTTCTAGGCATGTGTAGGGGGCTCTCTTCTGCAAAATTCTGTTATTAGTACTGTATCTGATTACTTTGCAAGATGAGTAATGGATGAGCCTCAGAATGCTCAGGTCTTTCTAGGTGATGAGTACAGTGAGCATGCAGTGTGCTTATATTGCCTCCTCTTCAGATGTTAATGGTTTACAGCCAGCCTCTGATGTAACTTCAGTTTTAGTATTGTCTAGTGAGGATAACACAAGAAATTTACATTTTGTAATTTAATCACAGTTTCTTATGAATCTGCAGCCTGAATTCAGAAATGCTTTCATCTGCAGAAACAAAGGAACATATGCATGTAAATGTGAGAATTGAGGATGGGAAGTGTGTGTGCAAGAGGGGTATTTCTGTATTCTCCTGCTTCCTTTAATCTGCCAAGTTTGAAGTATGCATTGAAAATGCAAATTTGAAGTATGAAGCCAAGATCACGGACCAAATGCTATACAGCTAAACTCATGTTACTATGACTAAATCATTTTGAGTTACTACTGTTCTTAGTTTAATTATAGATTTTCCTGAACTTATTCCAGATGAGGCCTAGATAAAGCAGCAGAATTTTGTCATACAAAATTTGTATTACAAAAATATATGTCTGTATAACAAAATCTATTTTACAATGTGTCACAAATATAATGACACTGAATAAATAATTTACAGTGCCATGTGTCTGGTCTTATTTATAAAGTGAAAATAATTTTACTAATTTTAAAAAGTTTGTGTGAGCATACAGAGGAGAATATATAATTTTGAAAAACGTGCAGTATATTGAAAATAAGGGAGATAAAAAGTGAGAATTAAAAGGAAATGCTTATATAAGGTTTAGCTTAGTAATGGCTGTGATACAATAGCGCAGATCTCAGGAGACCAGATCTTCCAAGACTTATTCCAGTGGACACTAGATCATGTTGCAAACCCTTACAGCTCCTAACAACTTGGAAATTCTGAAAAATTCAATAGCAGACACATTATTTCTTACTTCAATATAAATTACGTTTGTATGCATTTTGAGAGATGTAGATAATGTACTGATAAAATAAAGAATTCTGAAATGTATTGTGTCTGACAAGCAATTCATATAAAGTGCAAAATAGTCCAGGGGTTGGAGGGTATCTTTTCTCTGTACTCAGCAAGTGTTAACAATAAGCTGCACAAACAGAAGAATACAAAAGGTGAAAAGAACTGAACAGGGTTGGTCTAGACACTGGAATAAAAATTACAAAGCACAGACAGATATGCAGATTTGAAACTAAACCATTGTAATCTTATACATAGAATAGAATGACTATCTGCCATCTGGAGTTCAGGAAATCAAATGAAAGTTGGAGGTGTAAACAACACACACGGGATTATCAACATCTGTTTTCAATGCATGCTGATATGTATGAGTCCTTGAGGGATAAGTTAGAGAAAATAATAGGAAAGAATAAAACCTGATGATATAAAAAGGATCACATCACTATATTTGTTTAGAAACAATATGGACTGAATGCATGCTGAAAAAAAATAATGTATACAATGCATTAAGTCTGTTTTCTACTAATACCTTATTCCAATTCCCATAAATCCTATAACAGGACAGCATTTCTAGCAGCTGTAATATATTGGAAGGTTTTTGCATATGATACTCCCTCTATTTACACCAGTAAAATTTACAGTAGTATCTTATACTAGCCCACTCTGTCTTCATCTCCCATTCCCATTGCTCAGAGTAAAATACTCCAGCATGACTATGCCAGTATAAATAAATAAATAAACCTAAGCCTAAAATAGTAGACAATGATAAAAATTAAGGCCTGCTTCTGTGACATTCTACATGAACATAAATGAGTTGCTGCACTAAAGAGTGCCTATCAATATTAAAGAAAAGTCCTGTTAATATTTGACCTTGATATAAATTGGATCTCTATTTCCAAAGGGACACTAAATACTATGAAAATATTAAAAAAGTGTAGCACAAACCAACTTAAAAAGATTCAGTGACTGGGACCAATATTTTGTTGCTAGGAAGGGGATGATGATGACATTGATTATTTCCACAGTTAAGAATCCACAATGTAATTGATTTTTATCTGACTCATTTAGTGTGGGCAGGCTCCATTTGTTCAAGAAACCTGTAATATATTCCTTGAATCACTGTAACTATGAGAGATCTAAAAGTTGATGTAATGAGTTAAACACACTATTTAACTCAATTTGTTTTGCACACTGAATTCCTATTTCTGACAGATAGAGTTTCTGTCTAGATATACTGGACATTTTTCTAAGATATCTTATCGATATGTTTTGCACACTGAATTCCTATTTCTGACAGATGGAGTTTCTGTCTAGATATACTGGTCATTTTTCTAAGATATCTTATCGATTTTGCTAGCTACAAAACATTCAAGAGTTCTACTTTATTCAGAAGACCTCTGATTTTGTATTTCCCTATCCTGAGATTTAATCTTCAGGTACATTGAGTAATTGCACCTTTCATTAGGTAACTCAAGCCTGGGCTGCCAGCAAATTAGTGATCAGTATTGTCCCAGTGAATGACAGCCCTAGACTAGAAGTGTTTATGTGATCTGGTGCTTTTTTTTTATCCATGAAGTGTCTACTCCTGAAAAAACATGGATGTTTGCATTATGATTGTGTATTGAAGCTGCTAGACACAGAAACAGTGCATAAAGTATATGATTAGTCTGAGAAAAAACCAGTATTAGTGAAATCAGCGAAAGAGGAACCATTGTCATACCACATCGCAAAATTGTAGCTTCTGCTACATAGTGAGGTTTGACAAAACAGAACTGTCCTCTTTTTGAGTGGAAACTAGTTATATATCGACCAGCCAAGTAAATCTCCTTGTTTATTAGCCTTCACAGGTCCAAAACTACCACTACTCTCCCCTCAAAATACAGGCTTGCCAACAGATTACATCAGCAGTTGAGAGAATCTTTGCTGCCTCAGAGAATGATTAACATCTAAAACTTTCAGGGAACTCTTCTACACATTAGTATTCAGTCATGCTGTGTGCCAGGTTTTGCATGTTAAATAAATGTTAAAATTATCTTTACCATCTGTGATGTCACTAATGCAGCAGTTATTGAACCTCTTGAAACACTGACTATGAAGGATGCATCTATTTTGTAACAGATTTCTATGAAACAAAATGTTTTTTCAGTAATTAAAGCTGGAGATGAACAGAGAAGGTACTCTGGGAAAACCACAGATTAAGAATAAATTACTTATTTAAGGTTTTTTTTTCACTCAAGTAATGACTGAAGAAAATGAGTTCAGAGACTGATGAAGGATGCTGAATAGGTAATTACTGCAATTACAAACCTCTTAGTTTAATTTGTAGGAAATATGATTTGAAAATTAAATAGTACTTGATTTTTTTTATGTTTCAATGTGGACTCTTTCAGCTGTGTGCAGCACTTCTGTTTTGCAGAATTTCAAGGATCTTTCCTTTTCCACTGATGTTAGATAACCAAAAGGATTCATTTATCAACAGTATTACCTCAGCAATAAATTAAATTTTCTACTTCTCTCTGGTTCCTGGTCTAAATATCTGTGGGTATTTTACAGGCCTTGGGTTAAGAAGAGATAAAGATCAAATCTGGACACAGGCAGAAGCACAGACGGGCTGATTTATAAGTGAAGATATAACATACACCACAAAGCATCTGCTTTCAAAATTAATAATAGATAACAAGACTGCATGCCCTACAAGACAAAAGTAAACCACATATTTTGTACTACCTAGCCCTTCAACTATTCTTCTCCTTCACTGCTTGAGATTATTTGTTCAGATATCTTCCAATTGTACTTACTCATAACAACTAAGTCAGCAAACACTGTGTATTCCCACAGCGATGTTTCTTTAATTTTTGATTCCTCTGATATTTTGAAATCTGTTACAAATGTAACGGTGTCCAGTGTCCAAATATAATAAGGCAGAATTTAATTTGCAATAGTGAAGTGTCTTTCCTGCTCCCTGAATTTCTTAGGTTTTTAAAATAGTGGAGACCTATTATTGCATATTATTATTTATTTGTGGAAATATTGCTCGGTCTCATTGATACATTCCTACATTTGTTGAAGGATAATCAAGTAAATATATGTCTCCTCTACAGCAGGCAAAATAAAGAAATAAACCAAAGTGCCTTTTCTCCAGGTGACTTGGAACCATGAAGACAATTCTGATGCAACAAACCATGTTTAACCATGGCATGTTGACAATTGACAACACCCATCTGACAACATTTAGTCTGGCTACAAACCTATGGTCTTCAACTTATGCAGTGGTTTTGCTTTATAAACTAAGCTACTGAAATGAATGATAAACCAGGAATGTCCTAAAAATAGTGAAGCATGATTAACATTTTTGTTGAACACAGTGGGATGGATTCATCAACTATAACAATTTTTTGAATAATTAACTGTGTTGAATTTTTCATAAAAAGAACACAACACTCACACAGAGTAATTATTACAGTGTAAAGTGTATTTGAAATAGAACAGGATAACTTTGTCATTGGATAGGTAAATTCATAGTGTTAGGAAATGTTTTTCTCCCCAGGTTCTAGGAATCATGTGCCTAACATTCTGGTGCAGCAACAGTACAAGCTACTATTAATAATGCATCTATAGCTGAACATAAACTATGGAGGGAGTATTTAAAATGTTTAATTATTCAACTGAAGGAATTAATTGACTGTGCCTTTTTTGCAGTTCCACAGTATTTCTAAACATTAAGAAGAGCTCATTTGCTAGAAAGAATATAACCAGTGCCCATGAGGAAATAAAAAATAAAATGGAAATAGAAAACTTTCCTAATGTATGGAAAACCCAGTGTATGTGTAGATACTTGGAGTTACATGCCTAGATCAAAAATATGATACCTGCCTATGTATTAGAATTCCTTAATGTAAAGAAATCAGATAAAAAAAATATGAGCTTGTCATTTCTAGTAGAGCGTAGGCTGGTGGTGTTTGCATATTAACAACCTAGCCAAGGCTCTTGCAGAGATGGCAAGACTGCTGATTGTTGTTAGTATTTAACAATTTTAGTATCAAGAAAATATAAATGTATTATGTTTCATAATTAAATCTGTAATGCATGCAAATTTACAGCATGTTTATGTGTGTCTCTTCCCTATATATTTTTTTTATGTTACTGTCTTACCCTAAATGCATGAAATCTTTTCAGGTACACCACATTAAACTGCCTATAAACACAGTACAAATCTGTGGTCTTTGGAAGTTAAGTTTAAACTTTCAAGAGGTGTCTCTTTACTTCCATTTAATGATGAGTTCCTGTTACCGGATGACCTCTGATTCTTTTCACATGAGACATGTGACAGCTGGAGATCTCTTTCCATTTCCCTGAAAAACTGGTACGTGGAAGACATTCTTTCTCTGGCTTTGGGCTGACCATGGAGGGGCTGGCTACAGCAAAACTGCTTTTCTGCCATATAGACCCAGTCAAAGACAATTAATTTTCTCTCACCCCTTTCCTCTCTCTACTTTTCTTAGAAGATTGATATCTTTGTGACATTTTCATGGGGTTGGGCAACTTTTTGCATTGAGGGGTGGGGGAAGCAGGGAGGCCTTGGCTGCAATTTGTCTTCTAACCCTTTCTTTACTTGTTAAAACTTGTTATTCTTTCTTTAATATAAAATTGTCCTTGGTTTTCTGTTGTGTTTTGACTACCCTGAAAAATTCAAACCAGCACAAAATAATTTAAACCAGGAGAGTTCCAAAAATGAAAATGTTTTGCAGATGCCATAGGAATTATATTGTACTCCAGTTAAAGCCTTGAAGAAAGACCTTGAATATGAATATTTACTCACTAGAGAGCCAGTGGAGTATATCTAGTGTTAGCGTAGTGCTCATACTTATCCTACCACTTCACTTTTGAAGAGTGAAATGAAGTCCAAATGATTCACATTTAGAACTTCTGTGACAACTATAAGCAAGGCAATATTCTACTCGCCAAATAAATTCATCGTTCATTTTCTGTCCTTCCTCATACTAATCTGAAGCAGCTTCTTCATCTCCTATCGAACATTTATGTTAAGTAAGCCAAGCAGAAGCAACATAAAGAAACCAGGGACAAGTTCTTATGCTAAATAGATGAAAGTAGGATTCAGAGTCCAGATTTTTTAATGAGCATCTGCTTGCTATCTTCTGCTTGCTATTTAACTTTTACAGAAGAGCAGTGGGTGTGACCGATATCTGTGGTCAGCACTGCATTGTTGGCTGTCATATTTCCACTCAGTATGCAAACTTTAAGTTCATCCATCTGAGGCATCTAACTCTACGTACTATAGAAACTGCTTAAGTATCTGGGTCTCCAAAAGGCATTATGGAAAAACAGGTTAAAGTATTTGGAACAGAGTAATTCATTTTGGGCAAAAAAATATATATCTACATATGCTACAGACACTCACACACAAAATATATATTGATATGAAGTGATTTGTTAATCTGATTCAGTGGGTGAAGATCTTAATATATTCTGCATATTTGACATACAAAGCGTAACGTAGTGCAGTGTCAACAAGCTGCATTTCATTATAATATTTACTTCTGTATATGAGAAATGTATTTTGTTCCGGATTCCAAAATCACGGTATGTTTTTACCTTCATCAGTTCTCAAGCTATTTTAACCTGGTTTTGTCTGCTACCATGTTGTTGGACTATTTCTGTGGAAAGTATTAGACACTTCTCATTTGCTGAGAATTTACTGGCGCTAAACTTCTGGCGCAGCAACATTCATTACTGTACCTCCAAGCTTACCTAAATGAAGATCATCCCATTTCTTGCTGGAACAGACTGATGGAAAAGCAACTATTCTGTCTGCCTCTCTAGAAATCTTTGTGACTAATTTGGCTCACGAGAAGGTCAAACTTAACTCAAAGACAAGTTGATTTATATATTTATTTTAAGGTAGAGTAAAAGTTTAAATATTACATATAAAATGTCTAGCCATATAAACAAGTTTTTTATGCAAGTTTGCATATTTTTATGCAAGTAGCAGAAGAAAGGAGGAGGAACCTGTAGAGATAATCAACATGACTGTGCATAGCTGTTGTCTGACTTGAGTCTTCTTTTGTAAATTTATTTGGGACTCGACTGTTTGCAAAGAATCATAGAATCACTAGGGATCAGAAGGGACCTTGAAAGATCATCTAGTCAATCTCCCTGCCACAGCAAGATCATCTACACCAAGTCACACAGGAGCACATCCAGACGGGTCTGGAACGTCTCCAGAGACGGAGACTCCATAAACCCCTGGGCAGCCTGTTCAAATGCTCTATTACCCTCACTGTGCAGTAGTTCCTGCTGATATTTATATGGAACCTCCTATGTTCCAGCTTACACCCATGGCCCCTTGTCCTATCACCACATGACATTGAGAAGAGCCTGGCTCCATCCTCCTGACACCCACCCCTCACATATTTGTAGATATTAATGAGGTCACCCCTCAGCCTCCTCTTCTCCAAGCTAAAGAGACCCAGCTCCCTCAGCCTTTCCTCATGAGGGAGCTGTTCTACTTCCTTCATCATCTTCATTGCTCTACACTGGACACCCTTCTTGAACTGAAGGGCCCAGAACTGGACACAATACTCCAGATGCGATCTCACCAGTGCAGAGTAGAGGGGGAGAACAACCTCCCTCGATATGCTAACCCCCCCCCCTTCTGATGCACCCAAGAATGCTGTTGGCCCTCTTGGCCACAAGAGCACGTTGCTGGCTCATAGTCATCCTGCTGTCCACTAGGACCCCCAGGTCCCTTTCTCCTACACTGCTCTTCAACAGGTCAGTTCCCAACCTATACTGGCACCTGGGGTTGTTCCTGCCCAGATGCAAGACTTTACACTTACCCTTGGCGTACCCTATTACATTTCTCTCTGCCTAGCTCTCTAGCCTGTCTAGGTCAGACTGAATGGCAGCACAGTCTGCTGCAGTGTCAGTGACACCACCCAGCTTTGTGTCATCAGCAAATTTGCTGATAGTGCATCTTCACTACCTCACTACCCAAGCATGCAGTCCACACTTGTATAAGAGTAATTTATTTTTCTAGTGCATGTTTTGTAAGTCAGTATGGCCAAACTGCTGTGCACTTTAAGTCTCTGAGAGATCTTTATGGTTCTTTATTCTGAGGGATCTGTTCATTCACTGTGTATGCTACAATAGTTAAGTCTATCTATTGTAAACAGATGGGAAGCTTGTCTAGGAACAGGCTGGGAAGCTCTGACCTGGAGAAGCATCTTTTACCTTGCTGTCAGCCAGAAATAATGGTATCATAAACAGACTAGTACTAGAATTTTGGTTTTCAAAGCCATAAGAATCTGTGTAACTTACAGTGGTGCACTCTATTTTCTCACTTGGGCTCCTCATTGGGCAAACAAGCGTGCTTTGTCTTAATAAAAAGACTGCTCAGTTTTTCCTAACAACAAGCCGAGAATACTTACTTTTAAGGCTTCTGCCAGACTTGCTTTATTGGACTCTTTGGATGGAAAAAGTTATCAAAAGACTATGTTAGTAGACTCAAAGCTCTGGCTTTCACACTTTAGCACTAATTTGCTTCTGGATAAGCTTTGGTTAATCAGATTTCTTCAACTCAAGTAAATGAAGAGTGAAATTCCCCCTGGCTGAAGGGAACCATGGTTCCATTTATATTCTTTCAAATTCCATCTAGTAATATTCTCCCAGAACTTGCTACTTCATCCAGCTTTTGAATATAATTGTTTTGGAAGCATCTAGATACGTACACAGATAAAGTAATTTCTTAAAATCTGTTCAAAATTAATTTCTCAATGAAAGTGTTTTACACTGAACTCCTAATTTACTGAATAAGAGATTTGTAATGTTTGGAGACTGGCATCTTCTTTCCTCATAACAGCAGTTCTTACTCCTGAGAATACCTTGTTCTGCATATGAAACACTTTGTCAATAGCTACTCGGACTTTGGCTTGATAACTATAATGATGCTGTCAGCAAGGACATAAAGTAGTATAAAGAGCAATGGCATTCTTGTGCAATGCAACTGTTAAGAAATTTGAACTTCAGAATAGCAATGCTTACGTTTTGAAGCAGAATTGAGAAAATACCTTGACAAAAGTTTTGTGAACCAATGAGATTGCCATCTGTTTTTCACACTTCTTTCCTGAAGAAAACAGAATTGCAGTATTTCTGGGTTCTTAAATACTTGCTAGACTAGGCTATGTAGCTACTATTCTGGATTAAAACTCCCAATGAACAAACCAACCAAACCACTTCATCCTTGTATAAATACTATGTAATAGACAAAGTGCAAAGTAGAGGTTAACTTAAGGAACATTTTGTTTGAGCTTTAGACCAATAAATGTCAGCTGAACAAACATACCAATACCATTATGTGTAAAACTTGCCTGAGATGGCTGAGCAGAGACATATATATTTTTTTTTTCTTTTGCCAAGATGGAGAACTAGCATTTATTTGTTTATCACTAAGGATTTTAGATGAGCTTTTTATGGGTGCCAGTTTTGAAAAAACTCATGCATATCTTTTGTACAGTCTAGACTAAACTCAAGTGAAGAGAGCATTTTGTGGTTTATGCAAGAAAATTCATACAGACCAACAAGACTCAATAGTTTTTTTGGACAAAATCATAAACTTGTTGTGGTGAACACCATGATGTGTGGGGGAGGAAGGAGAAGTGCCAGCTGGATCCATATTCTATCTTGGCAATTATACTGTGTTCATCACCATGGTATCAGAACACCTTTACAAGCTCTAAGAGTAATCACAAAGAAGAATCTCTGGTTTCATCTTGTGTCCTAGGAGGTATGGTTTTGTTATTCTCAGGTAGGTGAAAATAAGGGATTTTATTCTTAAGGAGCTGAGATTTGAAACTGTTCCTGTATCATCAGGGAATGAACTACACAGCTGCATGGCAGCAGCCAAGAAAACTATTTCTTCATGGTGTACAGACAGCTCTTGTCCCAGAGGAATGCAGCTGTACTGAAAGGTCATGAAGTCAGGGAGAAATAGCCTTTATCCTCTTACACTGTCAGTACACAGAAAAGTTACTTAGAATAGATGTAGGCAGGAAGGTAGAAACAAGGACTGTTGAATACACTGCTGGTTTTTATTGGCTTCCCCAATAGTGCAGTCAGCTTTCCTCAGTACATATGCTGGAGAGCTGTCCTTACTGCTCTGCTTGCAGACCATGTCTCCCTCGGGCTTCAGAGACCAGAGTTCTGTTTGGATACATTTTGAGCCAATCTGCACTTGAGCTTCAAGGTGCACTGTATGCGAAAATATTATTTCCTTAAATATTTCTATATTCTCTTATAGACATTAGAATGTGGCACTTGCCTTTGTTATTTTAAACTTTTGATACAATTTTTTCTGTATCCTTTAATGCTAGATTTTTGTTTTGCTTTCATTATGAATACCACTAGCAAGACAAAATGGCCCATTGAATCAAATGGTATTTTATGTTTTATAAAGAACATATCAATGAGAATAAACTTATTACATCTTGACCCACACAATGTCTTCATGACATTGAATTTAATGGTGGTATTCCTGTTAACACTGATGACTGAAGACTTTTTCTCTTGCATACACTTGTAAGTAGTAATCATGAGCAACAGACCTAACACTATAAAAGTCCCTTGCAATAAGATGAAAACTGGACCCACATCCAGGCTTTGCACAGAGGATCTATTTCTGATTGTGCTGTGCATTTGAGCTAAAAATTATGACAGAAACAAATGAGATAATTGGCTATTATGAGATACATGCTCTTTTTACTTACGGTCATTTCATATGTTGGAATATTTGCATTGTTTATGCAGGAAAACAATCCTGTTGTTCAGCCATCTAAATTATCTGTTTCTTCATTGTGTTATCAAGGCTCATTTCAACTGTTTGAGTTTCCATAGAAATTACACGCGATTTTATTCTTAATTTTAATCTTTTTTTCCTTCTTGAAGAAGAACAATCACTGTATTTACAGGGAGTGTTTGTTAAACTGGAAAATCACATTTAAGCCTTCTACATGTATACAAATTACAAAATTGACTTTGAAGAGGCCAGGTTTCTGTCAGGTGCATGGGAGTGAGTAAATGACAGACTAATTCACACACACAAGAAAATCTTGTCCTTTTACCAAATATTCAGTTACAACTGGCTCTCTCTATATATATTATTTTCATATTATATAGAATTAATCCTTTTGCAGATTCTTTACATTTTACTCCAATGTTACTTGCCTATATAAATAGATAGATGAAATAATCTATTCTGCAAAATGTAACTTTCATGTGCCAATATTTCATATTAAAAATGTATTTAATTTTATTGTACTTTACATTAATCTCCTGTATATCAGTTACAGAGCAGAAATCCTACATATGTTATTATTACTAACAGATTATATTTAACAAGTAAGATAATTTACTGATTTAAGCAAACACTATGACAAAAAGATACTACTATAATCTGCTGTCAGCATCTTTTCGCACAAGACTCCCAAATGGGCATTTCACATTATAGTTAAAATCCTTTTATTTGTCCTATTATTTATCCAGCTGTGGAATCACTGCACTTTCATGATAATAAAAAAAAGCTATAGGCAAATCTGTGCTACAAAACTACAAAAAAACCCCACCTCGAATGGTTATAAATAATGTTCTGATACACATTTACTTTTCAGCTTACGACCAACAGGATGCAGAAAGCAAGAAACTATTTTGATGCCTTCTCATTCAAAACAGATACAAGAGAATACCTAGACAGCTGTTCTAGACAGATATTTCAAACAAGGAGGTATAACAGAGTTGCAACGTGCTGAGAAATAACAGTGATTGTATCTTGCTAACATTGTCACAATGCTCTGTAAAAAGAAAACGTAAGAAATGGTGTTTGCTTTTCCACCTTGAGATCTCCATGGTTTTTTGACCCATCTGTCAGTGTACCTGGTTGAGGGATTATTTCTTCTCACGAGCTATCATGCTAGAGGACAGAGAAGCATATCCCTCAGGAGCCAGCTTTACTACTGCTCTTTACATTGTCAACTGGAGTTAAGAAGGGGCAGTTGTTACCATCTGCCTAAAAGCATGCTCTGAGACCAAAAGGGCTCCTTCAAATACATTAGAGGTAAACTAAACCTGGAGGCAGTGTAGGCCCCCTGCTGAATGAGCTGGGTGTCCTGAAAAGGAGGATACAGAGAAAGCAGACATACTGAACACTTTCTTTGCCTCTGTCAGTACTTCTGGGAGCTGTTATTATATCAGAGCCCAGCCTACTGAGGCTCCAGAAGAAGCTGAGGCAAGAGGGGAGCCTGCTTTGGTTGAGGAGTGGGTTAGGGATAAGTTGAGCAAACTGGATGAACATAAATCCATGGGCCCTGATGGGATGCACCAGAATGTGCTAAGGAAGATGGTGAAAATCATCATTAAGCCACTCTCCGTCATCTTTTCTAAGTCACGGGGATCAGGAGAGGTGCCTAGACTGGAGGTTAGCAAATGTCACTCCACTCTTCAAAAAGAGTAGGAAGGAAGACCCAGGTAACTATAGACCGGTCAGCTTCACTTCCATCCCAGAAAAGGTGATGGAACAATTTGTCCTGGATGCTGTCTCTAGGCACATCAGGGACAAGAAGGTCATTAGGGACAGTCAGTATGGCTTCACCAAGGGGAAGCCATGCTTGACCAACCTGATAGCCTTTTATGAGGGCATACCCAGGTGGACAGAAAATGGCAGAGCAGTGGATGTGGCCTATCCTGACTTTAGTAAATCCTTTGACACAGTCTCACATAGCATCTTCGCAGCCAAACTGAGGCAGTGTGGACTGAATGATTGGGTAGTGAGGTGGATTGTGAACTGGCTGCAGGATAGAAGCCAGAGACTAGTGGTCAGTGGACAGACTCTAGTTGCAGTCCTGTATCTAGTGGAGTTCCTCAAGGATTGGTACTGGGACCAACCCTCTTCAGTGTATTCATTAATGACTTGGATGAGGGATTAGGGTGCCCTGTCAGCAAATTTGCTGACCGCACAAAACTTGGTGGTGTCACTGAAACCACAGCAGACTGTTCTGCCATTCAGTCTGACCTGAACAGGCTAGAGAGCTAGGCAGAGAAAAATTGAATGAGGTACAAAAAGGCTAAGTGTAGAGTCTTGCATCTGGGCAGGAACAACCCCAGGTGCCAGTATAGGTTTGAGACAGACTCAGTGGAGAGCAGTGTAGGAGAAAGGGACCTGGGAGTCCTAGTGGACAGCAGGATGAGTATGAGCCAGCAATGTGCTCTTGTGGCCAAGAGGGCCAACAGCATTCTTGGTGCATCAGAAAGGGGGTGGTCAGCAGATTGAGCGAGGTTCTTCTCCCCCTCTGATCCAGTGAGACTGCATTTGGAGTACTGTGTCCAGTTCCAGGTCCCTCACTTCAAGAAGGACACAGAGCTGCTGCTGGGTGTCCGGCATAGAGCAACGAAGATGATGAAGGAAGTAGAACACTTCCCTTATGAGGAAAGGCTGAGGGAGCTGGGTCTCTTCAGCCTGAGGAAGAGAAGGCTGAGGGCTGACCTTTGGAGACCCAGAATAGTAGAATGTTATGGATTGGAAGGGACCTCCAAAGGTCATCTAGTCCAATTGTCCTGCCAAAGCAGGATCACCTACATCAAGTCACACAGGAACACGTCCACATGTTTTAAATGTCTCCAGAAAAGGAAACTCCACAACCTCCCTGAGCAGACTCCTCCAGTGCTCTGTCACCCTCATCATGAAGAAGTTTCTTCTCATATTTACGTGGAAGCTCATGTTTCAGCTTACACCTGCTGTCCCTTGCCTGTGGCAGGGGGATTGGACTAGATGATCTTTCGAGATCCTTTCCGATCCTTAATGATAGTTGTGCACATCTAACATATTTTGAACATATGTGCCTAAATACAGTCTTTAAATTAATTTTTGGGCTTCAAATATGTGACCTACTTTTCAGAAGTACTGACCACTCAGACATCTGGTGATTTCACTGCAAGCTGTGATTATTCAGCATCCCTTTAACAAAATCACCTAGCACATTTTAAATCAGTGGAAAATTGAATTTAGTAGACCACTGAGTTGCCCTGTGCATATTTAACCTTTGGCAACTATATCGGACAGTCTTGTCCAGGTATGGTAATCACACAAATGCATCTAAGAGCTACAGTGTCATATAATAAAAAAAGGTATTACAGAACTTGTACCATTATTACTTCCTTTGTACTTCTTACTTCATCTGTCTTGTGACTTACCATCTTAAAATCTTGAGCACCTTTTATCACTTAACATCCTTTAAAAATGGAACTGTCAGAGAATTTTTCTTCCTCATAAATCTGGAAGTTCCTCCTTCTATATATTATTACTATACATAAGAAAAAAAATACATCAAGCCTCAAATCAGATGGGCATGTTGTGACACTGATATGGAGAGACATCAATAAAGCTTATTACCAGGAAGGCACACTAAAAAGGCCTACTGTTCAGGAAGAACTTTTGATTTTGCTGGACAGTATCTTGTGGAAGGTATGGTGGCTAACATTTTGTTAGTTAAGTAATAAAGCAACTTTACATTTCTGCGAAGATCATGTTCTGCACTTCTGAAGTTTACAGCTCAGTTCTATAACCCTTGAAAGTTAATAGTGCTAAAACTGGCAGACTCTAACTGACTCACTAAATTCACTTCTTCCTATTTTAGTTTCCATACATGGATGTTCCAGGCCTGGTAAATGCAAATTCTAGACTAAAACTTGTCTGTCTTAATCTCATTTACTGAGGAGTTTTTACAAGTATTGGTTAGATCAGCTCCTAAGCTGTTCTAACATACACCAGAGGATCAGAAAATTTTCTTTGCTGTGTCCTTTTCTATGTCTAAGCACAGCTTCTCTATGCCAGGCAAACTATACAGCCTATTATACTGACTTTAACCTCTACAATTTTTAATGCTATTTTGGATGTTTTTAAAAAGGCTTCCTCTTTGCTTTGAAAAGTGTAGCTCTTGGGAACAAAGGTGGTTGGGTTGCAGTTGGAAGGATACAAATGTAGTTTTGGGTTTTTTTTTGTTTTGTTTTGTTTTTGATCCTTTGCAGTCTTTCTTTTTTTATTAACAAGACATTAAGATTTTGTTGGCACAAGTTTGGAATGATCTGCAGGGCATTCTTTGTCAGCTACAGCAATCTTTCAGAAACCTGGCCAAACATTCTAGAGCTGAAGTCCATGGCAGTCTAATTTATAACAACCAGAAGTTCATGGGTACCTACAACACTGTTATAATTCAAAAGTAGCATCAGTTTTCCCAAAGCAAGAAACTAACTGGCAGTTTTCCTTGTACAGAATCAGTGCAAGAACTGCGCAACAGGCAAACCTGAGGGCACAGCTAATTTTTCAACTATACTGCTGAAAGCAGTTTTAGACATTTGGACACTTTTTTCCACTGCTGTATACTGAAGATGTTAGCTGTTTACATTTGTTTCCTTTTGTATATTTGCAAGTACTCCACCTACCTCGTAAATTTAAATTAAACTGAAGCTATAAGAATGAGCAGGATTTCATTTTATCCATTTCAAATGTTAATACTGTTACTGCCTGCCTCAACTCCAACTCATGCAATTACTACAGTTCTAGGTTTACAAGAACACTGAAGAGGAAAATACTAGGTTATGAAGGTAATTTCTATATTGTACAATTGCAATAAAGCATATTCCTCAGTGAGCCATTAAAACAAGTCTTTTATGTATTTTCATTCATGAAACATCTGATTCATTAAGATGTCTTGATGGTGATCTCTGCTATGTGCAAAGTGGCTTTTTCTCAGACTTGATGACAGCAACTTAAAAATGATCAATGTTTTTAAGATGTAACTTTATAAAGCTGTTATAAATTCATTTAATTATAAGAACAAGCTGATACTGTCCCTATCTGTACACATCTGCCTTAATGGGAAGAGAAAGGTTAGTTTAAAAGATGTGTGCTAAGTAATTATAAAATATAATGTCAACACATCACAGGCTGGGATTTCATATGTTGCTGTACAGTTATGATACCAATGATTGCAGTTCTTTGCTAGAAGTGAAAGGGCTTATGAACAGTTATCTGTGTAACCAAAAGAAAGGTCTAGAGCCATGTTTTTCACAACCAGCAAGCCTAATACCAATGTGAAAGCATAGTCCTCAGAAGACTATGATTTCAGAAATGACAAAACTTAGTAGAAGTAAATGGGACAGCATGAGGTAGAGGTGTTCAAAATAAACTTCTGCATTGTGTCATTCAAGGCTGTTTATCATATTTGTAAATTATGGGTAGTTTTCATTATCTATAAACCTCACACCATTTGAAGCCTCCTTGTTCAACATATTTTTATTCTTAAACTCATGTCTGCTAACTTATTTCTTTCATGTCTCAAGCTACCTTACTGATCACAATACACACATTCTAGCATCTACCTGTACTTTTGAAGACTAGTAATTGCAAACGGGCTGCCCATTGGCCTGCTATGGTAGAATCATCACCTATTTTGTTTTCCAGTTACAATTCATTTTGTGCCTACGTATACAAACACATTACAGTATGAAATAACTATCAAGGATACAGACATTGACTTCTTCATTCCAGTTTCCTCATGACATTTCTTACAAAAAATACTTTTCACATCAATACTTCCTGAGATCAGGCCTGTCTAGCTGCTTTTTTGACAGATTTTGTCTATTAATAATAATGATTGAGCTATATGGCATTTCTCTGGAATTAATGATTGGCTAGAAAGCCACATTCACTCAGTGTTCAGCAAATAATTATTAACTCAAGCAGGTATTGGTACCTCAGAAATACTCAGAGGATACATCAACTTTATTTTATTATTGTTAATAACTAAGACCTTGGAACACATAAATTGTAATTGCTCTATGTATTTTAACTGTTCTATAATCTCTGAATTTATTGCCACCTCAACATCCATGCTGACTCATTCATTTTCTCTCTTGATTTTATTGGTTTTCACGATCTCTTATTTACATTAGAAACTTGCAAGAATCAGTTATACGACAAAATGTAATTAAACAAAGAATTGGACATGTATAATGCACAAGTATGTATGTAACACGTAATCTGTATGTAATTACGTGTATAACATATGAGTCTCAAACTTCCTCTGAGACTTCTCTGTACATTGCTACAGTATTTACCAGGAAAAAAACCCCACTATTTTCTAGCTTAGCTGAACAACAAGCACCACGTGAAAATCTCAGGAAGGAAACTAGAGAAAAATGTAATACTTAATTTTGTATAAGGACAAGTATTTCAATTAACTACATGAGCACGCACTTGAGTAAAGACAACTCTACCGGTTTAAGTTGAAACATTGATCTTCCCCATTGTTTCAGATGCAAAATACATTTCTTATGGAATAAATCTGTAGAAAGGCAGGTAATTATTACTTACCTTAAAGCAATGTCAAAAAGAGAAGTCCTGAAAATGGAGGGCAATGGTGCTAAACTGGGAGATCTTTCACATTTCTTGATATGGTATCTGAAATAAATTATTTATTCACTGATTTCGTTTAGGAAATCATATGATTCAAGATGTTTTTTGTTATTATAGTTAATGGCTTTATATTTTGATCATGCAGGTGTTGTTACAACAACATGCTATGAAGTCATTAAAACACTGCCACTGGCCTATTAAAAACAGTTCATGCCCTGGTCTAAAACAACTCTAGTTCATTATTAGAATAATAAGACATGGTACAGCTAAAATACTTGACTATTAATATGAGAGAGCATAGCAACCAGAGTAATTTATGATTAATTAGAGTAACATGATTTACGGGTTCTCGGTTCTATGGGTCTGATCCAAAGTCTTATGGTGCCATAGGGAACATTTTTTTTCCAGAGAGCTTTAATTACCCTCCTGTTCTATATCCAAGCACATACAATTAGGGTCAGATTCTGATTGCATGGGCATGCACCCCACAAATGTTAGATTCTAACCTAAATATTTTAGGCTTTTATTGCTATAAGGGAATTCTTAAGGAAAACCCCATGACCCCAGTGAAACAAAAAAGGTGTTACCATATTTAGTCAGGATTGATAGCCCATAATTTTTTTATGTTATTATTTCTAGAATTAATCATACAAAATATTTAAGCAGGTTTTTAGCAGTCAGATCAACTGGGAAATGTGCATATTTTTAAGTGTCTGGCAGGACTGGACCTTAAATGTCTGTACGTGCAATAATAAGTATGGAACAGATTTGCTCTGTGCAGTATTTTCAGCACAAACTGCATCACAAAGTGTTAAATAATAAATAATAGCTGAGAGAAGTATACACTAGGGAGGAATGATATGATTTCAGAGGAGACTTGAAAGGGGATGGTGATGAGGTGGAGGTTTCAAGAATTAAATATTAAAACCCGAAAAGGCTGTTTTGTCTGTGACTGATTGTTTTTCTCCGCTGAGAAATAAAGGGGCTTTCCAGCCTACCTCCTGGACAAAGACGCAAGGCTGGCTGTCACTGTTCAGCGGAATCATCACTGTTCTTAAGAGTCTTTTTGTAAGAGGAGGCAAAGGATGTCAAGTAGCTAACGACAGCAGTCTCCGATTCCAAACGTCTGCTTTGTCCTCTGCCTCACCTCTCGCTTTATTTTCCCCTTAATCGCCCCACGTCGAGTCGGCCTAAGTTTCCCAGGGCAATCCCCGGCAAAGCCGGTGTGGAGCACAGCCGGGGGGCACAGCCAGCCCCCAGCACCGACCCTCGCCGCGTTCCGAAAACGACGACTCCCTGTCCCGGCCGTTTTCCCCGAGGCACAAGGGAGCGGCCCGGAGACCCAGCACGCTGTTAAACCAGACATAGCGGGCTCATTTCCTACATTTGGTGGCAGCACAGCACTCGGGCTAACGCGATCGCTGCTTGCGCGTGGTCCTCACAAACCAAAGGATGGGGATGAGGGAGTTAAACGCAGGGATGGGGAGAGAATCGCTAAAAAGTCTTTCCCAGGGTCAGTTCTCAGTTTGGAGGAAGTTATTTCAATTCCGTGCCTCGCAAACAACCCGCAGCCTCGCTGTGTGAACTAGAAACAGACCGACTACAACACGATTTTAAAATAAAGAATGTGTAGGGATGGCCCGTGTTTAGCGGACCCCAGCGTGACCCAGGATCATCGCTGGGCGCAGCACCGGGCTCTCGTGGGTCTGTAGCTGGGGTAGGGCCCGCTGCAGGACGGCTCCAGGTGAGCGCGGCCCTGGACGCGCTGGCCCGGGGGAGGGCCGACTCGGAGAAAGAGGGTTCGGCCCGCTCTGTTCTGCCCTGCCCGGCACCAGCGTGGGAATACGCTCGCCCTGGCCCCACTGATCCAGGCTTGAGCTTGTGCGGGGTGGAGGGCGGGAGGAGAAGGAGGCGCTCCCGCGCTTTCGGAGACGCACCTGTGGGGAGCGCCCGGCGACGGGAGGTCTCTTATCTCTTATGTAAGGGCCGGCCGAGAGAGGCGAGGCGGGGTATGGAGGGGGAACCCCACAGAGGGGTCGCTCGGGGGTGGCTTCGCAAGGGGGTGCTGTGGTGTGGGGTCAGGCCGGGAGCACGGGCCAGGCTGCCTTGCCCGCGCTTTTCAGCGTACGCTGCCCGCCAGGGGGGCTTCCCTTGTGGCGACAGCGGTTCCCCCTAGATGCAGCTACTCGTGCTCTGCCCTAGCAGCCGTCTCCTCCCGCGGACTCAGGGAGGTGTGCGGGAGCCCGTGCCGGGTACGGCTGCTTGCAGAAGGTGCAGGGAGGCTCTTTCCCGCCCGCTCTCCTCCCTCCCTCCCCTGCAGTACTCCCGCCTCATGGTCCGCTCCACGCCCCTCTCGCCAGCCCCTTCTCCCTAGCCCGCCGCACAGCGCGCTTCCCGCCGCCACCTCCCACCCCAGCCCTCCTCCTCGTCCTCCTCCTCCTCGTCCTCCCCCTCTCCCGCGCGCTCCACAAGTGCCGCGCGCCTCCTCGCCCGCTCGTGGCCGTGCGGGACTGCGGACAGAGCGCGGGGCTGTCCGCGGTGCTGAAGGCGAGCGCGGGCTGTGCGGCCGCCGGCCCCTCATCGAGCCCCTTTATGTTCAGCTTCTGGCGCGGCGCAGCATCCGGCAGCTCGAGCGGCGGCGGCAGAGCGGAGTCGGGAGGCACCATGGAGGGCTTCGTTCGGCTTCTCTTCGGTTACTTGGTGGCGGACCTTCTCACGCTGGTGTGTCGGGCTCAGGAGAAAGCGGGCCAGCAGCTGGGGAGCTTCGTGGTGCTTTCGGGAGAAAACCACTCCAGCCTTGGGGAGCAACTAGACCCCTCCGAGGCACCTCACACCCCGGACTTCTGCAGAGGCTACTTTGACGTGATGGGGCAGTGGGATCCCCCCTTTAACTGCAGCTCAGGGGAATTCGTTTTCTGCTGCGGCACTTGTGGCTTCAGGTTTTGCTGCAAGTTCAAGAAGACAAGGCTGGATCAAAACACCTGCACAAACTATGAGACACCGTTGTGGATGAACACTGGGAAGCCTCCTTCCCGCATAGATGACCCTCTGCATGATCCTACCAGGGATAAAACCAACCTTATTGTCTACATCATCTGTGGGGTTGTGGCAGTCATGGTACTGGTAGGAATCTTCACCAAACTAGGGCTGGAGAAGGCACACAGACCCCAGCGGGAGCACATGTCCAGGTAAGGCTGAGTGCTAGGCAGCTAGGTCCCATTCTCCCCTACACCCCTCCTCTAAAGAGGATAGAGGAGCCCAGGTGTTCCTGCTAAGCAATCAACTCCTGCCAGGCAGGCTGCATTCCCCTGCAAGGTGACTGAGAGAGACCAACTTCGGTGAGCAGAGCTCCTGTGGTTCCTCAAGCCCAGGTTATCAAAGCATATGCATGCTGAGGAAGACTAAAAATAATTGTGGAATCTGCACAGGCAGTACTCCCTCTTTAACTCCTGTGTCTGACCCTCTTTGCAATAACATCCAGCAAGTGTACTTGGATATACTATGCATGAATAAGAAAAACAAAAAAAATCCTGAAAAACAGCAACACTGAATTATAGAAAGCCTGATGGGTTCTCTCTTCCAACTGTTTCAAAGATTGGAAAATGTTTTTACTTCTCAACAGAAGGATGTAAACAAATGTCATCTTGCTCTCCCTCTCCAGCTGTAAAATGGTTTTGGCAGGACCTTCCTTACTCCCACAACCCTTGCAAGTGAGTGAGCTATTTGTAAAATTTCTGAGCTGTGAAGATGAGCCAGGGTGGAAAGGAAGAGAGAGACACAAAAAGGAAAAGCTATTGTAGCATTTCTTAACATTTATTCAGTTACTGTAGAGAGGTAAAAGAAGGGAATATGAAAGTCTCATCCATATACATGTGTGTGTTATACCCTGTATCCTCAGTGTAATGGCTGAGTTATATCAGAGAGAACCTCCCCCACCTGGAGTTAGGAATGCTATGCACTGTCTACTCCAGATACTGGCTGTGTACTGGTGGATAGGCAGGTGGGCAACTCAGGACAGAGCCAAGCGGCTTTAACAACATATTTCAAGCCCAGATTGTCACAGCAGTTCAAAATCAAGGCATAACACATTTGTCAAGTTTGCAGTCTGATTCTTTATGCTAATGCCAGGCATATGAAAGTAAAGCAGATGGGGAAAAGGCATTAAAAAGGCAAACAGCTCCATTAAAGAGTCTAAATAGGCTCCAGAATATTGGGGAACTTTAGTAATGAAATGCAATTACAAGGATCTGTCCTACTGGACATGCAGTGTGACATAAAGCTTCCTCTTGCTTGTAAGTGGTAATGGTGTAGTCCATAATCTTTAAAGTTTAGTTGAAGAGTCATCCTTTTTAAAGAGAAGATCAACTTCAAGATCAACTCAACACCTGGAGCCTTATATTTTACTGAAGTTTCTGCATGACTTTTTGATTCACTGTTTATACTGAAACACACAGAAAAAGCTACAAAAATACTCCTGCAAATGCATCACCAGTTCACTAGCAATTACTGACTATTTATAAACTGGCTGATATGGATATGCTTTTACTACTGAGGAACAATGCACACTGCAGAAATTTTAGTCACCATTGTGTGTCAGTGATACTTTTGCAAAGATTCTTTTTTTTGTTGTTGAGCAAGGTATAATAATTCCTTTGACATTTTGAGTATTCTCAAATGCTAAGTTGAGAAAAATAATACTTGAGTCCAAATTTTTTCTTCTAAATCATACTCTTAAACTACAAAGCTTGGTGGGAAAAAGCTCTCCCTTGCTTCAGCCTCTTTCTGTAGTGTCTTCATTCAGGCGAAAAGGCAGGGCTAGTAACAGCTAGAAAAACCAGGACAGAGTCAAGTTGTAGCCATTCCTGCATATATATGGCATAAATAGGTCTTATTTCAACTAGTCAAAGTATTTGCTATCTAAAGTACAAGTGTGAAGCATTCTGAAAGGATATTCTGCCTTAGTTTATGGAAATAGAATTATAGGGGATTGGAAAATAATTTTGCAATCCTTCAGTCATGTATGCATAAAGATTAGATTTCTGAAGTGGTTCTTAGAAAAGGTTGTCTGTTACCTTGATTGCTTAACAGTGTCTGAGATCTTAGACTTTTCTTGCAATGAAAATGTTCAAGTCAGGATTATACAGAAACTTGGAAAGTCATGATCACATGGAAAAACAGTCACCTACTCAGTACACATAATAGCTAGTCATGTTCTGAAAAGCAGTGTTATACTTTTTTAAAAAAACCCAGTTCTCATACTGCTATTGCAACTGTGGGGTGCTTTTATGATTAATTTGAAATACATAAATCACTTTGGCAATCTAAAAATCTGTTAACTGGGTGAAGAACTGAAGTAACCTCTTTGTCCTCAAATGTGTGTTTAACCACAATATTATGTCCTAGCTCTCCTTACACTAATGATGTTCTGAAAAAAAGGCTATGGTGTTTAAGAATTAAATAATTTTAAGCAGTTCAAAGAGTTAATAGTATCAACAATTACTTTATGAAACTTAGTTTATAAAACTAATTACTATAAAATAAAAACACAAACCCCAAAAGAACACTTCTTATATGTTTTTTTTTTCTGTACTGAACCTTGTTATTAAGCCAAAGAATAATGCATTGAGAATGTTAGGTAGGCTACACCAGAAGTACTAAGTATTACTCCATTTTGACTGGCAGTTGGAAAGACAGAGGCTGATTTGTCAGGTATTTCCTTAGCTAAGACTGTCTGCTTTCCTTTCCCTAGCCAATGGCTACATGAAACACCTGAACCCTCTTCATTTCTATGAACAAATTCACCTATGGAAGGGGCGGTACTGCTTATCAAAAAAAGACAATGTATAATGTGAAATAATGTTTTCTTTAATGAGGGCTGATTTTTTTAAACAGGTGTACAGAACAGAATTGGTGTAAATTAAGTACTTCCAGTTTTGATTTACAGAAATCATTTAAAAATATGAAGAGAACTGACACATGAGAATAAGAATGCTGACTTATAAATAGGAAGCAAAACTGTGCCACCCTTATTAATTCCTCACATTATTTCATATTGCACTCAGTAGATCTGCTATTGAGGTAATACACTAATGTGTGCTAGAGTGGTACAGTGCCAATAAGGAAACCTCATAGGTCTGGTCAGCAGAGTTTCTATACAGTTGCCTGTCATTACGTTTTGTTTACTGCTATAGCAAAACAAACCAAGAACACTCAATTAATTTCACTGAATTTTTCCGAAATGTTTGACAGTGGAAAAACATTAGGGAAATGTATTTATTTTGTGAAAACAATCAATTGGAAAAAATATATAGAACATATATCAGGCAAGTGCTTTTAGGAAAAAGCTTCTTACTTTGGAGAAAAAAGGCTGTTGAAATGTTATTTTTTGTTAGATCAGTGCTTTTCAATCAAACAGTCTTACTGTTGGCATGGAACTGTAAATCTGAAAGATTAGATTGGAGAAAGGAATACAGCATTTACTCTACTTAAATATTTCTGTTTTATTTTAGACATCATATGATGTTTATATCATTCTCCTAATTTTAAAATTTGCTACTTGACATTAAAAGGCAATAGATACTCCCTTCAGCTACAGTGCTCAAGAACCAATAATACCCAAAGTAACTCTTCCTTTATCCTCCTCTGCTTTCTAAGAGAATCAGTAAATAAGATGGTCTGTTATCAGATATTGCAAAGGGGATAAATATGACTGTATTGTACCTAAAAGGAAACAGAAGCTATCTGCCTCCTGAAGCAGGCCTAGAAACTGATAGGCATATGAGGGCAGCATCTTCTGCTGCTTAAGACTAAATTATGTGAATGGGTCTTTCAAGATTAATAAGTTAAAGTAGTGAATACTCTCTTGAAAATGAATAGGAAAGGGAAAAACTTGACTTCTATTCCATAGAGGAGATTTTTCTGTAAATAAAACCACATCTTTGTCTTCCTCCTTAATCCTCATGGAGACTGCAAACCAACCAAGGATCGAAAATCCAATAGTTACAATCAAGCTGGTACACTGTAGCTCCTGGTTCTTTGCAGCAGTGCTTTTGACAGTATGTTAGCAGCCTTCCAAATATTATGATCCATCTAAGCTTTTCTTTCTTTCTTCACAATGTGCTGAGCTCACAAGTTAAGTCTTTGTTGGTCATTCAGAGGCATGTACCTGCGAACAAAAACAGTCTGACTTGCTGGAATCCTGAATCCTATGGGTGAAATTATTTCCCTTTTGGGTTTTGACCCAGTTTTGGAGGTAAAATATGACAAGTGAGTGACCTTTCATGGAATAAACTGCTTCTTTCCTCAAGCGTGTATCCATAAAGGGAATGCCTGGCTCCACATGCTTTATAACACAAAAAATAGCATTACATTTCTTCAAAGAGAAAAATCTTATGTGGAAGCTTGATGATACTTGGATAGTTCTTGGCCATGAACTTTGCAGGCAACATTTCTTCACCTTTGTAATACTGCAGTCAGTATCAATACATGGGACCTAATGATATGGCTCCCTACTTAGAAAATTATCTAGCATTTCTTTAAAAACTCATTATAGCAAAGGTCGTGATAAAGACCCTTTATGTATATATAATTATTCAGGAGGACTCATTCTAACCATTTCTTCATATAATGAACAAGCTGATATTCAGATGAGATAAAGTATAGCAGACTGTTGGCCTATGTGGAATTCTTCAAAGCAGAAGTCTATTCAGGGTTTTGTCCTGTACCAAAACTCTCTCTATCCATTTCATTATATGAGTAAATCCCTTAAAGAACATAATGCAGGTACAGTGGTTCCTTTGTACTTCAGTGATACAAGCTGCTACACATTTTTAACTTTCCCTGACATCAGCGGAAGATAAGAACAAGCTCTTTGTTGGTGGAGTTATTCTGTCCTGAGATAAAAGTACAACTTTAGCCAAGAGTAAAAACAGAGATGCTCTGACGTTAAAAATAGAACTTGATGTTGAGTAGTTCCTTTTCTCTTAATATAATGGGAGTGGGACAGCTAACTCTTTAAAACCTTTCTCTTTTTTCAAAGAAAAAAAGCCACCCAAAAATAGTAGAAAACAACATTTTCACAGTCAAACAGAAGTTTGTCTCCTGTTATATGGAGTGTTACTAGAAGTCTACAATGAACAATTTTTACCATCAGCTGAAGGCAGTGAGAAAAACATTTCTGAAAATGTCCTCTCACAAAGTTGGGAAATAATAATCCTTGCATTTTGAGATCTCCCAGTTTTAACTCCCCCATCAAAGTTAGGAACTTTCATTTGCTTTTCTTCCTTTTCCAGAACAGTGCTCAGCTGTGTCAGGAATTAGAATTAAGTCAATAATTTCCTTTGTGTAGAGAAATATTTGCATAAATTGAGTAGTTTTTAATAGGTTTTGTCCCACTTATTTTAAACTATGGTCTTTACTTTTGCATCATTTTCTACCGATCTTTGTGAGATCTATTCCATTGAATTTTTATTATTCTGCTATGTAGGCCAGCTCTGCTATTTCTGCTGTATAAGCACTGCTTCAAATGGGAACACTGTTCTGATACCATTAATCATTTGGTTACTGTCTTCTGACCTTTTTCAGTATCAATAGACTATTTTGTAACTTGTTGATCACAACTGTAACTAATACTTTAATAACATAATGTTAACCATAAACACAGTGAAACATCACTATCATTCAGCTGTGTACCCAAGCAAAGTTCCTGCAATCTGAAAACAAAATTCAGCTCAGACTTCTCTGTCTGTAACTTAAACGAAGCTACTTTTTAATATTTAAACTGTAGTGCTTCTTGATCAAGAAATTATCATGTCATGGAAGTACAGCACAGCAGCTAGATGGTATGTGCTATTGCTGTCACTAGCCAGCTAGTCTTTCTTTGTGCAGTATCTGTGACACTATATAATTTTGCAGAAATAAAACTAAACTGAGCACAGTGCCCAGAAAATGCATCAAATCCCATAAAAATATAGCTCAAGGGGTCTAAATGTTAAAACAAGTAAAACGAAAATGATGCAAATTGACCTTGCAAGTGATGCATTGACCTGCATAGAAAAGCCATGCATTAAACCCTGAAAAAACTGTTAGCATAGACCACAGTTTTCTTCTGCCAAAGGCAACAGCTTCTGCAAGCGGGCAATTATTTTGTGTGGCACAGAAGTTTAGCAGGTAGCTGTATGACATATACCTAAGAGCTATTCCTGCTCCCACAGATGTCAATGGTAAAACACCATAGAATCACAGTCAGAGTTAGATGTTGCCATGCCAAGAGTTTCAGAGCATTAAACTTAGTAACTCTGGATCCACAGGGCTGATAACAGGAGTATGTGCTTATCTGTCTCCCTAGGAATGGAGTTACACTCAGCAGGTCAGCCAGCAGTGAAAACAGTCCTTACAAAATACACCAGAGCATGATGAACCTGTTTCTCTTTCAGATATAGTTACTGCCTGCATGTCTGCAAACAATGGCCACAACCAGCATCAGGTTGGGCCTGGCCTAACTGTTAGGAATCCTTTAGCTTTCTCCCTCTTTGACAGCATAAAGCTTTTATCACATTTCTGATCTGGCTTCAAAGCAGCAAGGAGTGCTCTTATGAAAGCTTTGCTCCATCATAATGACTAGAACACTCATAGAAGTTAGAAAAGATATTTTCATCTCCCCTTCTGGATGGGAAAAACTCAAATCCTTGATCACAGAGAGTGCTGTGCCTACTGGATTCTACACGAACATCCTGTGACCTTTGGTGACATTTTGAAATGAAAAATGGCCAAGAGCTGTGCATTGTGTGGTGCTCTGTGCAAACTTGTGTATGACAGACTGGACTTTACAGGGCCTGCTTGTAATGTACATGTGAACATAACTAGTTTATAAAAACAGTAGATAGGGACTAGGTGCTGAGGGGCTCAGTTTAACCAAGGTAGCCGTGTTACTGAGAACATGCAAAGGTAGAACTTTACATGTCTCAACATCTGAAATTGCTTTCTTACAAAACTAAGACAGCTAAAGAATTTAGTGTGTTTGTGTTATTACTGCTAGCATGCCACCTAAGGCAACCTAAAAAGAGCCTTAGGTGCAAAGTCTCACAATTAATCTGATTCCCTCATTTTAGTGTGAACATAGCTGGTTTCTCCAGTAGACATTATGACAGACTGCATCTCAAACTAAAACGTTGGAATATACTGGTAATGCAGGGCCATTATGATTTTCTTTGGTTTTCAGGGCTCTTGCTGATGTTATGCGACCTCAAGGTCCTTGTACAACAGATCATATGGAAAGAGACCTAAACATTGTAGTACATGTGCAACATTACGAAAACATGGAGACGAGACCTCCGAATAATTTACGTAAGTTGAATTAAAATTTTATCAACATCTGGAATTCTGACACTAATTATGAAACAACTATTGCTTGATCTTAAATGAAAATCAGCAGTATGTGAGCTCTTGCAAATTAGAAATATTTTTTTTTCAAAATTATAAATGTATAGGATTTCCTAGTGCCAATAGTGCAACAATAAGATAAAGCTGTTTTGAAAAGAAAAATTATTGTTATTTTTATTTTTAATTAGTTGCCTTGGTAAACTGGTATTAGTTTGCTGTTGTTGCTGTTTCCTGCCTGGTGGTTTTGCTCTGTTCATCAAGCTTATTCCATGTTTTGTTATATCAAGATATAAAAACTTACAGTAAGATTTAACAAGACGTTTCATATGGCTGTAACATCCAATAAGAAAGTGGTCTCATTAGGTTGTTGTATCAGCTACACTAGTAAAATAGTTAATTACTTTCTTAAGTGTCATACAATTTTATGTGGGTTTTCTATTTTTTTTTTTTGCTAATGTTAAATTTAGATAAAGATGATTAATTTTAACTAATATTCTAGTTTTGTACCTGGTATTACATGTTTATGTTATTGAAGGTAAGGAAAAAGTGTACCTTAGAACTTCAGAGGAAATATGGTAACATTCAACATGGTTCAGAAGTCCTAGGCAAGTTATTTGGAAGCTTGTATTAGACCACCATACAGATCTTTCTAATGCTCAGATAAATTTTCCTGTGATGAACAGTTCCACTGCAATCATAATTTAGATATTTATGATTTTATATTAATCTGTACCTTAAAGACATATATCTTAAATATGAATACTATGCATGCATACTATGGCTAATATTTTTTATTTGAAGCTCAATGTATTTATATAAGAAAGGGTACGATACAATAAGGAGTAGATTTTCAGGCAGTGGATGGCTTTATTCTGTGAATCAATGTAGACGTACACTTCAATGCAGATATACTTTTACTGCATTGACACTTGGATGTTGAAACATTTGAAGTATATGCACTAGTATTTTTTGTGTCTATCTGTAAGGGCAGAAAGTGGAAAACTAGCTTTTATTTGGACAAAGAATGAGTTTTATTTAGATAGTACTGTGCAGTTATCGTGAGATTTTACTGCTTGCTTTTGGGGGAAGGGAGTAAAAACAATGGAAGAAATAGCAGATTCATATGCTGCATACATTCCCGATACCTCTTTTGTGGTAGAGGCTGACTGCAATTTGTGATGCACATGTTCATGGTGTAATAAGAAACAATCAAGGCTGTGACCTCTAATAAAGGTGTGTAACACCTAATCTGTCTACACTGCTCTCCAGCAAAGTGGTTCCATCTGGGCCAGTGCAGATGTACACTGCAGAGTGGGAAGGTTCATACATACTCAAGCATTCCCATCCCTAATTGTATGATACACCACTTCTGGAGAACTTAACGCTTATCTCTCAAAGATGCTCCTAGCCCACTGGAGCTGATGGTGAATTTCTGAAGTTCTGAAGATTTAAGGAATATGCACTATCTCTGTCTTTGCTCTGTGTATTACTTCTTTGCTGATCTATGATCCTTCTTGTACCCATGTTTTCAAACATAACAATTCCAAATGTAATGTAGTTAGTGTACATGCTTATTTTCTCTAATACGTTAAATGTTTATTCAGAATCCCATCTAATGAAAGAGATTTTTACTGCATTGATTGTATCTACATTTTCGTAATAATCACACAGGTATTTTGCTTAAAACTCTTTGTATGCAGTATATGATGTAACAGTAGGTCTTCAAACCTGTTGTTTCTTGGATTTGAACTGTGATGAATTTGCCTCACCTCTATAAACTCTTGCATATAAATACAACTCAGAGCTACAGAGTTACTGCACCAAGGAAGAAGAAATGCCAAACATTTAAACAGCACCTTAGGACCTTGGCTTATGGTGATTCCAGATGTCATTATCACCTCTGTCTCAGAAGCTGTCTCTCTGGCACAGATGGGAAAATTGTATATGAAACAGCTCTTGCACCACTACAATTTACAACATAGAAGCACTACTGCTACTTTGGACCAATCCTAACCCATTGGGTAATGATTAGGGTAGTACCAAGGTAGCTTCACATGCAGCTCAGGCATTTGTGCTACAGATGGACACCTTATAAGGAAGCAATCATTATGGTGACTGTTTCAGTCTTTAATTAACTTTATGTATTAAGTCAATCATTTTATAATGTTTGGTCCAGACCTTTAAGGGGGGAAATTGCTCAAAGTATACATTGGCTTTACAGCAAGTAGATTATTATCTATATGTTTTGCCATTATATTTCCTCATAAACTCTTCTAAAGCATGACTAAATAACCTACTTGAATTAGCTAAAAACATCACAAATGATCAATGTCTGTGGAGAGCATGTGCATGTATGAAACAGAAAGAAATCACATGCAGAAGTTTTGGCAGTGTAGCATTACATGCAGCTAGTAATGGAAAAGGAATAGGGTTTTTGGAATATTTTTATGAGCAAATAAACCAGAGTAAATTAGCATTTCTGTAGACATGGCACAAAATTATAGTATCTGATACTTCGATATGTATTTTAAAAGATTTCTAAGTTAATACTTTCTTCTACTAGCCATCTCAAAATGGGACTTGAAAATTTGAGTCATGTACTTTTGACATTGGTTCATAGATTAGTGGGTAGGAGGAATCTTAGGCATTATATAGGTCTGTTTATATATATGTATTGTGTCTTTCAGAAAATTGATGACAAAATATTGAGGGCTAAACATTATTAATTCTAATTTGAATGTTCATTTACTCTTTCTGTCCTCTTGAAACTATTTTGCTGATGCTGCCAACCTAGTCTGAAACTGTTTTATGAAAGGAAGCTTTGTCAAAATGACAAACTTCACATGATGTCTGATTGTGTGTTTTTGTTTTGGGACTGTTTGTTACCTAGAGGACAAAGGTTTTCTAAGTTGCATGCAGCTAGAACAGCTATTTGTCAAAACTAGCAGGCCAATGAAAGGCACAAAGTAGAGATCTCTTTTCAGCATCTTTTCAGCATCTTGCAGTTTACTGTTTCTTGTTCTTTCTTTTCTGATATTTAGAAAAGAACTGACATAATGGATATTCTAGAAAAAAAAAAAACATGCTTTTTTCTTTGTTCATGTGAAACCAGACAACCTAGATGCTTTTCAGTAAAAGCTATTTTGTCCTTAGTGGTTGTTAGCTGTCATAATTTTCTTCAAGTACTGTGCTTTACTTAGGACTACTCTTGTGTTATTTCCCTTCATTCATACACATTAGAATGTAGTGGTTCTTTGTAAACAAGCAGGAGATATCTATGAAGAATCAGAGCATTTGTGTTTTCTAGCACATGAAATGTCCAATGAAATGAAATGAGAGGATTTTAAAAAGTTTTATGTTCAAAACATAAAACCAAAACCAAGCCTTCCTGCAGAATGTGAGTTGTTTTGTTCATCTCTGACTTTCATGAATCTTAAGAAAGCAACAGCATTCAAGAATGTATTTTTTCTTCTTTTTCCTTACTTACTATGTTAGAAGTAAGCAATTTATTTCACATAAATTTAACTCCCACTGGTGCACTGGGAGTTAGGAAGCTTTGCAGCTATATCATCATTTATTAAATGTGTTTAATGCTATTATTTCTATTTAATAATCTATGATAATAGAGTGAAACAAGTAAGTTTGTGTTATTCACAGTCACTTTTCTTAATGATCAGTAAAAGCTCTGTTTCTCCTCAATAGTAACTAGCCTTGAACTAGTACATTTAAAGCATTTATGCAGACTCACTAAATAAAGGTGACTTTGAAGTGACATCTTAGTGAGTTTGATTATTTAGTATGGAGTATTTCTTCATTTTTAATTTAACATTAAAACACCCAAAGTTAATTGTAAACATACCACTCAAAGAAGGGAATGTTGTACTCTGTCAAATCGCCAATTTTAACAGTGGCCAAGGTTTTACAGTTTATGACTAAAATTATTTTTTTTTCTCTTCTTAAATATATGCAAAGAAATAATATGTTTGCTGCTGCATTTGATTGTCAGTTGTTCTGAATTCTTACTAACCACAAATGCCAATGCTGAAAACAAAGCCAAGACATTTCTGTAATTGGTGACTTATGATAAATTTTGTTATTTCTTTGTTTCTGTATTGAGACAGTAGACTTTTAATTAGGAGAGTATTTTTTTAAATGTTCCCACATATTAGAAGCATTCTGTATTGCGTATTCCTGTGCCTTCCTTCATTTCTGTAAATAGAAGCCCGGCCCCTGTTTTCCAATGAGAGAAACTGTCACTAGTTTGACACTGAAAATACAGTTACAATTTGCAAGCAATTTTTGCAGCCTCTTTCATCCCTATTCCAAGCGTAAGCTTTTTCTTGTTGAATACTTTTTGTTGTCCTTAGCAAACTACTTATTTTGAACATACAGGAACAGTTTGTATCAGGGAATTAATTGTTTGGCATTGTCTATCATTGCTCTTTGGAAATAAGAATACAGGCATATTAAGAAACTTTTATTTGGCAATGAGTAACTAATTTACTTACACAGCAAGTGTTGGACAACAAACTCATAAAGCAAAGAAGTAGTCATCAAGAATGTGCAGCTAGCTACTAGTGTAACAATACACTTAGGCTGACTGGGGCCTTCAAACTTGACAAAAAACCTTGTTCAGACAGAAGGCTGCAAAATCCAAAGGGCTGAGAAAATAGTTGTGGCCTAGGGGTCTAGGGGCATCGTGTCTAGGTCAGAGGAACTGTACTATGTTTTTCTTAAGATTTAATTGGCCGATCACCTCATCTCTTAGAAGGATGGGGTTCTAGTCATGCTTTGTGTGGAAAAGATGTACAGAACAAAGTTTTTAGCTGAAAAAGAGTACAGTTTTACACAATGACCAAAGGAAAAGTAAAATACTGCTGATAGAGTGCTCTGAGACTGTGAAAAATGAGGGAGAATACAATGGCCAGATTAATTGGTTGATGTACTTTGTAAGTACAGTGCTATGCCAGAGGGAAGGAATTGTACTCAGTGAGTATTGTGGATTTATTTCCACTGAAAGTCTTAGTATTCACTACCAGTATGCAAGAAGCCCCATTGTACTGGGGCTTCTATCGTCTGTCAAGGAAACACCTTAACATGATTGAAGAAATACTGGGTAATTTAGGTTAAAGTCCTGAGTTTAAAGCTAGTAGACTTAAGTTAACTTGGGGAGGGGGAGAGCTAGTTATACTGTTTTGACTGTAATACACAAGGAGAATAAAATCAGCATTTAATTTATACACTTAAAAAACCTTAATAATCCAACCCAAAGTTCCCATATAATCTTTAGTCTAAAAATGCATTTCTCTTGCAACTCAGTCTGTAACTGTAGGACAGTAATGTTTAATCAGTTCTGAATGTGTGTTTAGACTTGCAATCATTAATATAAAAATGTTTCTAATTTACATTCAGATTTTAATTCAGTTGCATGATGCATGAGAAGATGCTATGAAACTTCTTGAAACACCAATGAATATTTTCAAAGAAGTTAATTGCAACCTGAGAATAAGAGCTTCTGAATTTATTTAGGAAAGACAAAAAGTAAAACAAGTTAAATATCTGTCACTATCTGTTGTACATTTTTTTTTTAAAAAGCATGATTTGAAAATGTTATATTATAGCTATAGTCATCAAAAAGTGTCATATGTCAGAACTCTGGTAGTGTTCGTACCATGCAGTTAATTCCACACTGTAAAAATCATCCTGTTGGCTTAATCTGGTAAATGTTAAAAAAAAAAGCTAAAGCAATGAGTAAACAAAGGTTTTCCATGAACAAGAACTAAAGGATTACATCCTTGATCTGTAATAAAATAAAACTGTGAACTCAGCATCATTATATATGTTCAGTGGGCTCCTCTTTATTCTACAGTAACTAGAATAAATCATGTCTTGTTACATAGGAATTTTTTGGAAATTCTATGAGGACATTATGTATCCTACCTGCAAATCGAGTCAGTGGGGTATGTTCTGAACACGTTGGGTAGGACTTCATGAGTTTTGCTCCAAATAATCATGTCTGTTAGGACTAAACAATGACATTTTTGCTCTATCTTTCTTCATTTATTGTACAATAAGAACAATTAGATTAGATTACTGCCTTGCATCCTATCATTTACTTCCAGTCAGCTTTTTATTCAGATAAATCTGACATATCTTAATAAAACCTATTCATCAATGTAAAATGTATTTGAAAGAAATACAGTTAATCACTGACATTATCCTTTAGAGACAATAATTAAGATTATGGTAATAAAACTTATTTAGAATATATTTTAATCTTTATAATGTAGTTTTAAAGGCTGAATTATTGTTTAATTAAATAAAAATTATTCTCATGACAGAAGAGAGCATTGCTGCACTAGTCTATTATATAGACAGTTTGAGCCACACAACAGACTTGATAATAAATTCTAAAGGATGAGACCAGTTTTGCTGTCTTTGGCATGCAGATTGAAGTACTTTGGAATTTTGTCATTTTGTCTGATATATACAGGTATAGGGATGTATTTACTATCTATAAGATGAAAAAGTTCAATATCTAACTGGGCTTTGGCTTTGGAAAACAGTTACGTGTTTCCATTGTGATTCCACTTATACTTCTACACTATCAGTATGATGATTGAAGTAGGGTTTAGTTCCACAAGTGTTCATTACTAATTATTGATACGTTCTGTTTTCAAATAATCACCTGAAACTGAAGGCAGTGCTTACAATAAGCATCCTCTACTGTTTTGGCACTTGGCAAATAGTAAGTTCTACTTACTAAATTTTATTAATGAGGTGCTATTTCTATTTTATACTACTCAGTTTAAAACTGTATTGCATCTTTGGACAGGCACACAAAATAACAGTATCCTTAATGTTGAATAATTTCAGTGAAAAATATTTCTGCTGTTAACTACATCTGCAGACAAAATCAATGCTTCATGCCTGTTGCAATCTTTCAGGTCTTTGGGATTTTTAGTGTCAAAAACTGATGTAAGAAACAATGCCAAACTCATAGGAGTCAAGTTTTGAACAAAAACTCAGCAATGCAACTTTTTAGTGATTGTATTCTGCCACATATTAATTCCTTCCAATGAAGAGGAGAGAAACTGAGATACTAAGACATTGTCACCTCATTGAAAGTCAGAAAGTACCTTTTATTTTAACCAGTGGTTTGCCAACACCATCACACAGACAAACTAGACTTGCGTTATCCATGCTATAACTACACTTATGAATTTTTAATGAATTTGTAATGTAATCTAAAATAATTCAGTTGTCTTCTACCATTCACTGCTTACCAATTAAAGGAAATGCACACTTTTAATATGGTCAGCCATTCTAGACAACATATGACATATGAATATGTTGTACAGAGACTTCTAAATAATTATATGCAAATGTTTAGTCTTATTTCCTCTCAGAGAAAGCAAATTACAACAGAGAAAAAACCACCAATGCTGCAGGATTCTTTTCAAGCGCATACAAATGACACACTTTACAATATGATGATCTTGCAGTGTCATAATGTAGCATTTTAGAGCCATTAACATTTACTTGTGAAAATCTGGTTTGAAATATTTATTTGCAAGCCATACCTTATTTCCTAGGTGACACCATTTCCACAAATACAGCCACACAGATGAAGACGTCTGGAATTAGAGACACAGAGCTAGTGTTATGCTCAAAGTGTGAATCCGCTCCATGCGTAGGAAATGATTTTCAGATTTTCTAAGTGTCAAAATCACCCAAATATCTTTAGAAAGGAAGACAAGTGGTCTGTGAAAAGCTGGCCTCTGTAACCTAGTGCTTTACTGAAATAGCCCTGACAACACTAGTGTTCCACTTTCCTCTTTACCACCTCTCATGTATGTTCATCAGCAAGAAGAAGGATTGTACCTCTTCAGTCCCTGTGCACCTCAATAACCCATATGCAGTACTTCAGGTTGTTCATTTTGTTTGGACAAGGAATACTATTCTTTAGTTTTTTTAGCTATTCCTTCTAGTACACATAAACTGATCTATCAGCAGACAGAACAAACCAAGTAAACAACTATGGAATTTGTACTTAGGCCTTTTGTCTCCATTCAGCCATTTGTTTTCCTAACATTTGTAGAAACACCCTATCCTTGAGATCTCAGCAACACTAGAACAGGCAAATAGGTTAAAATTTACTGGATGGAGTAACAGATAGCTAGACAAAAAAAAGTACTGCATGAGCCTTGTTCTCTTAAAACCAGTAAATCTAAATTAATTTACCAAGTTTAATAAAACACTACAGAGCATTGCTAGCATGAAATTTGGATCCATAACTCAAGTATTGAGGTGCTGCTTTAAGAGGCTGTAATCTTTAAATGAGGAGTTTAAGTCATCAAAAGTTGAGAATTCCAGGAAAACAAAAACAGAAGGCTAAAATAATCTATGGTACATGCCCTTCTCAATGGATGAAAGAACTTATCTATGAGCATGATGCTTGGTTGCTAGTGTCTAAATTGCATGGGAAATTCTGAGGGAAGTTGGGATATGTCAGAAGATCAGCTCATGGAGAAAAATACAAGGTCAGAACTTGGCAGATTATTTATCAATTGCTTATTATTCTTATTTTTAATTTACATGATATGAAGTTTATGTTAGAAGTTTCCAAATGGAAAATCCACAAAATGCTAATACAGTTCGAAAGCAGCATTAATCCCCTTTTATGGCTTGCAACACTCTCCAGAAAGGTGATATTGCACAACTTCAATGATGGAAAGTCACTGGTGTTAAACAATCTGAGGCTAAAGAGCAGATTACAAAGGGAGAAGTCCTCAGTATTTCTCTATGTGAAATGTATATATGTGAAAGTGAATTTACTCTTCCCCATATAACACTAGCATTTACTGAGTGTAAGATCACTGCATCCTGGCAATTCTTTCTGGCTTTAAAAGAATTAACAGAAGAGGAATAATTTAATCTTATTATCATGGGATGATAATTATCATATGTCATAGTCCACCATAACAGACAGGACTGGATCCTGGCAGATAGTATGTCATCATAAATATTCTGTCATCTGAAAAATTCTTTTGAAATACTCTCACAGTAACTCAGTCATGGATTTCACTAGATTTGACCTGTGTGAGATAACTGCAAGTGATATGCAGACTGCTTGTCTGGTCTTGTGAATTTGCTATCAGTCACAGCGCCTAGCTCTGCCATTCACACCCGCTTTCTTCTGATGAAGACATGGAGTGCTTTTTTACATCCTACACAGGCCTAAAACAGGTACATGTGTCCTTTCTGTTGAAACAGTTCCTGACACCCCCTCCTTAAAAAAGTGTCAGGGCCTTACAGCTGGAGCTATGACTGTATAAAGCAAACATGAGCTTATTCTCATCCTGACTGCAAGCAAGCTGAATACTTCTGTGTGCCAGATTATCTTTGTGATTCATACTGTAAAGAGATGTTGCAGACACCAGTGCAGAGCTGGCTGTGGTCCAGCAATACAATATTGTCATATTTATGGTTAGATACCTGCAACCAGATAGCACAGATTACTGCTGCCACAGCTGTCTGAAGTTGCATCCACTGCTATCACTACCAGTCAGAACAAACTAGGTTTTGCAAACTACAGTATACAGTATCAGCAAGCCTGGTTGATCCAATTCATGAATGAGGATCAGCACAGCCTTAACATAAATAAATGCCAGATGAAAAGGTAACTTGCTTGAAGCAGATGTGTTGAATTTGTGGGGTAAGAGAAGCTGTCAAAAGAAGATGACAATGAAGAGCCTCACTCGACAGGAAAGATGTCAGAAACCACACAGAGAGAGTGGGTTCAATTTAGAATGCTTCAGAGGTTCTTTTTTGAGAAAGGATTCAAAATTTCAGAACTAGGTTGTGTGTTGCACATGGAGATGCCTACATAGCTCACTGAACTTCCAGCAGCACTGTCTGCAGAACGATCATTACTCCCACTCCATTATTTACCCAGCTGTGACTCAAAAGCAGGCCAGGCAAAGACTTCACACCTGGAGTAGCTTTCTAGTGGATGATACCATTGTTTCAACTCTTTCTTACTTGAACTCCTCCTCTACCATCAAATATTTTCTTGCCTTTATGCTTGTGAATCTGATCTTTTGTGCATGACAGTGGCAATGAAGATATGCCCCAGTTAGTGCCAGAGCAAGTATTCCAGAAAAGTACTGCCAAAAGAGTAGCTAATACCTGACACTGGCTTCTGGAAGTGATCACTAAGTATGTAAATTTATGTCATACTCCGCAAGTTACAGAAAAAAAATCATGTTTGTTTAAAGGTCATCAGTAATTAAAAAATCAATGGCAACGCTTACAGATGCATAGACGAGAATCACTCCCTGTTAAATTGTCATTGCAGCGTAAGGATCCATAAAGGTGATGTGGGAAAAGACAGCAAACACTTATCTCACTTTCAACACCAATTCTAACTGAAAAAAGTGCCAGGAATTTTTAAAAGCTTGTGGTTGCATTACTTGGCTTAGACTAGCAAGTACAAATTTTTTTAAACAAGTAATTATTTAAATTACCTGTGCTATGCTGTATGTAACATGCACAGCACATTATTTTCTCATTGCACCACTGACATTGGATCAAAAGAGTAAATGGAGACTAACATAATGCACTTCTTTTCTTCAGCAAGCAATCCTCAAGCTTCTATTGCCTCACTTTCATGAACAGGGAAAGAGCAGGTATATTATTAATACACCTTTAGATAAGGCATCTTTTGAGAGATGCATTTTCTAGATTCTAAGGTTCCCTGAAGTAACTCTTTGCACATTCTGAAGTAAATACCTCTATCTTAGCAGCAACAGAGTGATCTTTATTTACAATGCTTTACAAGTGTGGTAATGATTAACTCTAGAGACACAGAAAAGCTAAGAAATGTGTATCTTCAGAGCTTAGGAAGTATTGCAAAATAATCTGAAAGTTAAAATTGCATGCTGACCCTGATACAAAACCAGGGAATGTCAGGTATTGTCTTTCATTGCCTTTGACTGTCTTTGAATTTCACCCACTATGTTTTAAATAGGTACACTTGAGATGTGACACCGTAATTTACATCAGTATAATCCCATCATAATTTCAGACATATAATACAATAAACACTACCATTGCTTACATAATCAAGATATTCCCATCTCATAATACAAAGATGCTTGTAACAATCTGTTGTATCACATACATTAACATTATTACCTACCCTGGGTACAGCAAAATGTAATTTAAAACAGAAACAACAGCATATTGGAGATAAGGAAGTGCTGATCAAAACCTTAAGGATTTCTAGAGGTCACAAACATCCTGGCAGCCTGCCACGATCACAGTTGCTGACTAAAGAACACTTTTCATTTTCCCTGCAACTTCAGGTTAAGACAATTATTAAACACTGAATAAAATTAAGACTTGGCACTAACCAGAAGTTTTATTTTTCTCAAGGGGGGAAATATTACATTTAAAAATATCTATAATGGTTCAAATAGAAATATTAAAATATTTAAAAATGTAGAATGACTATCTATGGTAAATCATTAGTTGCAATTCACTGAAGAAAATAGCTTACTTAGCAATTGTGGTTCAAAAATCAGATATAAAATCTGAGTGTACAAAAAAAACTCCTTGAGGTGAGCATAAACATTGACAAAAGCATACTGTTTTGAGAAAAAAAAATAAAAAACCTTAAGGGACTGGATAATGATTGAATAGAACATGGAGCTTGTGACATCAGGGTGCTCAGTTTAAATATAGTCATAGCATATGTAATAGTGGCTAGTTTGTACTTTGCATCCTAAACTCTGCCACTAGGTTTCTAACCCAGTGAGCATTAAACAATCTAAAAAGAAAGTTTGCCAGTTTCTTAGTAGTGACAGTAACCTGTTCTAATTGGACAGATTTGCTAAAAAGATAGGTCAGAGTTTATTAGCAAATGTGTAATTTGCTACGTCTTTTAAACAGAAGCATATTAACTGTCATGACTGATTTTGGGGAACTAATTCTGTGACAGACTGACAGAGTACTGGGGCTTTCTGGTAAGGTGGTGTGCCTCCTTTTCCTCTTCTCTCACTGCTATTACAACATGCTTTGGGCTAAAGCAGTCCCAGTGGTATCTATGTTCCCTTGCTGGGGGACAAAAGGAAAAGATGAATGGGCAAAACTGTGATCCACAGCAATATGCTCCATCTCTCACCAGCTCTTAGCTTCACAGACTGTGTGGATTAGTAGGTTTAAACATGAAATTAGTTCTGTTAGATCTGTGATCTATACAGACACTCCCTTTATAATACAAGTCCTGCAATTTTTCCTAGTAGCTCCTATAATCACGTGGGCTGTAAAGCCAAAACTGCCATTCTCCTTCTGTACTGAGAGTCACATTTTAGTGATTTTTATTTTATGATAAATGCCTGTAATTTCTTCTTTACTTGCTTTGGTGTAATATATTTATACAAACCAGAAGTGCAAAATATAATCCTGAGAGTTCTAATTGATTGTAGGAAAAGAGAATAGTACTAATGGAAATAGTATATACTAAAGACTCTACTTTCATGTAGATGTAGTTTTTGTTGATGTAGAGCTTTTCCCTTAAGTTGATAGGATAAGTCACTATATGAGGAAATGCACAGACACTTGAAGTGTGCAGAAGGGAGAGAGCAGTGTTTACTTGGTGTTCAATGGGCCATGTGTAACAAGCTGGCAGTTCCATCTAGTTCTTACCAGCCAAATGTCTACATCAGAAATTCCTGTTTCCCCTCTCTCCTAGCTGCACATTTGGAAGTTCCAGCAGCAAAGCCAAAGGCTGAATTAAGAAACACAGGGCTACATTTTCAAAACTACTTTATTTTTCTTTTTATAGACAAAGATATGCACACAAATACATTCCTATTGCATATATAGCGGTGCAATTCGGGACATCATTTAATTGCCTGAATGTCTGTGGGTGACTGATCAACTCACATGCCTTTTGCTGAATTATTCTATGAGATCTATTGTGGTATTCCTAAACTTTGATCTTCTAACATCATTCACCAACCTCATATAAACAGATTAAAACTCTGGCTCTTGAGAGTAAAATAGGATTTTAGAGTTTCCAGTGGTTATCCTGATTCTGGGTAGTAATTTTGTAATAACGATATGCAGGAATGAGCATAGCTCTTACTAGTTTTTCAAAAGATGTTGAAATGATTCCTTAATACTTGTAGTTCTTCTATAGAAAATATAGCATATACATAACACGAGCAAGCAGTGAATACATGTTAGTTTGATATGGCACAGTTATTGCTGGCTTTAGTTTGGTGTGTCTTATTTTTGAATTTTGAGTGCATTAATAATTCTGCACTGAAAGACATGTTGAATAACTTCTGCCGCAGTTACATTTTGCACCCATAGCTCTATAAACTATCAGCAGGAAACTGTCAGTCTTACCATGTTCCATAATATTTTAGCTTGATCTTGGCCAGAATATGGATCTTTATTTTGAACTATACCATATACATACTGCAGAAAAGATTGTCAAGCCCGTTCCTACCCAGCTCTATGGCTTGGGGTGAGAAAGGCCAGAAACCTGGGGCAGTTGGCCAGAAGTTCCCTTAAGTAGCTACAGCTGCAACAGGAACTGTAGTAGGCACAATTATTTTGCAAGGAAGACGAAGAAGAGAATTTGTCTTTGTAACAGCAATCCCAGGTAGTGCTTTAACTTGCTAGGAGTCAGGATGGCTGGCATAGCTTTGAGACTGCTGTAAAACACAGTGTGATTGAAGAAAATGCAGAATTATGATGTAAACTGTAGAAATACAGGAGACTCTTGTTAGCTTTTCTGTTAGTTCTGAACAGTCTTTAATGACAGAAAACACTAAATACTAGATAGAGAGTTCTAATGATTTATGATTCAACAATCTAAGATGCTATTTTTTTAATGTCTTCACATATTGGAAAAACAACACAATTGAAAAAATATTGGAAAGCTACACTTGCGGTGATTATAAGGCTCTGGTGAGGGAATGTAGAGATGCAACTAGGAAAGCCAAGGTCTAGTTGGATTTAAACCTTGCCAAGAGAGGTCAAGGGTAACTAAAAGGGCTTCTTGAAATACACTACAGGTACAACTAAACCTGGAGGCAATGTAGGCCCCCTGCTGAATGAGCTGGGTGCCCTGAAGATGAAGGATACAGAGAAAGCAGAGGTACTGAACATCTTCTTTGCCTCTGTCTATACTTCTGGGAGCTATACTGATAGCGGAGCCCAGCCTGCTGAAGCTCCAGA
>VZRI01009397.1:35090-59217 GCA_013397515.1 Upupa epops | reverse complement strand
CTCCCAGAGGAAAATGAACAGGAGATGATGTACCACTGCAACACTCCAGGGATCATGACTCACAACCTCCGTGGGCAGCCTGTTTGAGTGCTCAACAACTCTCTGAGTTAGGAATAGTTAAGAGAGTTAATAACAATCTAAACCTCCCCTAATGCAAATTGAGGCCATTTCCTCTCTCCTATCATTAGTAATCTGGGAGAAGAGACCAGCACCAGCCTCCCTACAACCTTCTTTAGGTAGCTGTAGAGAGAGATAGGGTCTCCCCAGACTCCTCATCAGCCACTACTCACAGGGCCTGTTTTCCAGACCTCTCATCAGCCTTGTTGCCCTTGTCTGGACTTTCTCCACAATGCTTTGGAACTCTTTCTGGATGAAAAGTACCTACAACGTCTAATAATAACAAAGATGGGACATGTTCATGGAAAAATATCTGCACAAGAAGCTTCTGATAACAGACCACATATATTTGACCTGTAGGAACAGAATACCTGGCAGAATCTCAACCCTGGGCTTCAGGAAGGTCAACTTTAGCCATTTCAAGCAATTGCTAGGGGAAATCCCATGGGATAGGTTACTGGCAGGTAAAGGGGCCCAAGAGAGCTGGTCATCATTCAAAGACCATTTCTTTGAAGCACAGCACAAGTGCATCCCGACAGGAAAGAAGTCAAGGAAGGGAGCCAGAAGATCTATGTGATTAAATGGGGAGCTACTGCGTAAATTGAAGAGGAAGAAGAAAGTCTATAGGTCATGGAAGGAGGGAGTGGCCACTTGGGGTGATTATAAGGCTCCTGAAGGAGAATGTAGGGATACAACTAGGAAAGTCAAGGTCTCCTTGGAATTCAACCTTGCAAGAGAGGTCAAGGGTAACAGAAAGGGCTTCTTTAAATACATTGCAGGTAAAACTAAACCTAGAGACAATGTGGGACCCCTGCTGAATGAGCTGGGTGCCCTGAAGACAGAGGATACAGAGAAAGCAGACATACTAAACACTTTCTTTGCCTCTGTCTTTTCTTCTGGGAGCTGTCCTGGTATCAAAGCGCAGACTGCTGAGGCTCCAGAGGAAGTAGAGGCAAAAGAGGAGCCTTGGTTGACGAGGACTGGGTTAGGGATGTGTTGAGAGGAGACTGAATGTTCATAAATCCATGGGCCCTGATGGGATGCACACACGTGTGCTAAGGGAGATGTCGGAAGTCATTGCTAAGCTTGGCTTCACCAAGGGGAAGTCATGCTTGACCAACCTGATAGCCTGGTATGAGGGCGTAACTGGCTGGATAGATGATGGCAGAGCAGTGGATGTGGTCTATCTTGACTTCAGTAAGGCATTTGACAGTCTCACATAGCATCCTTGCAGCCAAACTGAGGTAGAGTGGTGCCCCAAGGATCAGTACTGGGATCAGTTGGCTTCAATCTATTCAGTAATGACTTGGATGAGGGATTAGGGTGCACTGTCAGCAAGTTTGCTGATCACACAAAGCTGAGTCATGTTGCCGACACCCCAACAGACTGTGCTGCCATTCAGCAAGACCTGGACAGGCTAGAGAGCTGGGCAGAGAGAAATCTAATGAGATACAACAAAGGTCAGTGTAGAGTCTTGCATCTGGGCAAGAGCAACCCCAGGTACCAGTCAGTATAGGTTGGGGACTGGCCTCTTGGAGAGCAGTGTAGGAGAAAGGGACCTGGGGTCCTAGTGGCCAGCAGGATGACCATGAGCAATGTGCTCTTGTGGCCAAGAAGGCCAACAGCATCCTGGGGTGGATCAGAAGAGGGGTTAGCAGATCAAGAGAGCTTCTTCTCCCCCTCTACTCTATGCTAGTGAGAACACATCTGGAGTATTGTGTTCAGTTCTGGGCCCCTCTGTTCAAGAAGGACACAGAGCTGCTGGAGGGTGTCCAGCATAGAGTAACGAAGATGATGAAGGAAGTAGAACATGTCCCTTATGAGGAAAGGCTGAGGGAGCTGGGCCTCTTTAGCTTGGAGAACAGGAGGCTGATAGGTGACCTCATGAATGTTGTGACATCTTTTCATGGAAGATTTTGTGAGTCTGTTATACTAAAAAAACCAACCTTCCCGTTTAGCTGTGACTTACGTCACATTTTTCAGTACCTATGAAGTTTATGCATCTGTATAAACTCTAACAAAATCTCAACCAAGTTGAAAAGTATGATACAATTCTGATTCTTTCTTTAAGATGACAGTGAAACACATGGATAGGTTATAGAGAGCTGAAATTGGATTTGCTGAAACTGTGTTTGTAGATCACTTTGAATGACATTTATATTTATTCTACAGAACAGCCTGTGATTGTTTTACCCACCATTTTGCATCTGTCATGTGAAGAAGATAACTAGGTGATAACTGTCATGAAGCAGAGAAATTTTGGGAGGGATTTTTTAACCTAAGATTTGTTGTACATAATGTCTTGTCTGATGTCTGTACATAGCACCAGTACCACCTGTTAATTAAGTAAATTAACAGGTTGCAGTAAATTAAAAATGTTGCAGGAATAAGAGAGGACCTTCTTTTGCACGTGTCCATGATGCCAATCTGCTTTCATCCTTACCACAGTCTTGAAATTTTTCTGCATATAAAAAGATTATGAACGGTTATTTTGATCTCTAAGTCTCATGTAGTAACTTCAAAGGCTGAAGGAGATTTTTTGAGAGTGCTGAATGAGGTACGTAGTGTATCAGTTTTCTTCTGAATTCCTTCCTTCCTTTCTGAATTCCTGATAGCTCTGAAGAGTATTGTATTTCAATGTATGCAATATGTAAAAGAGGGTAGTAAGCTGGCAGTAGTGACAGGGATGTTAAAATGCTGTCATTTACTTAGTAGTATATGAGGCTGAATTTCAATGATTTCATTTGTAATAATTATTGAATGTTAGATATGGTGTTGCTGTAATTACATTTTGTACAAGTTGGTTAATATTACCTAGTTTTGCTCCACTTTAGGGGACTCCCATCTGCAGAAAAAAACAAACTCTCCCAAAACCCCACTACTCTAGCCTGGCAGTAGGGTTGGTATCACCACATTTTGCCAATTTTCTCTTTCAAGACCTGATAACTCATGAGCAACATAGTTGTCTTTTTTCATCTGGAAGTACCTCTCAGGAAGGGCACAAATCAAATCAACAGTTTTGTGGGCTCTTAATTCGCTCCTTTTATAAGTTGTCACAGATTTACATCCCTCTTCTTCAAACTTCAGTGTCAGGGTGAATTACGAGTGCAATTTTCTGTGTAATATCCTGCAGCAGTAGTTGGCAAATCCCTTCCCTCGGCATGGGGATGTTTTCTTCTTTATTATACATCAGAAAGACACACAGTCCTTATATTTATTTAAGTCAACTATGCTTAATATGCTTTTTGAAAGGAAAGAAGATAAATTCCATGTCATAATAATACATATAACTACACATAGATATGTTACTTGTACAAAACTGCTCTGGCCTCATGGCACTGGCATTTAATGTGATAGATTCATTGAGACCCTCTGATTGTCAAGGAGCAGTCTGTTTAACCTATCTCCTGATTTTGGCTTGAAACATTCCCACATGTGAGTGCAGCTGCATTGCTCTACTGAGAGTGGTTCATGCTAACATTTAAGCATTAGTTTAATGAAGTACTTCTGAGGTTTGTTAACTTTGGTTTGTATTTTTGCCTTTTCTAGGGTTGAAGACATTTTACATGTATAGAGTTCTTTCAGTTGAGAAACTTGGTCAAATTTTGTGTGAAATGTTAATGACATCAGCCTTATGCCTTCGGTGTGGACTCTGCATTCACTCTGGGTCCCAAAAAATAAGAAAAGGCTTGAGTACCTGTAAATCACTCAAGAAGGTTATTCTTGATCTTCTCTATATGATTTTTAAATCTAGATTTACAACCTCTGTAGGTTATTTGCCAGCAAATCTGTTTATATCCTCCCAGCAGCAAGTGTTTAAAAATCTTGCAGATACTCAGTGCAGTGCCCAAGTTATAGACCAAGGACACCCTCCACAATCTACTTACCCATCTTTCTTATCTGAATTAGGACATAGGTGAATTGGAACATGGCTTTACCACTCAACTCTGCTCTGTTTACTGTGTCATGTGAGAATATGTGTCCCATGGGCTTTCATACACGTTAGTGTTCTACCAGTGCCAGCTGTTGATTGTGGAGGAGAGTGAGTGCTACCAAAATGTCACCAATACCATTACAGATACTATTACAGCCTCTGCCATGAACATCTTAGCAGTGTCATGTAAAAATTACTTAAGTTTACTTGCAAAAGAAACTTTGTAGGCATGATTGTTTCCAGGAGAATTTGAGTTGTTCTAACAGTGGCTTTTTACATCAATATGCTTAAGTGGGAGTGGAGAAATACCCTAAATTGCCACATTACTGACTAGTCTCCCCATGCCTGTGACTATCTAGTGGATATGTGTCACCAAAACAGAAGTTGTGGCTTCTAGTAAACTTCCTGTTTTCATTAATAGACTTAAGTAGTTGGAATTGTGAAATCTAGATGACAGATTGACAAACATTTTTCTTGAGGTAGTGATGCCCTACAAAAAAACGTTTGGAAACTGTGAAAATCCTCTTTTCTTGGTAGATTTTTCTTACCAAATAAAAATGATTACATGTAATCTAGCACTGCTTGGATTATACAGCAAGCATGTATGTGAATAAATTCCTTTTTCAATTTACCAAAACACATTACTGAAAGGAAAGTAAGGACTCTTCCAGATAATGCAGTCTGCATTTTCCAGTATTTGAATGAAATAGGATTGTTGTTGAGTTGTTGCTACTTTAACAGCCACTGTGCTTTAGGCAGCTGCCAGGTGCAGAGGAATACAGAGACAGACCTCAAGATGATGCTTTACCGACCAGAGGGCATACAGCTGCCATTTAGATGCAAACTTAAGTTGCTTCTTTGTAGATCCTGAGCCCTGTCCCCTCAAAATTCCAGGATTTTTATTGTCAGCATTTGCAAACTGACAATGCTCTGATACTACCTAGCACTACCCTCTCCTGCCAAGGCAATGCCCACACCTGGCTCCTCCACAGCAAACCACATACTCTGCCTTGGGAGCTGCACATCTCTAACTTGGGTATAGAAATATTACAGTATGACAGTTGTCAAAGAAAACCGTTCTGATTACTTGGATAGTGTATTTTGGGTTTCTTGCGCAGAACAAATTTTTTGAACAACATCAGAAAAGTCATACACTGTATCTGGTGTACATCTATGCAACAATACTGCACTTGCTCAGAGGAGGTAGACAACATGTTCAAAAATAACAAGAGTATTTCAATTTTGGAAGTTTGTTTTTGATTGCAGCAATTTACTGAACAGAAAATTTTCTAATGAGGCAAACTTATTCCTCAAAAGTTATCCAAGGTAAACTGAATCCTTAAAGAATAAAAAAACCAACTAACCAAGATGTGTGTAATGACTTGCATGAGCTTTGGAAACTTGCGTAATCTAAAAGAGGACCTTGGAAACAGGTCTTGCAAAGTCTGCACAGTATTTGGGGAAACATCATGTAAATAACTGAATTACTCTTCCAGGCGTGTTTCAGCAAGAACTAATAGTGCTCCTAAAGCTAAATGGAGCTTGCAAAGTCTAATAATGATTGGGATGGCAATCAGACAATTTTAGTTAATTAAAAAGGCAATGTCTACAGTTAAAAAAAAAGAAGATATGTTTATTTCCAAATGCAGAGGAGCTCTGTTGCTGTAAATACCTTACAGTAAGGTATGAGATCATGCAAAAGAAAGACAAACTAAATAACTAGGAGCCATTAAAATAAATAGAAAATACCCTGGAGCCACTGGTTCAATCACCAACCAATCATTGCAGCAAATACTCCCTCTAGAAATGTAAGAACTCTCCTGGCTCCAGTATTTCTCTCCTGTGAGCACAATAGTGAAGGGGACTGAGAAACTCTCAGGAGGAAAAATGCTTGAGAAAATGTCCTTGTGCACGAATGTAAGAATCACTTGGAAGAGACAAGAGTGTGACAAGGACATGATGCTTGCTTGATGAGAGGTGAGAGCTCTGGTGAGTGAGTGCATCGATCAGGAGCTGGGGCAAAGTTAGTGATACATCAGTGAAGTAAGCTGTCACTGCTATGGGATATACTGGTGAGTGTTCAGAAGCAAATTTAAAGTTTGTGTTCACTGCAGCCTCATGCTGACCAGATGCAGTCTCACTCAGATCTTGCAACATGTATCAGGGTGCTGTTTCTTGAGCCTGACTATTTGGCCGACATGCCACGTAAAGGACATCTTGTTCAGGAACTTGATGCTTTACTCTTTGAGATTTCCTTAAGTATTGCTTTGGTTTGCTATTTAAAGCAGCAGTACTGCAATGATGTCACACTTCCCCCTCAAGCTCATGCACCCACAGTGGGCTTGCACACTGTGGTGTGGTGGTCAATGTTTGGAAAAAACATAACCCAGAGTCATCTGTTATTTTTAATAAATCTTACACAAGCATGAGGTATTGCCCAGGCAGCCCCAGATCAGCAGGGAGGGCCAGATGTGAACTTTGTGCCTAGAAAATTGTCCTTTGGTGCAGTTCAGGAGCCCGCACAAACTTTCCCTTTTCTGTGGCATTTTTAATCTCCACGAGGAAGAGCAATGCCTACGTTTTTCTACACAAGCTGGAGACAGATCCTATGTATGCCCTTATGAGCAGAGCCATGAGAGAGCCCCTGTCCTGCTTCACTTAAGGTCATGGGCTGCGGCATGCTCCTGACACTGCTTGCTCCATTGCTTATGGCAGCCAGGGTGAAGGTCTGACATGGCTTCCAATCAAGTGCCAGTCAGTTAGGTACTTTGGGATGTTTTGTCTTTAATCTCCTGGGCATCCCTTACCGCTTAAAGGGATGTCCCATGCTGAGGTCACTAACAGCATTGTCTTCTCCTGCACGGCACATCTCTCTCAAGGAGATGGAGGTAATTGTAAGGGTGAGGAGTATACACGCAATGTACAACATGTTCATTTAACATTGTCGACAATTTTTCTTTTTGTCTGTGTGGTGGCTGGAGCTGAGACCTGATACTGCTGCTGTGCTGGGGTGCAGGTAAGCTGCAGAGTGGAGGGGTGGATGCTGGGGGTTGAGAGATTATGTTTTGCACTTCACTGTTTGGTGACAGTAAGCTTAGTCTGCTGCTCCCTCCTCTTCGTGGGTGGAAAGGGTCATGTGTCTGCACTTGTACAGCTCAGGCACGAGGTGCCCAAGGACTGGCAGGAGCTGGGCTGCATTTCGATGTGAGAGTGAGCGCGATGCCACCTGCTGTAGTCTCAGCAGGGCTGGGGCAGCTCCCCACAGCACTGTGCCCCTACTCCTCAGTATGCACCCGAAAAGCAGCCCTGTAAGTACAAGCTGGTTTCTGGGAAAGGTGGTCAAGGCACACCGTGGGGTGCCCCATAGCTGCAGGAATTACATTCCAAAGCCTGTTCCATGTCCTACTGGAGCCACCGACACCAGATGCTTTTGTGGACCTTTGGAACAGTTGAGCATGGCCTTGACGCCAGTGTGGTGCGACCCCTCCGCCGGCGCGGAGTGGGCAGGGATCCTGACCCCAGTGTTGACTCCCTGTGCATCGCGAACCTCCGTGGTGGTTCTAGTAATGACCGAACGGGATGCCACCTCCCGGGGATGCCGTGTCCCAGGGAGGGTCGTACGTCCTGAAGGGGGTGCCGTGTCCCGGAGCAGTGCCCTGTCTCAAGGTGGGTCCCGCATCACGGGCGTCCTTCGCCCGGACGCGGAGGGGAGGGGCAAGTCGGGGCGGGGCGGTCCGGGCGCTCGCTGGGAACGGCGTCCGGTGCGGGCTCGGCAGCGCCTCGCGCCGCCGCAGCAGCATGTGGCAACCGGCGACAGAGCGACTGCAGGTACTGGGGGATGGTGGTCGAGCGGCGGGAGCGGCGGCAGCGTCCCTGGCACTGGGAGTTCGTTGCAACTTCGGCCGCTCCGCGGAGGGCGGGAGGACGCGCGAGGATGGGACGGGACAGGACGGGACACGCGTACACACCACACGGCTAGGGACAGGGAGAGCCGCAGTGGTCCCGGTGGCTCCGGCGCTCCTGGCGTGGCTTCGGTGCCTGCGGCTGCGGCCATCCGGGCCCCGGGAGGCGACGCGGCGCAGCTCGGCTCGGCTCTGTTCAGCGGGGTCTGCGCCGTTTCGGGGCTGCTCCCCGTGGCTTCGAAGTCCTTCGTCGCGGGGAGAGCCGGGCTGAGGTCCGCGGGCTGTCCGCAGCCCTGGCCCAGGGTAGGGCTCTGCTAGCCTTGCTCCCACTATTTCAGTGTGTTTATGCTCCCATTCGCATTCCGAGAGAAAGCTGAGGCGGGCGTAGGAAGAATGAGTAAAACTAACTTTGACGTTCCTCTTAATAGAGTTTTCCAGAGCAAGTGCTTGGGGAGAGAGATCTGGGCGTTTGAAGTAAGAACCGCTGCTCATAGCAGATGGCGAGAAAAGGTTGTTATTGCTGCCTTTGCAGTTCGAATCGACAATTCGCTTTGGTATCATCAATCAGAAAATCCAGCTATTTAAGTTGAGGAAAAGCCACCTAAGCAGGTCTGTAAGCTTTAAATCTGCACCAACCAGTAACAGGGTGGTGATTAATTCATGTTCTTGAAAAGATGCCGTTTTCTCTACAAAGAGAAACTTGATTTCTAGTGGATGGGAAGGATGTGCCACATCCGTAGCTGATAACATGTGTGAACATGCTATTATTTATTTGTTTCCCTTGCTAGCCAGAAAGTTAGTACTAAACTTAAGCGTCAAGATCCCCTACAGTAAGGAGNTGGGGGATGCTGTTGCAGAGGAAGGATCTGAGGTGAGGCTGCACCCAACTGTTGGGTGCAAAGGAGAACGTGACAGAAAGGGAAGGAGAAGCAGAAAGCTGAGTTTTGTGGTGATGTTGTAGTCTGGATTGTAGTGACAGACCATGTTGGGAGGTGTTAAACTAATGAGATGCTAATATCACAAAAACGCGATACAGCCTGCAAGGTCATGTGAGGTTAAAAAGAAACAAGTATGCTAGAGGGATCAGTGAGTCTCTGATGTGGCATTAGAGAAGACTGATTTTGCAGGTAATACAAGCATTAGCATTTTTCATGGTTTATAAGCCTCATTTTTAAGTTTTTCCACTTCTCTTAACCTGTGTGGGTAATAAGGATCACTGCATTCAAAGATGTTTTACTCTGGAGTGGGAGAGATGGTGGTGCTGCCCAGCCTCGTGCTGTAATGGGTGTACTTGAGCTGAGCTGTGCCCACCGGTCCTCCTTTTGGAACAGCTTTGGCTTTTCTACAAGTGGTGGGGTTAGTAGTCTTGCAGGAGCAGGGAGTGGAGTGGGAAGTGATGTGCATCTGACTCCTGTCCTGCATCCTGTCCTTGCCTGGTGCGAAAACACAACTATTTCAGATGCCTTTTTTTGGCATGCTCTTGTCTCTGGCATTGTTTGGTTTCTGTGCTCATCTGGGTCTACCCCCAAAACACTGGAGAGCAGCAAGGGAGAAGACCTCTTACCACCTGCTGCCTTCCTACTTTGGGACTGGGTGTTGTTTGAAGAAGCAGCTTCACAAGACAGCGCAAATGGCCAAGTCTTTGTGGTACAACTGAAGTGATTCTCTGTCTGCTCATCTGGAAATTTGGCATTCTTTCTGACACACAGTTTTAGGCCATTTCTGGGCAATGAGTTCATAGTGGGTGGTGGCAGCATGTTTCAGTGTTGTTAGAATTTATTTACTTCAGAAGATTAACTTCCATGTGTCTGTTGTGCTGTGAAATATTGTGGGTGAACGCTGCAAGAGGAGGCAAAACGAAGTGGCTGATCGAGGGCAGGGAGGCTTCAGACCCTTCTTTACCGGGGCAGGTTTCATTCTCAGAACCCAGAGGCTTAATGTTGCCATCACATAACTTGTGAAGCCCTTCTGAATTTCATGGAAAAGAAGTTTGTGTAATGTTGCTTCACCATAGTCTGAGTTGCTGGTGTAATCGATGTCCATGTTATTAAGATACAGCAGTAAAAACACAGTGTTGCTATTGATGGAAGTGAAAAAAGTGAAAGCAGGAATAGAGGGGGTATTGCTGCTCACCTTCTGGACTGCCTGTGAGTGCTGCTCTCCTGGACTTCATAAATGCATCACTTGTTTTGCTGGGGTTTGTTACTGTACTCTGTAAATGCATCTTGACTCTCTGAATACTTTTAGATTTTGGAATTATAGACTCTGATTCTAAATATTTGACTGTCACATGCATCCGCTACCACCTTATATACACATTTAACATGTCAGGAACAGTGAAACTCTTCGCTGAAGAAAAGTCAACTTTGGTAAGATTTGTATGTGTGCTGGCTTCAATTTCATCACAGATGCAAAGGTTTCATGATAAATATTTGCCTGTGCTCAGATGTAAGTGGTATTAGATGCTACTGATGCTTTCCAAATCAACTTTTTCTATTATATATCCAGTGTTCAGAGGCATATGTACATTAAGAAATGTGAATGGTCACTCAAAAAATAGTTCTCCGATTTTTAGAAGCATGTAAAAATAGCTCCTTTTTAAGCTAAATACAAACAGGTTTTAGTATAAAGCCCACAAACAGCTGTCTAGGAAGACACTGCTGCATGATGTGCAGAGCAGGACTGATACTACTATTCAACTCTGGTTTTATTAAATGTTATGTCAGAAGGAAAAAGTGAATAGTATTTGAAATTTAAGCTTGAGTCATGTGGCTGCAAATGTCCAGGAAGTCTTACAGCTCAGTGTTTTGGCACTATGTAGCTTCAGGATCTCTTTCAAGGCATGGAATGTTTTGCATTTGCTTGCTGCTAGGACTTTACAGCAGTAGGGAATCTTTGAAACAAAGCTCCGTAATTCCAACAAGCTCATCTGGCACCACTTAGCTTGGGCAGTTCCTTTCTTTCTGCGTTATTTATCTGTAGAAAACGAATGGCTCTGGAAGAATGGTAATTTTGGGAAGCATTCTGCAACAAAAATAAAATCAAAATTAGTGTATGCTTGTGGCTAGCCTCCTGGGAAATGATCTGTAAGGGGTTGTGTACAGTGTACTCCTAGTTTCTGTTTATGATGCTGACAGCCTGTTCTATTACCTAAAAATATTTTGTAAACAAGGAGAGATTTTCTTTGAAGGAAGACAAAATAAAGCGTTCAATCTGAGTAGTTCAGAATTTTAACTGCTTGCTTCTTATTTTCTTGTCCTGGTGGCAGCCAGCAGGACAATCATCAGTTGTCCGTCGAGAGCATTACAGTTTCCTTCCAAGCATGATTGTGTTTGCAGCAGAGAGACCGTCAGTGTGCTGCACTGCTCAGGCTTTGCACACAGGGTGGTACAGTGGTGATTTTGCTTGCCGTTTTGTTCTGTGTTTCAGCAAGATAAGAGTCTGTTCCAGATATCTCTATATGTGTAGCTGAAAAGTCCCCTTTAAGCAAGACCTTCCCCACCCCCAACCCCTGCTCCCGGTACTTTCTTGCACTTCAAATAATACCTGGGAAGATTACATATGACAGTAGTCTCCTGGGCTCTTTCTGCATAAGTGAATCAGAACTTCATGGGTGAAGACTGTAAATGTGTGCGATTGTAAGTGTGTCCTGAGAAACCTGATACAGCTTTTCATGCTTTGCTGTTCCTGCTGAAACACTTGATATAGAGCAGCAAATACATACCACTGATGTGTAGAAACCTAGCAAAAAATAAGTAGTGTGTTGTTGGTATTTGATAATACCTGAACACAGGCCAAGAGTTGGGGTTGTTCAGCCTGAAGAGGAGAAGGCTCTGCAGGGACCTTGTAGAAACCTTCCAACCCCTTAAAGGGGCTGTCAGAAGGCTGGGGAAGACTGTTTGCAAGGGTAGGGAACAATAGGATGAGTGGTCATCGTTTGAAGCTGGAGAAGGGCAGATTGAGGCTAGACATGAAGAAAAACGTCTTGAATCTGAGGGTGGAGAATCCCTGGAACAGGCTGTCTAGAGAGGGGGTGGAGGAGCCATTCAAGGTCAGACTGGATGGGGCTCTGGGCAGTCTGTTCTAATTAGAAATGAGCCACTTGTTGTAGGGGGATTGCACTAGCTGGTCTTTCAGAGTTCTTTTCATCCAGTATAGAGGTCCAATATTCTATGATAATCTTTTAATGATGGTGTTTCAACAAAATTATGTACAGCTTCAGAATGATTGACTCGATCTTGTTACACTGACCTCACTCTAGCAGTTCAGTGATGACTTGTGTTTCTAACTTTCTGAAGAACAGCCATATATATTTTCTTAGGGAACATTTAAATAGTAACCACTTTTCTGACAAAATGATAATCAGTGCTAATTATTTTGGAAATGTGAAAATTTTGCCATTCTAGCTCTTTACGTCTGATAGACTGGAGGCTTTACCGTTCCCTCCCCTTCCAGGCCCTTCAGGGAAGGAGGCATTGGGAGGTCTGAAGCAGGTTTGGGGCCCTTTTTTGGGCTGCGTTACTCCCCTCTCAGAGCTTAATGGCTGATTGTGCTTCCAGGCAATGTCAACGTCTACATTTCTGACCTGAGTTGCTAATACCAAGTTTTACTAACCAAACTATGCTTCAAGTGCAGTGCTGTTTGGTTTGGGATCTCTCTGCTGTAGCACTAGTGCAGTTTGCATTCTCATGCCCAACCCCTATGTGGCACTGGGTCTGTGTCATGACTGACAGTTTTCAAAAGTGTCCTGATGGGAATCCATTTTCTCCAGATATATTTGATGGGAACTGCCAAGAACACTGAGAGCAGATAGAAAGTCAATTGTGTGTCCTGAAGTTCAGATTTGTGGCTGCCTTTCTTCTTGTGACATGCTCCCTTTAGGTTTGGGAGATTGTTGTTCCATGTGTTTTGTGTGAAGCTTTGCGAATGACCATGCAGTGGGTTTTCAAGTATTAGGAGCTTCCATTTAGGATCAGGCTTTTTCAGTGAGCTTTGTTCCTGGAATGCTGATTTCTTCTGAAAACGTGCCTTGTCATTCAGTGCCTGGAGAGAGAAAATTAAGTTTGGAGACTGGTCCTACAAGTGGAGTAGCTGCCCTGAAAATCTTGCTGTGGAATCTGGTCCAAGCTCCACTGAGACAGTACTAACCTTGAGCCTGACTGGATTGTAGAACGGGGCTGTTTACAGATCTGGAAAGTTTGTGGAGTCTCATTTAAGACTCGTGCTATGGAGCTTCTTCCTGCAGTGTCTGCTGGCTGGAACCCAAGACAGAGGAGTTTGAGGTCTGAATGGGTCTAAAGGCACGAGGTGTAAGGTGGCAACATCAAATACATCATCTGAGCCTGCAAGTTTCTTCCCCTCACCCTGAATTCTAAGGAAGGAGACTCAGAAGCAGCATTTCCTCTCTGAGTGGCTATGGAGGAGGGCTCTCTCAGCTGCTCAGTGGGGACAAGTTTTCCTGCTGTCAGGATTAATCTATGCTTTCTGAGCTGATGATACTGACCTAAAAATGTTACAGCTCCTTGGGAAGGGAAATTGTCCCCCCCTACAGTTATTCTAGTTAGAAAACAAGCCAAACATGACTTACATCTTCAGACAGGTATAGTCCAAACTATTCTGAACTTGGTTTCTAATGCTAAGGAATTACCTACTTGGATTTTTAGTGTTTGCTGAACATAGTGAGAAGAGTCATGGTGGGTTTGTTTTCTGGCTCCAGCTTGGAGCTGGAAAGCATAAAGCCAAAGAGCAATATTGTTAGAAAGTAAGACACCAGGCTTCAAAAATGGGGTTTTAATCTTTTTTTCCCCCTGATTTGAGAATATGTAATAGAACCTTTTGCCAAGTTTTTTTAGCTGAGCAAATTTTTAGCTTTTCCATCTGGATTTTCTTGTTTTGTTTTTCAACCAGAAAAGGACATTTTGGAGCTTAGGCAACCATTAATTTGCAACTTCTTGAGATGCCTGGGTGTCAGGGCAGAAGACGGCAATGAATTTCTCTTTCATATTTCAGGAAATGGGCAACTTCAGCATCTTTCTTTTTTCCATAGTCCACTGGAATTTTCTGTGCCCAATTATAAATTTGAATCAGGAAATGTAGAAACTCATGTCTGTCCTAGTACTTTTAAGAAAGACCCTGTGCAGCATATACGTGCTTCAGTTTTCACAGCTGTGCTCTCGTGTTTGGATTAGAATCAAAAGGATATTTTGAGAAATCTGTGTTGATCCCCTCAATAGTTTGGCTGAAAGGGCCTACTGAACTTGGTTCTGCATGTTACTGATAGTAAAGATAACTTCTGCAACCAGCAGTGATGCTTGAGACATCTGAAGCAAAGGTGCAGGTCTCTTGAGTGTGCCCTTGGGAGCTGTGGGATTGTGGCCCTGGTTCCTCATAAGCTGTGCCACATGGCTGCTATAAAAGCTGCCTGTTGGAACACATGGTTGGGATGAAGGGAGAAGCGGAGCCCTCTCTGTTGCGTTTTTGGTGGAGCAAAAGGCATTAAGGTCTGCAGAAGGATTGTTACCTTCTACAAGGTTGGATTGCTTGCTTCAATAAATGTGTGTTAAATCACACAGATTTAAGAATTGCAGTCTTCTCTCCATGCCTATGAATTGATTAGTTTATATCTTGTCATTTGAGATGGCAGTGTAGCTTTTCAGTGGTTTATAAGAAATGTTAGGAAGCGTATGAGTCAGTAGTGTGCCCGGGTGCTCAAGAAGGCCAATAGTATCAGAAATTATATGACCAGTAGGACTAGGGAGGTGATGCTGCCCCTATACTTGGCACTGGTGAGGCCCCACTTTGAGTACTGGGTGCAGTTTTGGGCACCTTGATACAGAAAGGATACACAGGGGCTGGAGCAGGTCCAAAGAAAGGCAAGAAGGCTGGTGAAGAGTTTGGAAAACATTCAGTGTGAGTATTGACTGAGGGAGCTGGGGCTGTTTAGTCTGGGGAAAAGGAGGCTGAAGGGAAACCTTCTTGCTCTCTACAACTACCTGAAGGGAGGTTGCAGGGAGAGCGGGGCTGGTTTCTTCTCACTGAATTACAGAGTTACAGAANCACTAGATGGGGGACTCCACTAGATGGGGGACTCCACTAGACAGAGGCCTCCAACTAGACTCTGCCCCACTAACCACTAGTCTGTGACTTCTATCCTGCAGCCAGTTCACAGTCCAAGACAGGTGACAGGATGAGGGGAAATTGCCTCAAGTTGTGCTTGGGTAGGGAGGGGGGGGGGATTGGGGAGCAAGGTGCACAGGTTTAGGCTGGATATCAGCAAAAACTTCTTTCCAGTGAGGGTTGTTAATCACTGAAGCAGGCTCCCCAGGCAGGTTATTGAATCCCCATTGCTGAATGTGTTTAACAATCACCTAGATGCGTCAGAAGTTGGTGTGGTTTGGCATTTAAATCACTAATGTGGTATCAAGCCAGAGAGTTTCAGAAGACGTTAATGGCTAAAGAATTGTCATTTTGTAGTTTGTCATTTTGTCTGCATGTGGGTGTTACTTTTGGTCCACATTTAGATCTTGAGATTATCGGCAAAATTCTAAGCACCACTGCTAATGTTAGTGGAGATAATGTGCAGTTTTTCTACTTTGAGGAGAAACTTCATGTGCTTTTAGGAGTTTGAATCTTTTTTTAGAAACTATACACACACACACACACACACACATATATATGTGACAATATATACATATGTGACAAAATTTTATGTCTAAGAGAGCTGAAGTGAATGTTTCAATATGATTCTTTTTGGAAAGTGAGTTACTGAAGTCTTTCTGAACCAGGTGTTTGTATAAGGGGCTGCTACATATCTGACAGAGGACTGTCTATGTCAGACTGTTAGCTCACTGCCCTCTTGCTTAGGAGTGGGGCAAAATTACTTTAGAACATTTATGGAAGTGTTAATAAGCATCATAGTTGCATGGTTCATCCCCTGTGCAAAGGAGAAGGGGAGTGTGGGTCCCTCACAGGTGAGGTAGGTTGGTGTGGGGCTGCAGTGGCTGCCCTGGCAGCAGCTCAGAACATCATGAACTGTTGGCCCTGCCATGCCTGCAATCACGTTCTGGCACAGTGTGAGGTCTGCTGCCCAGCTGTTTCAGTTTTCAGCTGAAAACCATAATTTTTATTAGTATTTTCTTGTGAAAATGTAATATTTGTTTTTTCAAAGGGTTTTAAATGCCCACTCTGCATTTGATTTTTTTTTTTCAGTGTTTATTTGGGGGGGAGGGGAGTAGAAATAGAAGTGTTTATAATGCAGAAGCTGTCATTGTAGAAATGAAGTTAGAGAGCAGTCAGTGCATTCTAAATAAAAAGCCTCAGCATTGTACCCAACATTTTCTTAGTCTGGAATCCATGCACTGGACAACAGAAAAGTGCAGGCAACTTCTCAAGTTATTCCCAAAATCTACCCTGGTGGTTTTTAAAATTTCTTGGTTTAAAACAGCTTTTTGAGAGGATTTTAAGTCAGGTCACCTTACTGCTTTACAGCTTGCTATAAACCTGCATAAAATCTGACAGAAACATCATTATCTTCTCCTTACAGTGTCATGCCTGTGCCATATGTGATTTTTGGTATCAGTAGTAAAGTGATGATGTGTTTGAGGATGCAGTTAATTAAGTTAGTCACTGTTAATCACTGCTGCAGAGCTGTCAATGCAGAGCAGTGTAATATAGTTTACAGAAAAAATCACTGTCTTTGTAGCAACCCAGTCAGCAGCTGTCAGGAGGCAGCAGTAAGGTTTTATTTAAGATAGTTTTATTAAAACTGTTTTATTAGGACTCTCTACTAAAGGAGCAGGTCAGGGCTCCCTTCACAGTGCCACAGGACCAGATGGCTAGGGCTCGCAGGACCACTCTGAAGAACTTGGCAAATGTTTTCCATTGGAAACAAACTGACACAGCAAGACTTGTCCATCTTGGAGGTGTGGAGGAATGGCTTGCAGTGTCAAAGTGTGCTGTGCAGAACAAGAGGTGTGATGCAGTTTGCCCCAAAATAACATCCCTTGCTTTGCCTGGGTGATTTTGCAGTCCTCAGCATTGCTGTCACATTTTTGGTCCTTCTAATCCTTCCTACAGGCACAAACAGGGTACAGAGATGATAAAAGACCTGATCTCTAGCAGAGCAGGGAGTTGGGCTGACAGCACACACCATCACAGAAAACTAGGCTGTAATCTTGTGCTTAGCAAAATTCTCTTGTCTGTAAGGCTCTTGTGGGTCCAGCCTCCGTGCAAGGCTTTGGAGGAGAGTTTGAAGTACCTGCCTTATGCTACTACTTTCAGTTGCTTTCCTGCCTTGGTAGACCTGACCAGGAGATAACATGCTGAGACATCAGTGGGCAACAGCTGGTTCCTCACACAAGAAGGTTAATTTACAAGGGGAAGCAAGGTGGTTTCGATTTCTAATACACAGTTAACCCTGTGTTAGCTGCTAATACCATATATACCATACTGGTATAAATATTTATTCTTGGGTGTAGCTACAGAGACATGGGAAGTTTAATGCTAAATTGGTAGCATTCAACTAAAGCAAAAGCTATTTGTCAGGCTGCTTCCTTTTGTGGTTTTTGTTTGTTTTGTTTGTTGCTTGGGGTTTGTTTTTTTTAATTGTCATGACTATGCACAGAGTTCAGAGGGCCAGACCCTCCAGAATCTCATTATCTTAATTGAAAAATGTCACCTTCTGATGCTAATAGGTCATTTAGCTGGTACATGATTGAGTCACTAAGGAGAAAGGGAATTGACTCTTACAATCATTCTTCACCTCAGCCCACCGCTCTTCAGAATGCATAGTTCTGGACTTAGGACACGCTTATTTATTAGAACATCTCAATTACATTTGGTAATGTTTTATTCTGGAACACCTTAATAAAAACTGGAAGGTGCATAATGGACATCCTCCTGTATCCTTTAATGCTGCTCTCCAGCTTTTTGCAGCTGGCAGATGTGTTGCTGGTGCTGCCCTTCTTTGTTTTAAAAATCAAACATTTTCGCCTGCTCACTTATTGGAGGAAATTGTTTGTTTAGACAATGTGGGGATTAGCTGTGATTTAAGCTACCACAGTACACAAGCAATTAATTCTCATAAAAATGTACACTGTGCTCTGTGTGAGATTTTTATGCAGTCTTCTGGAAAAGAAAATATTTTTCTGTCTAAAAAGCATTTCCTACCCAGTGACTAGTCATAAAAGAAACAGCTTGAAAATATTTCCTGGCCGAAGGAAGGAATTAGTACATACTTTTAGTTTGCCGTTGTGGTTAACATCACCGTGTTTTTCTTGAACTACTTTGTTTTTTTTTTAGTGTCATGTATCTATTGTTAATAAATTTAGGTACAGAAATAATAGCCTGTCTGAGCCACAGACTTTGGGATTTTTTAATCTTTTGTTTTCTAATACCGATGCTGGGTTTTTGCAAAAGGATGATCTGAGGATTTGGCTTTGGCTTTGCTCCGGTTTGAAAACACTGTTAAAGTACTGACAACTGTGTTGGTGGGTCAGAGGCTTCAGTGTTGTGCCATGAGTTTTTTTTCCTTTACCTCTTTAGGTTGGTTGGCACGTTTGCTTTTTTAAACAACTAGATTTTTAGTGGCATTAGTGTAGTGAAGGAAGTAGGCGGGTAGGCCAGTGTGGAGCACTGTACATGGGGTGAGCGCCACAAGTGTCTGGGCAGACCCAAGCTGAAGTTTGCCATGAGACTGGTGTCAGAACACTGCCAGTGACAGAGGTTGTGATGACCAGCTTTGCCTTTAGGAACAAATGTGTAGTGTTTATTTCAGCTTCTGAATCAGGGTAGTGAACAGCTGGTAGTGGTACCAGGCAGCATATAGCTGTTGGTTTGCAGAGCTTAGAAGATATGTTTTGTGTTGTCACCTGTTCGCAAAGGAAAGCTGAGGGTGGCAATACAGGTATTCCCAGTAAATGAGTCAGGATTTCTGCTCAGTCTCCCCATTAATGTAGGAGTTTTGCTGTTGTATTCTGGCTTTACCAGTTGTAGCTTCCCAGGGAGCAGAGGGGCCTTTGATACTTTGAGGCTGGTGTTTCACTGGCATTGTGTCTGCTTCGCAAGCTGCCCAGCAAGCCCCTGAGCTACCTGCAGCTTGGGAGGATGAAACTGTTCCGAATGGTGAGTACTCTTTTCCTTCTGACTCTCCAAGCGTTGCGTGGCTATTTTCTCTCTGGCCTTAGCTTGGCCACATTTCAGCAAAGCCATGCAGTGTGTGTTTCCTAACCATGTGTTTCCCAAGCGGCTCTGCAGCATTGCCCATTGCTTGCATGTCCTGACATCAGGGTTTCTGTGTCACTTCGTTATTGTATTGTACTGTACTGTGGATGACTGCTTAACTTGTTTGGTTGTCTTGCTGATTCATGACAGGCCAGTTTACCTTCTTTTGAATCACATAGCTCTTTGGCCTGATCGTCATAGTCTGGGATTCCTGCAGTACCTCATTTTCTACAGATGTGTGATGGCATGTGATTTCCTACCTCAGATTGGGGTTGCTTTTATCTGCAGATGTTTCTGAGGTGCTTAGAAAAGCTGGAGGCAAATGAGAAGATTCCTAAATAGATTCATTCATTTGTTGTTCTTCAGTCATGACTTCCCGTACTAACAGTTGTGTCACAACTTTGGGAGATCACGGTGAAAGCAAGAACTGTTAGAGATGGTGACCTCTATGGTACCAAAAGCCAGGCTAGACAAGGGCAGTCATTTGTCAGTGGCTGTGTTCTTTGGCAAAAATACATTTGACATGTTTCTGAAGAACAGATAAAGACTGAGACCCATAAACAGGTGCTGTAAACTTGCTCTCGAGAGTTGCAGGACATCCCTCAACAGGTCAGACGTGAAGTCTGTGAGCTCTTCATGCCGTATATATTTGTAAGTGAATGTAATGCAGTGAAATTAATTACAAATCTGGAACTAAAGCAAGCTGTAAATGGAAGAAACATGCCTATTGAAATATAATGAGAAGGCATTCCCCTAATAAATGCTGTAGTGTAACCTCTGTAGAAGCTTGCATGTATTTACAGTAACAAAAATCTAATTTCTACAGAACTTTAGCTGCTAGCACCCATGTGCCTGTGTACAGCGCAGTAAGGGTCTGATATCCCACAGGAACAAGGGCTTGCAAAGTGTTCGGTGTTTCAATGCACATGTAGCATTGAAAGCATCTTTTATCGCCTGGGTTGAGCTGGAAGCTGGCACAGAAGACCATCTGCTTTATGCTTACCAATTGCCCCTTTGCTGAATCATTACACCAATCCAGGGAGCAGTCCAGCTCTTATGTGCTTCTCATTGCCAAAAGCATCAACAGAAAGTTTAACTATATTCTGCTCTTTTTTTTTTAAAATTACTTATGTATGGTCATTTTTATTTAATTATTGTTTAATTATTGTTTAATATTTATGTTTAATTATTGAAATACGGTAAGGAAGACACTAGGTAATTAATGGTTGAGGGCTTAATTGTGTGATTCTTGAAGCTTGGCTGGTGGCTATGCATGTGGCAACACGTGGTCTGCTCCATGATGTGCTGCAGGAGCATCCCCTGTGGTAGACCATGCCCAGGTGGGCTGTAGAAACATCCTTTCAGATTATTCAGGGATGTGTAAAAGATTCCCCTTGCTGCCGAGGAAATTCTAAAATTCTTTAAGAGCATATTTTACTGTCAGAGTTTCTTAATTACTAGAATTCTAGTAAGGAAATTTATTGTATAAATTGTGACATCCTTTTTCAATAAATTTATTACTATGTGAAGTTGATAATTATTTTGTGCATAGATGTTTTATTCTGATGATCTTCTTGCATAGAATAATTTCTGTTTTATTTATTGAGGGTAGGATTTTTTTGGTGAAAACAGAACTCCCATTCTTGATGGGCACAGCAAATGTAGTAAAACACTATCATAGCTGGGATTTGTTCTTGGTTTATGTCAAGAATGTTAATGATTTGTTTATGTAGAAGTTAGCATGTAGTATTGTGAAACAGTATCTTCCAGAGATGCTGAATGGACATTTTGAGAGCAAATGTTACCTGAAATAAGGAAGCTGTTGCAGATATTTTTGTGTCTCAAAACTAGTCAGAAGTGTTTATATAATGTGTTATCATATTCTACAGCACTTGTCTGACATACATGGGCCACTTGGCAACAAGAGGTTGTTAAAGAATTTTAAGGACAGTTAAATATCCTTTGAGTGGGCTAGAAGAGGAAAATAAGGGGTTTTTTTCCCAAAAGACAACGCAAAACCTTAAGCAGAACAGTGTGATGTTTGCAGTTGATTTTGAACGGGAATACACCCTGGGTTTGCAGTGTTTCCAGATTAGCTTGGGTGTAGCACCTGGTTTGGCACAGCTACCACTTGAGTTTCCCGATGGAATATGACATAGTTGACAAAATGTTTACGGTCACAAATACACAACTTCCTAAAGAGGGTTTGGAAGTGTTTATCGCTCTTTTCTGATCCCTAGTTTACTGGGAAGATACCTACTTATAAGTAGGAGAGATGGCTTTTGAGTCCAAGGACCAGTGTCTCTGTACTGGGCAGTACTTGTGAGAAGTGGAACATGGAGCCTCAAAAGAATAATTTGGGTGCTAGATTGAATCTCATCCCAGGTAATGATTCCTTGCTTTGCCTGTTCTAATTCATATGCTTACCATGCGGAATTTAATGACTGGAGTTGGAATGTGTCATACACAGTTGGTGGTGTGCATCCAGGCTGCTGTGTGGAGCATAGAATCATTAGGGATGGGAAGGGACCTCAAAAGATCATCCAGTCCAATCCCCCTGCCACAGCAGGATCCCTAGACCCAGTTGCACAGGAACATGTCCAGGCGGGTCTGGAACGTTTCCAGAGAAGGTGACTCCACAACCCCCCTGGGCAGCCAGTTCCAATGCTCTGTTACCCTCACTGTTAAGAAGTTCCTGCTGATATTTATATGGAGCCTCCTATGTTCCGAGCTTGCACCCATTGCCCCTTGTCTTGTCACTAGATGACATTGAGAAGATCCTGGCTCCATCCTCCTGACACCCACCCCTCACATTTATAGACATGAATGAGGTCCCCCCTCAGCCTCCTCTTCTCCAAGCTAAAGAGACCCAGCTTCCTCAGCCTTTCCTCAAAAGGGAGGTGCAACTCTGTGTCCTGCTTGAAGTGAGGGGCCCAGAACTGTACACAACACTCCAGATGCGGTTTCACTAGAGCAGAGTAGAGGGGGAGAAGACCCTCTCTTGATCTGCTAACCACCCCACTTCTGATGCACCCCAGGATGCTGCTGACCCTCTTGGTCACCAGAGCACACATAGTCATCCTGCTGTCCACTAGGACCCCCAGGTCCCTTTCTCCTACACTGCTCTCCAACAGCTCAGTTCCCAACCTGTACTGGTCCCTGGGGTTGTTCTTGCCCAATGAAAGACTCTACACTTACCTTATACTTACATGTAGCTTTACATTTACACTTGTACTTCATTAAATTTCTCTCTGCCCAGCTCTCTAGCCTCTCCAGGTCTTGCTGACTGGCAGCACAGTCTGCTGGGTGTTGCATGATGAATTACGGCATTTGTAGAAATAGTGCCTTTTACTTTTTAATGAGCTGGGCTATCAGCTCTGCATTAGTGGATGGTTAAAATGAAGAAAGAATTGCATTAACATTAGAACTGTGCCTGGAGGACTTCTCTGAGAAATTGCTTGTGAATATTAATACTTATAATAAGGCAGCCTTGCTTCTTTGCTGTGTGATATTTCTTTTTATACTTAGCACAGTTTTAAAAGTTGAAGCACACACAGACGGAAAGTAAAGTTCAAATGAGAATGGCTTTGGAAGCCAGGCAGTGCAATCTCCCTTTTAATGTGGATAGGGAAGAGAGGTAAACACAATTTATTGTGCAATCTTTGTAGAAGAATTTTATTTCCTCTAAATACGATTTGGATTTGTGCTGAATAGAAAAGAGGCTGGAGCAGAGAAGAATTCCTTCCAAACCAAATGGACTGGGCATCAGTTAGCCTGGTATAGCTTGTTCCCTCTGTCATTGTGTACACGTACAGCTAAATAAATGGAAAGATAGCCACCCTCTGTGATGATGATGATGGTGATGAAAAGAAACACTGTGTTGTGGCATGCAATGTAGGGCACTTGGCATAGGTTCCGTAGGTATCTCGATCAAAATAACAATGATATTCATACCTGCATTCTGTGTGGGTAAATTTCTTCAGTGATGCCTTTTGTTGCTTATCTATTTTTCATAGTTGTCTCCTGTTTCTTTCTAAGAATTGTCTCATCTGAGATAGTGTTTCAGCAAATACACCACAAAGCTGCACACTACTGCTGTTCTCCAGTACAGCAGCACACACTCAGGGAGGAAGGCAAGAAGCTGATTAACCGGATTGTTCTCTAGCACTCTTCCCACTCCAATACATGCTGTGCCGTGAAACACTATTAAATACCGTCAACTTCACAGTGAACTGCATCTGTGCTTCGTCTACTATGTAAGTAGAAAAGGCAATCCTGAATCTGCTTCAGAAATTACTTTACTGTGCTGGGTTAGGAATAGTGGTGATAGTCACTGTCTGTTAAATTCCAACTCTAATGGTGATTGAACATGAAAATGCTCATGTCATAAGGCAGGAATTGGAATTAATTGCTTTTCTACAGAGTGCTACAGGGAAAATGGATTATAACTAATGCCCTTTTTCGTGTATTGGTTGACACTGTTTGACCTTTTAATCTTTATACTCACCGTGGAGCACTGCATGGAATTTTCATGGTTTCCAAATTATTTTAAAACTTCCTTTCTACAAATTAATTATTTTTAAAAATCAATGTTTAAGCTGGTGCCCTATTTTTTTATTGCATTGCACTCAAAACCTATGGGCATCTTTTATGGATGAGTACCACATACACTTGCCTGGCTTTAACATCAGAAAATGTTGATAGTTTGTGTTACCATTTCTGTTGGGAGATGCTGTAGCGCTTCTGTGTCTTGGTTTGGGAAGACAGGTATTAAATTCTTTCAATTTAGAGGCCTTCAGGCAAGAGATTTGGGAAAAGGAACAACAATTCTTTATTAAGAACACTAAGGAAGTAACCCAACCGTACAGCCCAAACAACCAGTCAGAATATAAAGTGTCCTAGGTGTCCCGACAGAGCAGAATAAAACCTGTCCCAATTTCAGTCTCTCCGGGAT
>VZRI01009397.1:0-27551 GCA_013397515.1 Upupa epops | reverse complement strand
TGTGGGTGGGGGGTGTGGGGGGGGGGGGTAAGAAAAGGAAAGGGAAGACCATACAAAAATTTGTTTTTCCTAACCTAGAACATATGGGTTTGGGCTACCAGTTAAATGTCTTTCAGTTTTCTTATATGAGGGGAAAAGGGGTAAACTAAGCAAAAGATAATGATCGAACCTGAACCCTAGAATAAGCAAAATTGTGGGCTTGTACTTGATTAATTTTCAAGTGTTATTAGTGGTTTTACTTAATTTTTACTCTGAATTATTTCATATTGTCCTGGGTTTAAAAGGAGGTCTCAATCAGTCTCTGGGCTGGTGCCTGCAATCTATGCACACCAACCAGTACTTGCAGAGAATTCAACAGGTAATGAAGTAACTTTGTTTAAAAGAAGGTATTTCTTGGACCCACAGCTAAGAGAAAGAAAGGAAAACCACAAATAAGTAAAAATAAGCAAACTGAAACTGTGTCACAATGCCATCACACACATTCTGAGTAAAATGGGAGACAACTAATGTAGCAGTCTTTCGGTTCAGACCAGAGCCCTGGGGAAAAAAGCCATACATTCTAACCAGAGGGCATATACTCTAACCAGTCCTGTAGACTCAGAGGCCCCCTTCTGAGTGGTGCCATTAGTGGAAAAGTCCCTTTTCCAAATGTCCAGATGGTGTAGTCTGCAGATGTTGTCTTCCCCTGCACATCTAGGACCATGCATCAACTCTTTCTGTCCCCTTCTCACTTCGGGGAATTCTTCACAATGTGGCATGGCTGGCAGAACATTGATCAGATAGAGACAATCTTCAAGCTGCAGCAGCATCTCAGATGGAGGAACATAAACTTTAAAACTCTGTTCTCTCTTTTTACCAAAGGTTTAAGAGATCACAAGTCCCTTTTGCTTCTTTCAGCACAAATGGTCCAGCCAAGCACAAAGGAACCTTCAGATGCCCAATTCAGGGCTTCTTTTCTCCCGCTTAGTTAAGTGTTTCCCAGTTCCTCAGCGCCAAAGCTGAGACACGGCATCTGTGTCAGTCCCGTGGCCAGTGACAAAGGCAGGGTGGCACTAATCACATGGAATCATGCCCAGGTGAGAACAAAGGCAACATGGCAAAGCCAGGCCAGGCTGGGGCCAGGACTGCCTCTGCCACCAATGTGAACATGGCGGCAGACAGGGTCAGCGACTGCACGTGGCAAAGCGCTGGTGGGCGGGGTTGGCAGTTTGACGATTCAGGTGCCAATGCTGTCCGCGCTGTGCTCCAGCTGCCAGGGAAGGGGCAGGGACCAGCCATGGTTCCACTGCTCCCAGTGGAGGCTGGCAGTGGGGCCACAGCAATCAGGCCATGCCCCTCCCAAAATGGGGGTGCTAGGCAGTGTGGGCCTCTGTCCCGCAGCTCAGTCCCAGGAAAAAAGACTGAGGGACTGTCCCAAGGCAGAAGTGCACTCTGCTTTGTAGAGTGCCTCTGCCTACCCCTTGGGTTCAGCTCACTGCCCCAGGGGGCTGATGGCAGAAACTATGTCTATAAAACAAAATGAACTTTCTGCATAAAAGCACAAAATCAAACACCTGAAAATTTGGCCAGTTTTCAAACCATAACACACATGCAGTGAATAGGAAAACATGATACTAATCACAGCTTTGATCCTTTCTTTGGCAATTAAGGAACTTTCTTTGTTAAACTAATTTTAAAATTGACTGCCAGTTTTTGCTGTTGTATTGCTCTTCAAACGTAAAGCCTGTATCAGTAGCACCATCTAAATGGATAAAGAAAGAATGATGTGCAGCTTGGAGCTGTTGTTACAGTTGTGCCAGTTAAGAATATATATTCTTCTAATGATTTTCAGTATGAGATTTCCAAGTTAACCTAGTGGTTCTGGCATATGAAATGTGAGTGATATAATGTTCTCTGAACCTTATTCACTGACTTGCCAGTTATGCTTTTCAAGAACTTTATGAACTTAGTGCACTTTAAAGAAATATTATGGGTTCACAGCAGTGGAGAGAAAATATCTCTTCTCAAAAAAATAACATTGGCTACTGTTAGAGGTCAGCATTTGCCAACAGTTTCCAGAGGAGGTGCCAGTTCAGAGTAGAAACTAAAAAATAGGTTCAGCAAAGCTCTTCTTGGCTTGAAGCATATGAATAATCCCATTGACTACCCACGTGTGCTTTATTGGGACTGCTCACACAGTGGATGTTAGGAATCTGTTTAAGTAATTTGCTTATTTGGGGGCTCACTGCATGATGTCTCCTGGCAGAGACTTGGGGTTTTTTTATGGCAGCCATCATATGACTGGTGTGCAGGGAGCACAGCAGTGTCTGTCTGTACTGGCCATGCACTCCAAAGCAAAAGGCTATTTCTGTGTGCACTCCTAACCCATCCTGCACTTCTCTGACAAACAATTGTCTGTTTGGTGCCAACTATGCTCTAGTGTTTTTGGCACACAACCACTCCAACTTGGTGCTCACACAAGTATTGAATTGCCATTTTAAGGCAGAGAGTAGTCTTTTCCTTGTTGAAGGCTGTATGTGGTCATTACAGCATGAAAATAAGTAGATCAGTGTCATGGTTTTCCTCATTTTGGTCAATTTGTGCTTTGTCTGACAGTACTCTCACTGAAGTTGATAGTGATGCTAGCTGAGGAGAAGAACCTTTTCAGAGGTCCCGAGAACCTCTGCAAATGGATCATCTACAGAAATGGAGCTCTTTCAGCACACAGGAAGGGAGAAAAATGCTAGGACAGGGTCTCTTCAACATGGTATTTCATAACCATAAGTTTCCCAGCAAAATAACACAACTTCAGGGTAAAAATGCATTCAGTTTTCCCCCTCTGCTGCCTTCTGCTGTCATCTGCACACACAAGACAGCAGATGACCTCGGGGAGACAGCATTTGCATGTGCCTGAAACAGGGCCCCTTGCAGGTGTGTAATGGCCACGATCTGCACATGGCAGGTCTCCTGCACGCTCTTCCTTCTGCACATTTTCTCCTCCAGAAATACAGCCTCTGGCAGAAGACCTACAGCCTTGATGTCATAGCAAGTCAAGCTGTTAGAACTAGACTTGTAGTAGACAGCAAACCCAGTGCAGTGGTTGGTAATCAGTGATGTTCCTTCAAACTCAGGATCTGATTCTGAGCTTGCTTTAAGCTTAGCATGACTGGTTATTGGTTGTTCAGCCTTTGCTAACAACTTCACCAAAGAATCCTAGGAAACTCCAAAAAAAGGCTGTTAATTGCAACCTAAATGTAAAATGAAGTAGGTTTTCTTTTATCTTCAGAAATGTATTTCTAAGAATATTATTTTATGTAGAATCATCGTAAGTGGAGTTCCCTTTTGTTGGAGCTGTGTTTGGGAGAGTGAATAGGGTAACATGTAATATGTGCCAGATGAGAAATAGTATGACTTGATTTCTTCTCTGGGAGGAAAACTTTAATGCTTGCAAAAACGTCATGGAGGCCCTGAAGTATTGCTGTTGCAGGATGCAACTTCATGCATAAGCTAGGAAAACAAGCATTATTTTCATGAGCTGTTAGTGTTATGCCTTGAATATGCTTATGAGAGTGTTTAAGGTGCTGTACATCCAGTATCATAACAGCTGTTGGACCTACATACCGATCTAAGGATTAAACTGTTTCAGAAATGCTTTAACAGGCTTTCACTTAGCTAATGGCCAATTATTTATGGATTAAATAGGAAGTAAACTGCCATAAAATTCACATGCATTTTCAGCAGAATACTCAAATCTGCAAAAAATCAATATAGAATTAATGCAATCTCTATATAGTTGATTAATCCCCTGTGTGGAAATCACATGTTTAATAGGCACTTTCCTCACTTAAAGCAAGGACCTGAGCTGGTTTTGTAGCACTCATAGACTTCTTGTACAGTTCTGGGAAGTAACTTTGCATTGCTCTTTCTGCAAGCCAGAGCCCATAATGTATTCTGCCTTGCAGAGGTGTATGGAAGGCTGAGAGGTGACTGCAAAGCAAGCTAAGGATCTCCCATCAAAATCAGAGCAAATGGCTTGGTTTTGATGAAAATAATTTGGAGTCATTGTACATACGCCTAATAACTGCCAATACCAGTCCAGTTCTGAAGCCTTAATAAATACTTATTTCCTCGGTCGGGGCTACAGTGTGTTACTCGCTGGGAATACTACGTTGATTTGCTTTGTTTCTGCAAATTTTCTCCCTTAGATATGTAGTAGCAAGTGAAAATGTTCAGTTTCTTGTTTCAGAGAAACAACTAGAAGTTGAAAAATTTATCTGACTCCACTAATTCTACAAAATTGATTTAGAAACTTCTCAAGGATTTGCTTTCTTCCCTCTAAGCAAGTGTTGAGAAACTTTTCACTCAGCAGCGTAACTGTCCACTTGGACAGTTCACAGTTTTATTCACAGTAATGATGAGGCTGGAAAAGACCTTAAAGATCATCCAGTCCAACCTAAAACCAATCAAGTAAACCTAACATCTGACATCTAGATCATACCACTCAGCACTTCATCCAGCCTAACCTTGAACACCGCCAGGGACAGCAACCCAACCACTTCGGTGGGCAGCCCGTTCCAAAATCTGGATCACTCTTTCAGTGAAAAACCTTTTCCTAATGTCAAGTCTAAACCTCCCCTTATGGAGCTTAAGACTGTGACCCCTTGTCCTGTCTCCAGTGTCCAGGGAGAACAGACCGACCCCTGCCTGACTCCAACCACCTTTTAGGTAGTTACAGACAGTGGTGATAAGGTCACCTCTGAGCCTCCTCTTTTCCAGGCTAAACAGACCCAGCTCCATCAGCCTCTCCTGGGGAGTTACCTCTGTAAGACAGGTAGTACCAGCTGAGGCATTTGTGTTGGAGACTAGAACTATTGCTGTCAAAGGGAGATAATTTAAAATTCACATGGTAAAAGGCAAACTGATGAGGGGAAATTCAGCTTAGTGGGAATGGTAACATCTGCAAAGGTCGATGGGATGAGATTTAGGTACAGAGGAAAGAAAACATGAATGGATGAAGTCACAGTTCTGTGAATGTTTTCTGATCCCCTGTTCTTCCCTCCGTATGGTCATTAGTAAAGGAACTGGATCTGTAAGAAGTTGTGCAATATTCCTGGGAGTGATTAGAGATTGAATTTAGACTCTTATTGGGACATACATGGATTATAATGAGTTCTCTAGTTTGTTTGTGTGTATATGTTTTTAAATTAAAAAGTCTCTACATTGCTAATGGTAATAATGAATGTTCACTGTCTTAAGTTTTAGGCTTGTTAACGCCCCCCCATGAAAACTTCCAAGGCCCTGAATAGTGAAACACGCAGACACATACAACTGCTAACTCTTAATTTTTCTACACTAGAGCTGGTGATAATTGTTTTTCTCTCTGTGTTTAGCATTTTCAGACAATGTTAAAGACTAAGTTGAATGTCCTAACTCTTCGGAAAGAGCCTCTCCCAACAGTGATCTTCCATGAACCAGAAGCCATTGAGCTGTGCACTACAACTTCCCTCATGAAGACCCGGACTCACACTGGATGCAAGGTACGCAGGAGGCCACTGTGGAGGTATCCCATGTATGTGTGAGGACTCTAAAGAGCATGGAGTAGTCAGTGTGCCTATTGTTGTTCTGGAAATGCCATTAACTGTTTCTAAAACCAAAAAAAAGTCACTGGGCATTTCTGACTAGAAATTTTTGACTTTTGGAACAGGATTTGGGTTGTGGCACAGTGACAATCAGGGAGGATTTTTAACAGCCCACAATGAAAATCACTTGTTGTAAACAATACTATTTTTTCTGTAAGTGCTAGATGGGAGACTGATGCTAGTGGGGATAAGAGCCAAACACTGTGTATTTGCATAGCAATCTGTATTAAAAGTGATAATGCCAACTGAAATATGACTGTGGCTTGAACCTTGAAGTTGTTTCTATTTTTGGTGAGATAATAAAAGGGAAACAAAAGCACAGAAAAGAGGATTAGATTTTGATTTGCTCAAGCAACATTATGAGTTTGCTCAGTTACATCAAAGCACAGGCTTCTGAAAAAAAGCTCTTCTTTAAAGTTTAATGACTTAAGAGCTTAAAGTGTGTTCTTCTGTGGTAGAAACCCAAACAAAACCAGCAAAAATAGCAAACAAAATCTGCTTTGCTTGCGTAGCAGTTGGAGCCATTTCCTTGGCCAAAGAGTTCACCTAGCCTTGCAGAGTCATGGGCAGCTTTGCAACCTGAGCTTGGGTACCAGTTTGCCTTGTGTTGATGGTTGGGGCTTGTCAGCCAGGTCCCCTTTGACCAGCCTGGCTGTCACTTGTAGGATCTACCTGCCCTGGAGGGTCTGATGAAAGTGGAGAGAACTGGGTTTCACCTGCCACTGTTCTGTAAAGTGTCTGCTCTAGAAGAGTCCATAGTACATGTTTTGATAAGGCCCAAAGTGCAACTCGGTGTCCTAACCTCCTCCCCTGCCAATGTATGAATACACATGTGCACAGATGCTCTTCCTTGTTGGAGGATCTAAGTAAGATAGGGTTGAAAGGAAATTCTTCCTGGTGTTCTCCTCTGTTTCTCTTGGCATTCATACTGTCTGAATAACCTGGGCTGTGGGCATGCTGTCATGACCTTTGTTTGGGCAGCTCCAAGTCTGGAACTTCCTCAACAAAGTTTCTTGTTGGGAAGAGTAATTTTGTCTGTCACAGCAGTCAATAAACAAGACCACTGCTAGGTGCTGAAGAAGTGTTGTCCTGAGCTGATGCAGAACAATGCAGGACAAGTGGCTATAATAATGGTCTGTAGAGTAGCTTATAGCATCTGGTCTTCCATGGTAATGTATTTTGTCCTTTATGTCTAATGAATTTGTAGAGAATATTAGCTGTCATAAAAGTGGCTCACGAAGTATGTAGCTTTCAGCCCAAATGGGAGTTCAGACATAATAATGCTTTCTGAAATCACTTTATTTCTCTGAATCTGTGTAGAATTTAAATTAACCTTTTTACTTGACTCACAGTCCTTCAAATAGAAAAAAATGTATTGCAGAGAGATGTTGAACCCCTCAGTAAGGAGATTTTCATTCTATATTTAGAGATCTCTTTTATTTATTTGTTTATTTTCTTTGCAATGGAACAGCAGTGGTGACTAGGGAACATCTGTTGCAACACTCTCCTTTTTCTGCTGGTATTGTTTCTTCTTCTCCTTTTCTTCCTATACCTATCTTAACTCCTGTCAGTGCTGGTGTCTTACAATGAAAGTTTTATAGGTGTTGACCAAGCCCTTCTTCAGATGATTCAGCAGTTGTGATTCCCACTTATTCCTTGGGAAGATGATTCCACATACATGTTGCTTTTATGGCTAAGAGATCCTCTTCAGTTATAGAATAATAGATTGATTCAACTTGGAAAAGACTCAGTCTCTCCAGTCACCATCTCTTTTTTCCCTTCTCTTTCATTCTAAGTATATTCTTCCCTTATTTATGGGGCTTGTTATCTTCCAGATGTTTACAGATAATTAGCCTTCCTGTCATCTTTCTCCTCTGATTTTTAGTTACTTGCTGAGTGAACAAAATAAGTGTTGCCATAAAATTGTAATCTGAGTTTTCACTCTGGGGGGTCAAAGCTGCCACTTTTTCAGGGTGTCAGCAGGTAAGATGCTGTGGTGTTGCTGGTGCCACTGAGCCTCTCAAGTTCTGATACATGGGTTTTTCAGGCAAGACCACAGCATCCAGTTTTGTCTTTCTTTAATGAGTCACAATCTTTTAACCCCTAATTGTTTCATTCCTCTTGACTGAAATACCTCAAAATTTTCTGTGTAATGTCATTAATGAGATAGCTTCATTACTCTGATCTGTCAAGGCTCCAGCATCTTTTTATTGCACAGTTTGAATATAAGCCTTAGCTGGCACCGTCTTGTTATGGGTACATGAACATGCAATTGCTTCACTGTTCAGAAGTCTAGGCATTGGTTTTCTTATGCAATTCCCTTATTGTTATCCTTTCATCAGAAGGCAGGCTTGTCTTCTCTTTTATTGTTGCTGAATCTTGAAGAAGTATTTTCTGCTAAGATCCAATCTCATTCTGTAATTGAATGGGATGACTAAGAACAGCAGAGAAGTGTGCCTGAATTAATCTAATGTGAAGTCATCCAACAAAATTTGGGAAGTTAAATAATTTAACAAATTCAGAGCACTTCTCTTTTCAGCCCAGTTCCAGGTCTGATACAACTTTATGCCATCACGTTTCCTGAAATAGAATCTTTACTTCCAGCAGAAGGCTTAAGACTCAGTTCTCCTATTACTGCATGTCTACATGTGCCCACTTGGGCTGGCTGTGTTGCACCATTCCCACACTTCAGGACTTGTGGGCTTGATTGTATCAAATAGGAGTATATGGCATTTGCATAGATTTGCAGCACAGATCTTTAGGTGTGTGTGCTTGTGGTGCTGGTTGGTCAGGGAGACAGAGGCTGGCTCAAAGGCTGTTGAGGCCAAAGGGCATCTTGCCCCTCTTCCCCTCCTTTCCTCATGTCATGGTCCACTTGTCCTGCCAGGGCTAGGCAGTGCCAACCTGACAGGGCAAACTGGGACCTCACAGAGCTCGGTCGATATCAGAGGAACAGAATAAAGATTCAAAACTGAATCAAGCACCAGTTGGTTGATTTAAACCAAAAAGAACTGAACTGCAGTGAACTGTTTTGGGACAAAGAACACACACGGTTCCTCACACCCCACCACTGCTGTTTGCAAATGGGGTGTGATAGCCCTGCATATTAGGTGATCCTGCTGTGGCAGGGGGTTTGAGGTCCCTTCCAATCCATAACGATTCTATGATCCTGGTGTTGTGTCACATTCTGATTGATCAGAGAAGGGAATGGCTCAGGTTTGTGGATTTGCTTGGGTCAAGTTAAGAAGACTGACACCACAGGTCTGCATAGCAGTCAAGTATACCAAGGTTTACTAATGTTGAACTCAAAGAGAACAGAAATCACTAAAGTTACTAGATACCTAACTCAGACAGTGGAGGAGAGGAAAAGGGAAAACAGAGAAGACAGATAAGAGGATAGACCACCACTCTGGGCTGCAGACACTTGGCATTCTAGCAAGCTTCAGCCTCCCACTTTGCTCCTTAGATCTCTGGGAAACTCCACAGTTGTTCTGGCCATCTTTGTAGTGAGTTTCCTGACATAGTTGGTTGGCTTCAGGAATTGGGGGTGGTGCTGGTAATAGGTGATTGAACTTTGCAGATTTTCAGTGTCTCCAGCAGCCCTTTTGTCAGTCTCCCAGCATGGTCACAGGAGGTGTTTTTCTTCACCCCCAACAGCGTCTTAGACAGAGGTCCTTCAGAGATGACAAATCACTGCATTCTCACTGCTTCTCTGGTGCATCTCAAGGTCTGCTCCCACTGCAGAGTGCTTATCTTTTTACCAGGGACAAGGCTTTTCCTGCCCCCAGTGCTCATTTTGTTTGAGCATTCCCACTTGTTGTTAACCAGAGTCTGACAGGTTGGACTGTTGCAGCCCCACTCAGTAGGCAGCTTGAAACAGAGCAGAATTTCTGAGTACAATAAAGCGCTTAAACTCTGCTTTTCCTGGGAGATTGTTTTCTTTTGATTGAGCAATGGTATACATTGGGCCCAGAGGAACAACAGCTTCTCCAGCTGAAACCGCTAGGAAAGGTCAGTAGGGTGTAGTGCCAAGGGTGGTCAGCTCTTCAGCAGCTGTGGTTGAGCAGCCATGCACATCCTTGCCTCTTTCCTGCAACAGATGAGGACTGCCGGAGCACCAAGTGTCAGTAACTTCTCTGAGGAATGAAAAAGCACATCTGGCTTACTGTACACATGCAAATATGTCTCACTTAAGCTAAACCATCCACTGCTGGGGAAGGACAAAAAAGAATGAGAATAAATCTTTTTGTTTTCTTCCTAGTTGGATCACAAACTTTGGCTGTCCTGCCTGCAGGTCTTTCGAGTCAAATGAACATTCTTGTGTTTCAGCTGGAAACTTTTCTTCCCTTATGATAATATTTAAGTATCACAAGATGGAAACTGCAAATCTCCAGAAAATAAGTTGCTCTCTGCTAAGGAATGTGTTTTCTCTGTTCCTTTTAACAGACTGTTTAGTTCTGAATCTTTTATTCTTCCTTAATGTCTTAATTGGCTTGTGCTGATTATAATGTTTCTTGATTTCTGTCCCTTTGAGCTATGGTTGTTGCATGAAAGGAACTACCTCAGTGACTCTTCAGCTGTAGCTTTTCCAGGCACTGCTGCAGTAATGCAAAAAGTCAAAAGTTAAAACTACTGCCTGCAATTTTTTAAGGGGTGTTGTAGGTTTAACTTTCTGGTTTCAGTTGGAGGGCTCCTCAAAGTGAAGTCAGGTGATCTTACTCCTCTATTCAGTGAGATTTTTAATGCAGGCTTTGTGGATGGTACGAAATGTCCATGATGATGCATCTCAGTTGAATTTTGACAGAAATCTTGTTTAGGATTTCTGTATAAAATGCATTAGAGTGATATTTTAAAATCACTTCTCGCATACATTGATAGCCAAGAAGTAGTATAAACAAAGAGACCTTGGTCTGTCAGAATAGCCTAGCTGCTTCACTCACAAGACAAAAAGAAAATCGTTCCTGTTCTAAGCTTGCTGCAGAGCGGCATGACAGTGGGGCTTGTTCAAGGCCATGGCCTGAGCTGGGCTCCCTGACACAGTGTGGTGTCAGTAGTTAAACCCCGAGTTTTACTACTGCAGCTCTGGGACACCCCAGGTGTTGTAATTCTTGTGCTGACCTGTTACCTGGATGTGAGTTGTTGTCTGGGAGAGCTGAGCAGTGCCTGAGGGGCAAGTGCCAAGGACCTGGCTACCCTCCAGTCACAGCCCTTGCTGTTGTTCTGCTGGCCTGCTGGTTGCTGACAAGAGTTGCCTTTTTCCCTTTGTCTCTGTTTTTCTCCGTGTTTTCTTCTTCTCTCATAAGTAATTTTGTCACTAGAGAAAAGTCATGCCATCAGCTGTGGGCTCTACTCATACATCTGGGGGTTGGAACTAGAGGATCTCTGTCATCCCTTCCAACCTGAGCAGTTGTAGGATTCTGTAATCTCAATGCACCTGGAATTCTCAACATGCTTTGAGCAACAGGATTTACACTAGTATAGACACTGCAAGACACTCTGCAAGGGGAAAAGTTCATAAATTTATATGATGGCTGGTGAACATCATTGATCACGATCCTATTATGATCACGAGAAATGAAATGTTTCATATCAAGACACTTAGTGAATAATAAAGCATTGACTTAAAATTACCCTGCTAAGCCTGATTCTAATTCCTTGTGTACTGGTCATTAAGGAATAGTGTCTGCTCAAATATTACTGCCTATGTTTGAATTTCTGCCTTGTTAACTGTGACTGCAAAGGCCTTGCAGCAGCACAGTCTCTTACCACATTTGTAGAAAAAACACCGGTTCTACTCTTCCCTGGACACCTCTAAAGAAAGCTTACTAATGCTGTGTAACTGGTTTTATTGGTCATTGTGCTTATTAAAAGTACAATCTTTGTTTGTGTTTGTGTTTTCCACTAGATCAGACTTTCCTAAGCTGTTTTGCCTGGCATTTCTGTCCTATGCAACCTCTGCCACTTGTGTCCCATACTAATCTGCTCAGGTGTGGTAGAGGCCAAATACATTCTGATGCAAATGATGGATGAACTCACTAGAAGAGGACTGCTGCTGGATCTTCTTCTCACTAACAAGAAGGATCTGGTTGAAACAGCGAAGGTTGAGGGCAGCCTTGGTTACAGTGACCATGAGATGGTGGAGTTTAGGATCATGTGTCAGGAACAGAATGCAAAGCAGAATCACAACCCTGGGACTTCCATAGGGCCAACTCTGACCTTTTCAAGCAGTTGCTAGGGGGTACTGGAAGGTAAAGGAGCACAAGATGGTTGGGTAATATTCAAGGATCACTTCTTTCAAGCCTAGGATCAGAGCATTCCATCAGGTAGGGAGTCAGGAAAGGGAGCCAGAAGACCTGTGTGGTTAAGCAGGGAGCTGCTGGGCAAACTCAGGAGGAAGTCTATAAGTCATGGAAGGAGGAGATGGCCACTTGGGAGAAGAGTCTCCCAAGTCAGAGGATGCAGAGGTGCAACTAGGAAAGCCAAGGCCTTCTTGGAATTAAACCTGGCAAGAGAGGTCAAGGATAAGAGAAAGGGTTTCTTTAAGTACATTGCAGACAGAAAGAACACTAGAGCCAGTGTGGGCCCACTGTTAAGTGAGACGGGTGCCCTGGTGATAGAGGATACAGAGAAGGTGGAGATACTGAATGCTTTCTTTGCCTCTGTCTATACTGCTGGAGGCTGTCCTGATGAGCCCCAGACTGCTGAGGCTCCAGAGGAAGTCAAGACAAAAGAGGAGTTTGCCCTGGTTGATGAGGACTGGATTACAGACCAGTTAAGTGGTCTGGCTGTGCATAAAACCATGGGTCCTGATGGGATGCATCCGCAAGTGCTAAGGGAGGTGGCAGAAGTCATTGCTGGACAACTGTCCATCAACTTTGGTAAGTTGTGGGGAATAAGAGAGGTGCCTAGGGAATGGAGAGTAGCAAGTGTCACTCCAGTCTTCAAGAAGGGCTAACAGGAGGACCTGTATCTACAGATCGGTCAGCCTTACCTCCATCTCTAGAAAGGTGATGGAACAACTTGTCCTTGGGGCTGTGTTTAGGCACATCAAGAACAGAGCTGACAACTGGTTTCCAGAGGGGGTTGTGCCTTTGTGAGTTTGTGACTGGTGTAGAGAAGGGGGGCAGGGGGGATCCTGTTTGCCCTGCACCCCAATAAAGGTGTGAGCAGCTTCTCACTCTTTCCCCTTTCCCCTCTCCTGGAGCTCTGTTGGGCATCCAAGTGCCCTGCTTGGAGCCAGGCAGTGGGCCAGGCCAGTACACCCTATCCCCTGTCTGTTGCTGGAATGAGCAGCTTCATGCTGTGCCAGAACTAGCGGCTTCAAGCTGCACCAGCAGAAAGCCCTTCCCCCACCCACATGCAGAAACAGGCAGGCACAGAGAGAAACCGCTAATGTTAGTTCCTCCCCGCGTTGAGCGGAGCAAAGTTAACCTGATTATTGCAAGCCTGGAGACACCAGAGTGCTGAGCTAACAGAGAGAAAAGCCCTGAAAGTCCGAGATCAAGAAGGAGTTGGGGGAGTGCCTGCTGGTTTGCTGCTGTGGCCACCATTGTGTGCCGCCACATGGCTGGGCCATGCCACCGCTGCCAGCAGGAGGAGGAGCCTTTGTCAAAGCTTGCTGCTGAGAAAGACACTGGGATTGCTTGAGTTAGCCGGAGTATGGAGCCCAGAAGGGCTTTTGCTGTTTCAGCTTGGCAGAAGTATCTGTGCAAGAATCTGTGCTGTGTTGTAACCCTTAAACCTTTGGCAGAACCTCAGGAAATTGAGCTTTGAAGCGTCCTAGGGCTGAGTTCCTCCTTGTTGCTGCTGCTGTGCTGTGTGTGTCTCTTTCCCCAGATGATCCAGCCTGAAGCCAAAGACTGCTACAGAATGCTTTGCCCACTTCTTTTTCTCAGAATGTGTGTAATGGCACTGTAATCGAGTTTCTGGGTTTTGTCTGTGCCACCTGTTTGGGCTTTTTCTGCTTTTGTTTCCTCAAGCTGTTTTCTCTTGCCTGATGGATTATATCCATGACGTCTCAAGACATGGCTGCTTTTCCATTTTTGGGATGTTCCTAACCCATAACATTCCATTGAATATGTATTGCCATTTTGGCCATTGAAATTACAGGTGGTAGGGAGCTGCATTAAGCCCCCACTCATATCATCGTTAAAAAAGTTAATAAAAACATTCCCTTTGCAATTTATGGCATGCTCAGGAGTTTTGATGGTTTCAGATTATCCAGCTGTAAGTACAAGGGAAAGCAGCTGCCTGGCCTTCATTACCATTTGGTAGGCCTGTAATATTAAGATGGCCATTAACTTTAATAAAGAATCAAATTAAACAAGCTAAACAGTACCATCACTCCCCAGCCTACTGTTTTCTACCACATACAATGTCAGTGTGAAGCACAGAGCTTACTTTTTCTTTCCTTTATTAAAAGCCATATGTTTTCTTTAAATGCTGCATATTTTGTGCTGTGAACAGAGAGCTTGTTCTTCTGTTCCTTTTTCCTTCATCAAATGAACCAAAAGGATGCATCTGAACTATTGCATGGGACAAACCTTAACATTATATTTAGATATAGCACTCACTGGTGAGGCTTCAATGATGTGGTTTCCAAAAGCAAAGTGATAATGCCCCAACAAGTATCTATGTGAAGATGAAGTGTTTCATTTTCTTTTTTTCACATAGTGTTACAGAAATGAGAAAAAAAAGACAAATAAAAAAGCTTTATGGTTAAGTTAGGGAGGAGTAAACTGCTTGCAGAAACCTTACACGAGTGCTGCAGAGGATTTGGTCAAGCCTTGTTCCAATGGTGAAAATGGGTACTTGTGTGTGCTGTCTTCTTCAGAATGTGACCACATGGTGATGCCCTACCTGCTCTCCTGAAGTTACAGAGTTTGCTGTAGGCTCTAGAGTTGCTGTAGGCTCCATGATGAGCATGGTGGGATGTAATCGTTCATGGTGGCAGCTACCCTCAGGCATAGTGTTTCGCACTGGCTGATCTCAGCTTCAGAGAGCAACGCTCTTACATGTGATTTTTTTATTATATGCATGGAAAGCCTGTTCATGTCAGTGAGAATTTATGCTTTAAATGAGTGCAGAGGGCTTAACAGAAATACGATGCAAGTGGAGAACATTGTTAAAGCATCGTAATGCATCATTTCCTGAAGTCTTTTGTGAAGAATATAAATTCTATAAAGCAATTGGATTGACTTTATACAGAGCCTGTTTTACATGGGATATTCTTCAGTGCTCAGTTCTACTGTGCTGGATGTACTTTGACATAATTTTATTTGCAAGTGATGTTACAAGAATAATGTATTTTGAAAATGGGAGAAGTGCTGTCCTGTCAGATATGTTGGTGGTTTATTTTTTCTTTGCATTTGTGCTGGTGACATTTTTCAAGCCATGGTTCAAGTAAATGGCATCTTTTTATTCAGGAAGCTCTTACAGCCCATTTAAAAATGGTTGTGTATTTCAGTCCACTTCTGCTCTAACTGCCTTTATAGGAGTATGTATGTAGTGGAGTAGCTTTGCTTTGAATTGATATATATTAATCAAAGGAAAACAGTTTTAGTTACTTCTGTTTATAGAATCATAGAAAGTTTGGAGTAGGAAGTGACCTTAAAGATCATGAAGTTCCAACTTGCCCTGCCTGGGCAGGGACACCTCCCACTAGACCAGGTTGCCCTGAGCCCCATCCATCCTAGCCTTGAACACTTTGAAGAACGCAGCTTTCACAACTTCTCTGGGCAATCTGTTTCAGTGTCTCACTGCCCTTCACTAAAGAACTTCTTCCTAATCTCCAACCTAAATCCCTCCTCTTTCAGTTTAAAACCGTTACTCCTTTGTCCTCTCACCCCCTGCTCCTGTAAACAATCCCTCCCCAGCTTTTCTGTAGCCCCTTTCAGGTACTTGAAGGGTCACTATGAGGGGTGGGGGGGGGTGTGTCCCCGAGCCTTTTCTTCCTTAGGCCAAACAATGCCATCTCCCTCAGCCTGTACTCGTAGCAGAGGTGCTCCAGCCCCTGGATCATTTTCCTGGCCTCCTCGGGACCTTCTCCAACAAGGTCCCCTCTTGTGTTAGGGGCTGCAGAGCTGGACACAGTATTCCAGGTGAGGTTTCACCAGGGCCCGTTTGCCTTGGCAGTAGGCTGCAGAAACCTAGCCCGTAACCAACCAAAACCTCTTCAAAAGCTCAAGGAAATAAAGTCAAAACATCCATTTTCAGACATTGCTTTACTTCTCCCCTTGGTGTTGTGTTGTATTTGCATCTTGCATTTCTTACTGCTGTAGCTCAGCTCCTGTAGTGGATGCAGTGAAGATAATGGGTGTTTGTGTATGAAGTCTGAGAAAAAGTTTTATCATAAACACAAAGTCCTTTTGGGTGGAGTGAAGCACACCCTTTAGCTTCAGAGCTTTGATGTTACTAGTTGCCTTAGAAGCTTGAATTGGAAGTCATCAGCCCTTAACTTTGTTAGCAAATGGGTTTGTGGTTTTTTTAACAGTTTAATCTAAACCCTCTTAATGTAAAAGTAGGAGCTGAAGCATTTGGTAGTGTCCTGCATGACAACTGTGTCTCAAAATTGGAGAGACATGGATTTGACAGGTGGACCACTTGATGGATAAAAAATTAGCTGTATATAGCTGCAGTCAATAGCCTGATGTCTAAGTGGAGACCAGTGATGGAGTTACAAAAGGTTTAGTATTTGCACTGGAGCAAAGATGACCAGGGCATTGCAACCCATCTCGTATGAAGACAGGCCAAGAGAGTTGGGGTTGTTCAGCTGGGAGAAGGTTCCAGGGGGACCTTCCAGTACCAAAAGGGGGCCTATAAGACAGCTGGGAAGGGACTTTTTACAAGAGCATGTAGTAATAGGAAAGGGGGAATGGTTTTACACTGAAAGGGGGTAGATCTTCGCTGTCAATGTGGTGAGACAGTAGAAAAGCCTGTCTAAGAGAGACTGTGGATGCCTCATCCCTGGAAGTGTTGAAGACTAGTTGGACTGGGAACTGGTCTAGTGGAAGTTGTCCCTGCCCATGGCTGGGAGGGTTGGAATTAGATGATCTTTTAAGGTCCCTTTCAATCTACACTATTCTGTGATAGTGCCATATTGTACGTATCACTAAGTCCTGTCTTTTGCGACCTGTCACAAAACCAAGATACTAGTATGAAGCACATATGGCAACTGTAAGGTCTTAGATGGCTGCAGATGTGTTGGAATATTTATTTTTTTACACTATAGAAAATATTGTGCTCGCCACAGTCACCCAAGTCAGTCAAAACTTTCTGGTTATAGGAGCTAACTGCCTTCATAGTAAGATTGAAATATCTAAGAACCTAATAGCTTTTCACATATAAAGATTAAAATGAGATTGAAGTTAGTTAGGGTGGTTACACTGAGCAGATGCTGCCTTCACTGTCAATTATTTTGTTCTAGCAACTGCTTGAGAAATATTTCCCTCTTGGTGTGACTGTGGCAGCATAAGGATGGAGATGTGGTTTGTGTTGCTGGAGAGCACAAGGAAGCTGGAGCTTCTCCATGGCCCTTTGGCATATGAGCTGTCTTCCTGAGGGGGAGGCATCCTTCCTTCCTAGCACATGAGATTATTTAACAAAATCAAAGAACTTCTGGTGCTTTGTGTGTTGTTACCCGCATTATTGCAGTGGGCACTTCCTCACTCAGCAGCATAAAATGCACTGGGACAAGTGCTGGCAGATTCTTTTAGGTTGCTTTTTGAACACAAGGTGTGCTTATTCTGTGAAGGTGCTCTGTGTGGCTTTTCCCCTGAAGCCACAGATACTGTTTCTTTGATTTCCATTAGAATACTGCAAAATTTGCATTTGGCACTGGGCACCCACTGCTTGCAGTAGTTTGAGCCAACAGGAGCCTTCTCTGGAATTCATAATCTCTGCTTCCAGCAGTACTGTGCTCAAAATCACCAGTTCTTATTTGCAGACTGGTCCTCTGTTCTGCAGTGGGATTACAAATCCATTCATCTGTAGTTGAGGTACTGTTGGCCACACCCATAGACACAAGTGGAAGGAATGTAGACTACTGCTGCAATCAAAAAATGTAATGTCATCAGAGAGGAAAATGCCCTGTGTTTGCCACCTCTGTGTCTGTTGGTCCCAGGAGTAATCCCACTGTCCTTGTGCTAGCGCAGTGTGGTCTGCAGTACAGCATAGTGTTTAAATACATTAGTTTGGAAGAAGAAACCCATTTTTCCATTCCTAGGGTTGGAAGCCAGTGGTTTTGTTTGTTTCATTAAAAATATATATTTTACATTTTTTGCATAGCTAATGGAAAGCTCATAGCAATAACCATCTTTAGTCAGTACTTCTGGGCAGTTTTAAGGTTTGATGTATGTTATCATACATCTAAGGCCGAACTCTCCTATGACCCCCAGAACTTGGATGAAGGAGAGGAAGCCTGGAGGAGGGAGTGCTCCCAACTGGTCAGCGTGGACTGGGTTAGGGATCAGCTATCCAAATTGAACATTAACAAGTCCATGGGCCCTGATGAAATGCACCCAAGGGTNTATCTCTTTCTGATCAATCACCTTTATTTTGAGTTCAGGCTTGTAACAATTCAGTAGGTTTTCTTCTGAGACTCTACATTGCAGAGGAATAATAACTGCAATAGAGTTTGATTGCTCTTTTTTTTTCCTTCTTTAAGATTTATCTGGCTCCTTTCTTACAGATTTCCCAAATCAGTGTAAAATGTAATTACTAGATTAAGAAGTTGAAGAACTTTGCTTGTTTTAGGAATCAAAAAATCTCTGATATTCACCTTTTAATCATTTTACAGAAAGATTCTATTAAATTATAAGTATGTCATAGAAATGAAATACTGAATTTCACAGCACTGTGAATCCAGAATTAAGTTTGTCAAGTTTTACCAGTATATGAAAAAGTAGTGTTTGAAATTGTAATGTCCTGTTAACCTGAATAGAACAGAATACTGCTTTATACCCACTGAGCTGGTCTTCATTTGCTGTTAGATATCAAGGTTTCTTTGTGATTACAAGAGCACAACTCACTGGGAAGAAAAAAATAATCAGCTGAAAGATGGTCTTAATTCTTTATTCTCTTTGGGGTTTTCTCACCTATAAGGCCATGATGACATGAACTTCTGGTTAAAGTGCTCCCAAGTTTTAAAGGACATGTCAGTGATGTGCACTTCATGGTAAAACACTTGAGACACAGATAACCTTTTTGCTTAATAGGTATGTGTACACAAACATTTCAAGTAGAAGGGAACTATTCTAACATAGATTATCAAACTTTGGAAAAAGAGTAAGTTGAAAGTCTCTTTATAAGTGTATTTTGTAAAGTTTACACTCTGAGAAGGCTCCTGCATAGGTGTGTGAGGAAGATGAATGCAGCTTAGACTGGAATCCACCTCATTGGAGAGCAGCCCTGTATAAAGAGACTTCAGGGTCTTCTTGGACAACAGGCACAACATGAGTGAGCAGTGTGCTGCTGCAGCATAGAAAGCAAACAGGTTGCTGGGCTGCATTAACATGGGTTAAAGAGATAAAGTAGTTGTTGGACCACTCTATTCAGCTCTGTTCAAACCACACCTTGAGTCCTGGGTTCAGTTTTGGTCCCTGCTAGACAAAAAAGGTGTGGACAGGCCAAAGAAGGGCCACAGGGATGATCAGAGGACTAAAAGATGTGCCATAGGAGAGAAGTCTGAAAGAGCTGCGTTTGATCAGCCTTGAGAAGAGAAGGCTTAGGGGGGACCTTATTCCCATGTACCAGGACATGTTGCCAAGAAGATGGAATCTCATGCAAAAAGCAAGAGGTGATGGACACAAGTTGTTTCTGGGAAGATTCCAATTGGACTCCAGAGGAAAATTTTTCACTGTAAGAGCAATTAGATAATGGAATGGTCTTCCCAGGGAAGTGATGGATTCAACAACTGTAGACTATAGGCTTGAAATCAGACATTGGTAATTTGCAGACATTAGAAATACTCTAGTCAAGAGTAGGCTCTAAACTGCTGTCATGTCCAACAAGGGAGTTTCAGTTTGAGCCCTCCACTGTGACATTAAAGGACTCTGAAAGTCTATTGTGAAACCAACAGAAGTTCAGGTAATTTAGCTCCTGTATGTTGTAGCATGAGCCTTGTTAATAATCTTGATGCACTATCTTTAAATACATTAAATCTCCTCAAATCTGACAGTGTGCCCACCTTTTGAAGTTGAGTTGTCATCTTCTGTTAAGTGACTTGGTACATGTGCCATGCTGGGGACAGGTGGAAAGCAGTGATGCAGGGGCAGTCTTCTGATGGTCAAGAGCCTTCCTTGAGATTTGCACTGCAAGGCAAATGGCCAAGAAAGATGCATCTTTCAATTAGATCTTAAAATAGTACTTCACAACACAGTTCACAGATTTGTTTTTATTCCAGTTAGCTCCTCAGTAAAGTGGTGAATTGTATTGTGGAGTGAGACATAGGGAGGTTATGATCACTGAGATTCCTTTGCTATTTTTTTCTGTCTCTTGGAATTAGGTTACATGTTTGGTCTCCCTTAGCAATTACCTTCATGTCAGTATGAGTGCAAGAGGTTGTACAGTTTCTTACATTGTGGCAGCTTTCTGCAGACTCTTTGCCCTTTTGACTACACAGAAAACTATAAACGTTTCATGCACTAAGATTTAAATGAGTGCTGCTAAGGTCCCAGACACTAATTCCAGAGCTGTAATTTCTGAAGAGCCGTCTGAGCTTTACGTTATGTGCAGCTATCACAGTCATGCTGACTGAAATCCTGGTAACTGTTTTGGAGACATTTTTGTATGACGGGTCTTTAGAAAAGAGACTGAGCATCTGCGAAACAGATGAAGTGAAAATTCCTCTGGTGTATGTCAGCAAACATAAACAGATGGAACACATCCAAGTTTCTGCAGCTGAGGGAGGGGCTCCAGAAAAGATGAACTTTTGCAGCACAGAGGGAAACTAAAAAGCAAAAGAACTACTTATATATTAGTTTCATGGTACTATGTCATATAGGGCCAGTTCAGAGACTGCACCTCTCTGCAGCATTTCAAGGGCTATTGTAATTCTATTGCATGGTTTATACGGGAGATGAACAGGACACTGTAGAGACTCTAAGATGCAAATTGCTGGAAGTGCACAGTACACTGTTAAATAGGGCTCGTTTCTCAGCTTGAAGGATGTTACAACATTTGCATTTCTTGTTTGTGTCAGGTTAATCAAAGTGATAACTGAAATACATTGTGGTGTCAGTTTCCTAATTGTAGTATTCCTGAAAATCACCTGGTTTTCCTGGGTTTTAAGGGAAACCCCAGGAAATTAGACATAGAAAGATTTTCCTTTGGTGCCCACTAAAGGAAATACATGTGGTAAAACAGTTGATTTTGCTGACCAGGATGAAAGACCAACTAGCATCAGTTAGCACTGTGCATTTTGGTAGAAATAATTTTTCCTGAGCAGGTGTCAAAGCTTTCCATGTCATTCAGCTAATCCTCATAAACATCCTGTGCAGAGCAGCATCATTACACATGTGGGCGGGCTGGAAATCAGGGAGGTTTAAGTGATCAACCCATAAGTGCACAGCAAATCATTTCTGTCCTGTCATACTTGGCTTCAATGCAGCATTACCTTCACTCTGAAAGGAAATGGAAATACAGCATAAGAGTTACGGGAATGGTTATGTGGTATGTTTTGGAACACCCTCGTGAAGCAATGCCTTTAAACAGGGAAGGAATGGGAAGGAAATAAGAAGCATTTATTATATGAAGGATGAATCCTATAAAGGTTTAAGTTATTTGTGCATTAACTGACTTCTCTACTTCAAGTGCATTGTTGAGGTACCTGGATAATTGCATAGACAAAGAATGACATTTCCCAGAACATGAATGACTGGAATTTGAGACCTTTTAATAGATGCTTATTTCTAGGAGCATGACCAGGAAAAAATGCAGACATGCCAAATTCAACCCTTTGTGAAATGAGCAATTCTCCCTGGCAATGCTCGTTTGTGGCCCAGAAAGCCAACTGCATCCTGGGCTGCATGAAGAGAAGTGTGACCAGTAGGCTGAGGGAGGTGATCCTCCCCCTCTGTTCTGCTCTCCTAAGACCCCATCTGCAGTACTGCATCCAGTTCTGGAGCCCTCAACACAAGAAAGATATTGAACTGTTGGAACATGAACAGAGGAGGGCCATAAGGGCTGGAGCACCTCTCCTATGGGGACAGGCTGAGAGAGTTGGGGCTGTTCAGCATGGAGAAGAGGAGACTCTAGGAAAATCTTACAGCAGCCTTCCAGTACCTATGGGAATGCTGGGGTGGGGCTGTTTACAAGAGTTTATTGAGGTAGGACAAGGGGTAATGGTTTCAAGCTGGAAGAGGAGAGGTTTAGACTGGAAGTCAGGAGGAAGTTCTTCACAATGAGGGTGGTGAGACACTCCTTGGACAGCCCAAGGAGGTTGTGGCTGCCCCCTCCCTGAAAGTGTTCAAGGCCAGATTGGATGGAGCACCCTGGTCTAGTGGGGGGTGTCCCTGCTCAAGGCAGGGGGTCCCTTCCAACCTGAACCATTGTATGAATCCATGAATCTGTGAATCCCTTCCAACCCAGACCATTCTATGTCTGTATGATTAAAGACCAAGAATGTGCAATTAAAACACAAAAATAAATTGCTAACTCACTAGTCCCTCAGTGGTGTGGTATGCCCCTTGGATGTTGGGTTGTATGTCTCTGTCATATGTGGGGTGGGGAGGAAATGTGATAGCTTGCAGGCTGTGGTTGAGAGAGAAGTGTCAGAAATATGCAGGGTCATGAGGAGGAGATTTGCTTCTTTTTTTTCCCCACAAGGTTATTATAAAAGGAGCAGAAAAAAACCAACTCTGCCTAGCTATAGACAAATTATCCTAAAGTTATGCCTGACTGTGGCCTCAAGATATGAGTGGTGCTGCTTTATTTCCAGTTCCCAGAATGTGTGACCGATGGTATAAACAAGGGTGATTATTGGGAATGAGCTGTGGTTTAATCCATGGTTTGGTTAAACTGTTGTGTTCGTTCACATCTCAGGGCTATCAATTAATTGTCCCAAAGCTGATGGGCTGACTAAAATGAAATGCATTAGGATGCATGTGTCAGTTGATGGTGAAAGTGCTGCCTCATTATATGGATATGAAAAGATGTTTTTTAATAGAGTGCTGTGTATTCATAAGTAAATTCCCTACTTGTTTTGTAGTGGTATAATTCCACAGCAACCGCACTAAACTTGTAGAATTGCTCTGATATCTCACCACTGCAATGTTTTAAACTCCTCCAAGATGAGTGGACTGTTGCCAAATAAATCTGCATATTGTGTAATGTAGGAGACATACTGTTCATATTCTACCAAAGGAAATCTCTTTGGTATTTCTTTTGCTGAATGTCCAGATCATATAAATGATTTCGGCCACTGCACAACACAAGCTCTGTCTTTTTATGGCTGGAACACTTTGACATAATGAGTGACATCTTACTGGTCTCTACACCTATCTGAAAGGAGGTTGGAGAGAGGTGGAGGTTTATCTCTTCTCCCAAGGAATGAGCAATAGGACAAGAAGCTCAAGCTGCCGCAGGGGAGGTTCTAGTGGACATTAGGAAAAAATTCTTCCTGGACACGTCACCAGGCCTTGGAACAGGCTTCTCAGCAAGGGAATGAATCGCCATGACTGGACATGTTTCACAGTCATGCAGATTTGCTGCTCCAGGGACAAGGTTTAGTGATGGCCTTGGGACAGCTGGGTTAATGGTTGGAGCTTTAAGGTCTTTTCTGACATAAATGATTCTGTCATAATAAACATCTATCTGAGATATTTAAGATGCTTATTCAGCATCTAAAAAAGCTATGGCTCAGACTGCTAGTCCCAATTGTAAAATTCTGTGGTCTTTAGTAGAAAAATGAAATTGTCTCCCAAAAAGCCATGCATCCCTCACAGATACTAACATAATCCACTGTTTCGTTCTCCCTTTTATAGATATTAAAGAAGGTTAGGATGGTGTTGGACACTATTGTCCTGATTCCCTTACAAAGTGTGAATTATGCCTAAGTCCCTGACATGTCCCTGTGTCCTTGCACACATCATGAATGGGTTCAGTGGAATGTGGGTTTTAAGAATAATTCCGATTTACCTAGGTGATATTTTTGGTATCTTTCAAGACAAGTACATTGGGCTCCTGCCTCAAAGCAGATCAAGGTAGTTTTGCAGGACTGTGAGAATATGGATTTATCTAAGATTAGAGTTGTTTCTTTCTCATTTATGAGCAGTCTGTTAACAAATTATCCAAAAGATTGGTTCAAACAAATTATTTTCTAAATTACCTGGTTTTCTTTAAAATCAAAACAAAAAAAAATGCAGACATTAAAAAGATAGTTTTCTTTATTTGTTTTGAAGAAATAGAACTGTCTTGGGGCCCTCTTGTTCTTCTTCTTAGGTTGCCATAAAAAGAATTGTTACTGCTTTTTTTCTTCCATTATTTTCTATAGATTGAATACAGATTGATTGCTTCTCTGGGACGAGGAAGAAACAGGTTGTGTTGTTCTGTGATATTCTGTGCTAGCAGCAATGGAGACGGTGAAGTTTAGTGGTGATCTTGATTATCAATGAATGGCAATTTTCTGACATCATTTCCTGACAGTGTCAGTTCTGCTGTCTCATGTTTTGGCAGCTACTTTTTAAAACAAAGTTTTAGATACAATTTTTAGTCTTGTTGGAAGATCATGATGAAACTTTCTTTGATATTGGTAGTAAGTAGATTTGGCCAAAGGGTACCACTGCAGTTTCTGACTCCTGTTTGTTTTACCCTTTTCTGTCCATTAGGTAACATACCTTTGGCAGGCAGATGCTGATCTTGGCATTTTATAGATATACAGACACTGGATAAAACAAAGAAATGTTGTTCACTACAGCTATTAACAGAAAAAGCCAAAAAGCAAGCAAAGATGTTCTTGAAGGTCTTTTCCATCCTGCATGATTCTATGATTCTAAGACAATCAGAAAATCTGCAGTCATCAGACACTTCCTGTAGTACTTGTTTGGTTTTTCAGTGCTTGCATAGGCAACAGGCCTTGTAGTGGTTATTTACTGGGGAAAATGCTCCTCTGCAACCACAGAGGGAATAATTGCTTATGCAGACAGAGCCCATGGATATTCTTTGTATTGCATATACTGGGAAGTCTGCAGAACAAAAGTCATAAAAGTGATGTCTTAGGAGTCTGTTTCCAACTGTTCTCACTAGAGGGAAATGGTTTTGTTCTTTTGTTCTGTATTTTTATACATATTTGGTTCCAAATTGTGAGACACAAGCCCACATAATTTTTAAAGATTTTACTGTGGACAGGTTCAGTAGACCAAAGGACTTACAGTGCTGGGTACAGACAGAGGGTATGCACAAAACAAAGCAGACCCTTCCAAAGCTTTGTGGTGCTTTTCACCCATACACCCACTGGAGCTTTTTACACTATTTATGTAAAGGTGTCTCCTGCTTGACATTTACTACCTTTTGATCTTGTCCATATGGCATTATCCCTCCTGTCACATTCCTTTACAACAGATAATGCTTCAGCTGGAGCAACAAAACACCCTCCTCCCATCAACTTGTAACAATGGAGCTCATTTAACTACTTACAATATTTAGTTTTAGAAAAAGAAAGAAGGAGAAGGCAAAGTTTCTATCCTTACTTATCACAAATCCACTCTCTTCCTTTTTGATACTATATTTTGCTTGATCTTACTAACACCTCTTTTTTTCAGTCTCTTCTACTATGAGCCTGACTCTTTACTTTTAATATAATTTTCTGGGCACCAGCAGTTCCAGTTGCTTCAGGTTTTGCTGACATAGCTGTTATTTGCATATTCTCAATAGCATGAGCTGTATTTGCTACCCAGTACTGGTTACAGGGACTGTAACATACTCTTGTTTGGGTCCAGTCACAGCACTGGTCATTGATGTGTGTCTGTGCTGTAAGTGTAATCCCATGTCTGTGGTAACTATATTGTTCATAGCACTTGCTGCACAGATATGTCACTATAAAAGCGAATATCAGTGATATTAAAAAAAGGCCCAGTACAGCATATGCCTCCACCTCTCATGCATTCAGAGGTGCAGCCTACAACTGAGGAAAAAAAAATCTTGGTGGTGGGCACAGAGGTTGATCTGGTCTTGCCCTCTTCTGTCACAAATCCATGTTATAGAAATCAACAATCTCAAGTGCAGCTTCCTGGCACTTACCTCCTCTGTTTCCAAGTAAATCTTCTCTGACACTTTCTAACAGTATCTTTCCACTAACTCTGAGGCATGTCCTAAGCATTGGGGACTAACCTCCTTTTCCCACAATTAAGGTTAAATTTATACCCCTTCCCTATGCCCACAGTTCCTATTTAAAGTTATCCATCTATGAGAGACATAGTATCGCCTCTTATTACACACTTCACACTTATACAAACCAAAGTCACCTTTCATGCACTCGAAACAAAGTAGTTCTCTGTTAGGTAGTTTTTCTAACAACACCCAGTCCAACCCAAAATGTCCATAGTTGTCAAAAAACTACTTTGATGTTTGTAAACTCCACCTTTTGTCCTTTCCATGGTTCTCTGCAGCAAGTGGGTAAATCTCACAGTGTTAGCTCTGAATCCAGTACAAATCACTGGTTAAGAGTCATTCTATTTTCTGTAACGAAATGATGTAGTCTTTTTGAGGGTGACTGATTAGTAGATGGCACCACAGTCCATTCCTGAGGCTTTTTCAATGGTCCTTTGGTCCAGGATACGTGTGTCCATCCCTTTCCCTGTGTTTGGACTGCTTTCTTGGTGATTTACAGCACCTGAAATGGACCTTCCCAACTGGGAGGTAATGATTGATGCTTTCACACCTTTATCAGTACCCAATATATTAAACTCTAAAAGGGTGGTTTGGGGCAGAAGCCCTTTCTTTCTCAGTTTTGTATATCAGCTATTGTTATTACATGCTTTCTTTCATAGTGATAATCTACTTGAAAAGTACCAGTATCTCTTTCATTCTTCATGTATGATAAACCAAACATCACTTTGTATGGGGAAATTCCCAGATCCTTTTATGGCTGGGTACGAACTCTTAGTAAGGCCAGTGGCAGGCCTTACTTACCATTCATTTTGATAGTTGTTGCATGATTTTTGAAGTGAAATGTGTTCCTGTGTTTGAATCCATATCTGGGGATTTTGCTTTCCAATAATGCCTAATCACACTTGTCATTGTCCTTTATATGAGGATTGCTTCTATCCAAGAGCTGCATGGTCTGCTAAATCATTCCCCGTTATTCCATGGATGTTCCACACTGATGTCCTCCGTACATGCACAATTGCATTTTCTGCAGGGAGCTTCAGAACTTCTAAAACTTCTCTGATTAGCTGTCCATGTATTAGCTCCTTCCCCTTTGCATTTATGAGCCCCCATTTCTTTCTCTGTTTTCCCAAACACATGAACAACTCCGAATGCATACTTTGAGTCTGTGTACACCGTCCCTTCTTTACCTTTCAAATATATCAACACCTGTTTCAGTGCATTATGCTGACAGATCTGTGCAGACCACCCAGCAGGTAATTGCCTTTTCCAACACTGCCATTGTTTTCCCCATCCATAATTGCATAACCTGATATTCTTTTCCCTTCCAAATAATGAGAGGACTCGTCAATGAATAATTTTTCCCTGTAAGGCAGAGGTTCATTCAGCAAGTCTTCTCTTTTGTTTGATAGTCAGTAAAATCCAAACAATTATGATTCGGCTCCTGGACATTTTCTCCATAGAAAAACTGTGAGGGATTTGTGGAGTTTTTTCTCCATCAGCATTGCTTCATATTTCAATATAATGGAGTTTGTTGACCACATCCCAGCTTTATGACTTAATATGCTCCTTATGTGTGCAAAGTCTTTGCAATAATAGTGCCTCCAAATG
>VZRI01009396.1:33716-68743 GCA_013397515.1 Upupa epops | reverse complement strand
TAACAACTCCAGGCAGAACTATAGGCTGGGAATGGAGATCTTAGAGAGTACTCAGGTGGAAAGAGACTTGGGGGTTCTAGTGGACAGTAAACTTAGCATGAGTCAGCAATGTGCCCAGGCAGTCAAGAGAGCTAATGGCACCCTGGCATGTATCAGGAATGGTGTGGCCAGCAGGGAGAGGGAGGTTATCCTCCCCTGCATTTGGCACTGGTTAGACCGGACCTGGAGTATTCCTTCAATTCTGGATGTTGAGGTGCTGGAACGAGTCCAGAGAAGAGCAACTAGAATGGTAAAGGGCCTGGAAGGAAAGCCCTATGAGGAGAGGCTGATGGAGTTGAGTCTGTTTAGCCGGGAAAAGAGCAGGCTCAGGTGTGACATTACCACCATTAATAACTACCTAAAAGGTGGTTATAGTCGGTCTTTTCTGCCTGGACACTGGAGACAGGACAAGGGGTCACATTCTTAAGCTCCATAGCAGGAGGTTTAGGTTTGACATTAGGAAGAGTTTTTTCACTGAAAGAGTTATCCAATTTTGGAATGGGCTGCCCATGGAGGTGGTTGGTTCACCGTCTCTGGAGGGTGTGAGGTTAGTGTGGATGATGTGCTGAGTGGCATGATCTAGATGTTAGATGTTAGGTTTACTTGGTTGGTTTTAGGTTGGATTGGATGATCTTTAAGGTGTTTTCCAGCCTCATCATTACTGTGATACTGTGACTATGCTAAGTAACATTAAATATTCAAAGGTAAGTGGTGATAGGATAACATGGACAGGGAAATTGTTGGAAGCACCTCTCCTGTGAAAACAAGTTGCTTGAATGTTCAGCCTAGAAAAAAGAAGGCTCCAGGAAGACATTAAAGCAGTTTTTCTGAGAACCTGAGTTTCTCTGAGTAGCTGAGAAGGGGCCTACAGATAGGACGGAGGGAGATTTTTTATGAAAGCTGCTGGTGAGAGGACAAGAGGGAATGGTTTCAAGCTAAAAGAAGATAGATTTAGATTAGATCTTGGGAATAAATTCTTCACTGTGAGGGTCCTAGGACACCAGACAGGATGCCTCAGGAGGTTGTGGATGCCCTCTCCCAGGAAGTGTTTGAGGCCATGGTGGAAGGGGATCTGAGCAACCTACTGACATATGTCCCTGCCTAGAGCAAGAGAGTTGTATCTAAATTATTTCTAATGTTTCAAGCAACCTAAACATTCTTTGAATCTACATTCCGCATCTAATTTTACAGTAAAAAGAAAGATAGTCAGGCAGAAGACAGAGAAGGAAATTAAACAGATTTATTTTTTAACAACATAGAGTAATTTAAAATTAACCAACACATTAAATTTATGTAATTAATTCTGCTTTAATTATTCATTTTGGAATAAAAATTATTTTTTATTATATTTTCCTACTATATTTCAGCATTCAATATGAGCTTGGCTTCTCATTTTTTTCAAGACACAAAAGTTTGATTTACTGTATAAGATTACCTTTACTCTTTTTTCAAGAGAAGGTGATCATAGTACCAAAACCAATAACATTTATTGTCTATTTTTCTTGAGTATCCCCAAACTGCTTTAAGCTTAGTTGGCAGTGGACACTCTTCTCTGTCTCATTTCCTTATGTTTATCAATATTCTTCCTCCACCAGAAGTCTGTCAAATTTGTGTTGAACATTTTGGTAAAATGTTAACTCTGCTAAAGCCATTACATTTTAGGGATGAAACATTTTAACAGCCTCTGATGGGCTAGTTCAGTGAGTACTTTCCATCAAAACGGGCACAAAAAAATATGACTGACACATTAGGGAAAGTTATACCTGCAAGAAAATCAAGATAATAACTTAATGTGCTGGTGTATTTTCTTCTTATTTTCATAAAGGGTAGTCCAGTTTTTTAGAAGATTATACTTTCTTACAAAAAAAGGAATATATTGTCGTGATCCCCATCCAGCAGTTCCTTGACAGTTGTCAGGCACTTGTCCACCTGAAGTACCAAAACGTCTGCCATAGCAGTGAAAGCAGGTTAGACAACTTATATGGTCAAGTTAGTAAGAAACCTGAAGATATAATTTATGGACAAGAAATTTCAAGATAACTGCAAAATTCTACAGTTAGACGTAGCAATTCCCTATCCATATGTACTTAATTTTCACACAGATTATATTAAGCTTAGAAAATTTTAACAAAATGAAGCAGATTAACCACAGTATATAAAAAATATACTTGTGTTTTTACAAAGTGTGTCCGCTGAAAATAAATTTACACACAAGCAATATAGACAAGAGAAGGCATATTCAGGACACAGATGTAAAACCCCTCCTCATTAGTTGATATCTACTGTCATAATAAAGTGGAACCAATGGATACTGTCTAGTATTTTTCTGAAGGCAGGAAAACTTCAATTATAATGCAAACAAACTTGAGCCAGGACTGTGTCTTAATGAATAGCCTTTGATCTGATAAAAGGGTGAGTTATAAATGCTTTATATAAGAAGCTACTTACAGACACTTCAGTACAAATACGGGAGTAGCATTCATAGCACCTTCTGGGAATTGGCACAACTGTTTCACAGAATTTTATGCGTTCACATAATTGTAGTTATTATATCGTGAACTTTGGCTCTATACTACAGCTCATATAAAAACTGTCAGCTCAAATGTATTATCTTCCTGCCACACCTTCTCTAAACTTCAGGAACCAAGAATAGATCTGTTTCAGCCACAACCGTTAACTACAGAAGCAATCCCTGTGCTTATATGTATGAATGTATGCATACATGTATTAATCTACATGTAAAGACCACAAAAACATTTCCTCACAATGACTGTTAACACTTAATAACCATTTCATAACAAGAATGAATATACTGTGCACTATGGTGAAGAAAACAAGACATGACTCTGGGCTGCAAGAGTTCATTCATATATTCAGCTGTCTACAAAACTGATGTTTTTGTTAAATCTATCATTTTTTTCAGCATTTTAACATACTGAGCTATAGGAGATTCGTCTGAAGCTGTAGTCGTTTGTCAGTTACTGCTGTTTTTATCAAATTTGTCTTCTTTTCATAGCCAATGTTTTAGCTTCCACCCCAACAGAGTATGTAACATAAACTTCTTAATTACTGTAGATAAAAAAGACAGAATACTGCCAAAATAATATATTTCCTGTCTATTTTGTTCCTAGTTAGTCCAGATAAATTGTTTAGAAGGATTAATGTTAACATTCATCATGCAACTGGAAATCTAATACATTTTGCTCTTCACTGTGAAGTATAATTACAACTCCCAAAGGTAACTGCTAATACTTCTGCTATCAACATACCTGCATGGGGTTTGTCAAAACTAGGCAATAACCTATTGAGAAGCTAACTCAGAAAAAGTATTTTCTTCCAACTAGTCCTTATTTAGTTTGTGTTGCTGTTAATCATCCCATATGAAGAATATACACTGCCTCAGAAAGTTTAAGAATGGTGTATCTGTTGCACCTTGAATTGTAACAAATGTAAATCATGGAAAAGTGTTGGCCTTTTTTGAGAGAAAATTTTGTTATGTACACAGTGTTTGATTCAGTTTACTTTAATCACAGAAACTGTGAATAATGTGCACGCACAAGTATGTGTTGGGGGAGGGAAATAAACATAATCTGTTCATTTCCAGGAACTGTCACTCAGGGGAACTAGGAGTTCCTAACAGCGTGTAAAAACTTGCACCAACAGCTGTGCTACGGGTGTCTTTGAGGTTCTGATGTGGACTGAATTTGCAAGGAGTTCATAAATCTCAGACACCCACTAAAAATACTTGAATACAAAGTTCATTTTATTGTTTTGTACATTATCTGCTTAACCAAGCAGCACAGCTGCAAGATGAGGTTAAAATCCTGCAGGCAGAAGTAGAAATGCTCAGGAGAATTGGAGAGGCTAAAATAGAGGTACTCCTGTGGATCCAGTCTGCACAACAGCCAAATAAGGCCCAGAAACAAGGAGACAAGGTCTCCTGCACCTCTCACAGGTAGGACAGAAGCCTAAGTAGAAGGAATGAGTGGAGCCTAGTGAAGAGTCATGGCAGAAATTGAGCATGACCCCTGTATGCCTCACCTTCTTAGTTGCCACTGAGTAATAGATATGAGCCCATACTGGAAGACAGCCAGTCCAATAAGGATATAGAGGACAGAGAACCCATACTGGATGCCCTAGCAAGGTCACAGAAATCCAGGAAATCTTCCAGTAATATGACAACCTCCTCCACAAAGAAGAGAAAGGTCCTAGTTATTGAAGAGTCAGTCCTGAAAGGGACTGAAGGACCAATATGCAGAGCTGACCTTCACCACAGGGAAGTTTGCAATCTACCTGGAGCCTGGAACAGGGATATCACTAGGATGCTCCCTAATCTGGTGAGATCAAATGATTATTACCCACTGCTGATCTTCCAGACAGGTGAAAGGGCAATCTGTATTCCGGAGCCTGAGGGGAATGAAGAAACACTACAGGGCCTTGGGGCATTTGGTGAAAGAGTGATGAAAATGTGTTTTCATCATTACTTCCACTTTGGAGTGAGAACACAGTCTGGAATAGAAGGACTCAGTTCATTAGTACCTGGCTACAAGACTGGTGTTACAAGCAGGGTTTTGGTTTCTTTAATAATAACTCGTTCTGTAAGACACCAGATCTTGGAGGTCCACATGGGAGAGTTTTATCCCAGAGGGGAAAAAGGGTTCTGCAGCAGGAGTTGGCAGGGCTCATTCAAAGGGCTTTAAACTAGATTATAAGAGGGGTGGGTTCAAAGTTGGTGGGTGCGTACCAGTGGCACAGAGCTCTGGTCTTACTGAAAAAAAGAGGGCCTCTTGCTGTCCTAGGGTGAATCAGAGTGCTCAGCTCACTCCCTAAAGTGCCTGTACACCAATGCATGCAGCATGGAAAATAAGCAGGAGGAGTTAGAAATCTGTGTCCAGCCAGGTGATTATGATCTGGTGGCAATTACAGAGACCTGGTGGGGCAACTCGCATGACTGGAAGGTGATCATGGACGGCTATGACCTTGTCAGGAGAGACAGACCAGCAAGGCGAGGTGGTGTAGTTGCTCTTTACATGAGTCACAAACTCCATCTGGATACTCTGCTCTCAGCTCTGAGCACCTACATGGTTCCTACCAGGAGCTTTATTCTTTGTCCACTCAAATGGACCATCAGCTCTTAATGGCTCCAGGTTCTCTGAGTGTCAGAGAAGTCATCTGGGATAGATGTCTTTCCACCTCCCCCCACACACAGTTTAAAACAAAACACATAGTATTTTTGAGAACAAAAGGAAAGGAAAAGTAGTATCAAAACCTGATTTTTTTCTAACTTAGAACATATGTATATTCACAATATCAAAACATACAAATTACGATACAAATGACAAGCATACTGTTTTATACCAAGTGAAACCATATGCTTTTCAGACTTTTTTTTAAAACTCAGTATAACAACTTCAAATGTCATTTTGAACTGGTAAGCACAAAGCACTTTGCATTTAAATTAAACATTATTGCACATGGACAAAACATGTAGTGAATATTCTGGTTTATCATGCTAAAACTAACAGGTTATATAAGACAGCCTATTTCCACAGAACAAGGGATGCACAGAGGAAAAGAGACAGGTGTGGGAACCCAGATAATGCTGTCACATCCATGAACAACTTTGAACTTACAATGGGTGTGATGATATCCCACCCAGAAACCCCAGCACCTCAATGACCCTTTTTCCTTTGTGTTTCAGGAAGACTCCACCCAAAGGTCTGGGGTATGAAGAGGGAAGGGGAGATAACTGGCCTTGCTAGTGAGAACTCTGGGTGTAGTAGCCTGGCACTTACAGATCATGAGGGTGAGGATAAGGTTGAGTTGTTTTGGGTAAGAATCAGGAGCGAGGCCATGAAGAGTGTTTTTGTGGTGGGAACCTGTTATAGACCACCCAATCAGGATAAAGATGCAGATGAAATTTTTTTAGAAACAGTTGAAAGAGGTTTCAAAATTGCTGCCCCTTTTGCTCATGGACTTCAATTTTCCCAATGTCTGCTGCAAATACAATACAGCAGAGAGAATAGTCACAGAGGTTCTTGGAGTGTGTAGGAGAAAACTTCTTAACACAACTGGTGACAGAGCCAAGCAGGTGCCTTCTTGGACCAGCTTCTTTTGAACAAGAAGGATCTTGAGGAGAAAGTAAAGATTGGAAGTTGGGCACAGTGATCATGAGATAATTGAGTTTTTAATCCTTGTGGAAACAAGGAGAGGGGTCAGTAAAACTGTGACCTTATACTTCTGGAAAGCAAATTTTGGCCTTAGCAGGAGACTGATTGACAAAGTCTCTTGGGAATCTGCCCTGAAAGATACAGGGGTTCTGGAAGGCTGTACATGCTTCTGTGGGGAAGAATGCAGAAAGACAATTAGAGAAGCAAAATCTCAGTTAGAACTTAATCTGACCAAATCTGCTTAGGACAATAAGAAGTCCTTTTATACATTACTAACAAAAGGAGGTCCAGGGAAAGTCTATACTGCATATTGTATGAAGGGGGGAACATGGTAACTGATGACCGGGGAAAAGACTGTAGTACTTAACACCTTCCTTGCCTCAGTCTTTAACAAAAACCTTGGCCATCCTCAGGATAACTGAACTTCTGAGCTGGTAGACAGGGATGGACACCAGAATATCCCTCCTGAAACCTGGGTAAAGTAGTAACATGCTGTGCCACTTAGATGCTACCAAGTCTATGGGTCCAGAGAGGAGTTGGCGCTAGAGCTAGCTAGGCTACACTCCCTCATTTTATCACCAGTCCTGAATAACTGTGGAGGTCCCAGGTAAGTGGTGGAAGGCCCAGCCTCAAGAAGGAATAGAAGGAGGACCCAGAGAACTACAGGCCTGTCAGCCTCACCTCAGTGCCTGGCAAGGTTATGGAACAGATCATCCTGAGTGTCATCGAGCACCATGTACAAGGTAACCAGGGATCACTCCCAGCCAGCATGGGTTTAGGAAAGGAAGGTCCTGCCTAACTAACCTGACCTCATTCTATGACTGGGTGGCATGCTAAATGTTTGAAGGAAAGGATGTGGAAGTGTCCTACCTAGACTTCCTCACAGGTCTCCCACAGTATCCTCCTGGAAAAGCTGGCAGCCCGTGGGTTGGATGGGTACACCCTCCACTGGGTTAAAAACTGACTGGATGACCAAGCAGAGACTAGTTATGAATGGTGCTGCATACAGTTGGTGCCCAGTAAGCAGTGATGTCCTCCAGGGATCAGTACTGGTCCCAATTCTATTCAATAATAATTCTATTATTATCCCAATTCTAATCAATAATATATTATTGATGACCTGGATAAAGGGATTCAATCTACCCTTAGTAAATTCACAGATGACACAGTTGCAAAGAAGTGTCAATCTGCTGGAGAGTAGAAAGATGCTGCAAGAGATCTGGACAGGCTGGGTCAATGGGCCAACAGTGAAATAAGAGGGATAGTGAACCTATAGCTTAGTATTTAAACTTACCTATAGCTTAATATTTAGACTATTTACTCATAGTCAAATGTGACGTAAGAAGGAGAAGCACACAGGACAGATAATCAGGATGGTAGCGGCTGCAAGATAGAAGGAGGAAATCCAGAAAGATTATAGAAAGGAGCAGGCAACTTCAAGATAGGACAGACAAATCAACAGGGACTTCCCAAGGAGAAAAGTCTGGTACTGGCATCTTTTGCAGTTAACAACTAAAACATCACAACAATGTGTGCCAAACAAGTCAAGGCAAAGGGTTTACTCTGAAGAAGGTCTCCAGGAAGCCAATCCAGGGACTGCTGAGTGACACTGGACAGATGCAAGCTGGAGGTGTTGAAGGCATGGTGTGTGTTAATGATGCTCTGACCCTTTAAAACTTATGTATGGCTAAGTGATGTTTATGTATGAGATCCTGTAATATAAACCTAAAATTCTTGAACCCTGCTGCACACACTAGATGGAAATATCCTCTGCATGCTCAGCATTGAATACACCCACCTGTTTCTAAGTCTTTCTGAGTTGGGGGTTTGCTTCTGAACATTTTCAACAGGATAAGGTTTAATGAGTCCTACAGACATTTTGGCCATAATAACCCCAAGCAGAGCTACAGGCTGTAGGATGAGTGGATGGAGAGTGACCTAGCAGAGAGGAACCTGGTCATACTGGTTGATAACCATCTGAACATGAGCCAGCAGTGTGCCCAGGTGGCACAAACGGCCAATGACGTTCCTGGCTGTGTCAGAATAGTGCCAGCAGGACTGGTAATTGTCCCCCTGTATTCAGGACTGGTGAGGCTTCACCTTGAGTACTGGGTGCAGTTCAGGGGTCATTGCTTCAAGAAAGATATTGAGGTACTGGAGTGGGTCCTGAGGCAAACAATGAGGCTGGTGAAAGGGCTAGAATGAACGTCTGATGAGGAGAGGATGAGGCAGTTGGAGTTGTTTATGCTGAAGAAGATGAGACTCAGGAGGACCTTATCAGTTCCTACAACTACCTCAAGGGAAGCTTTAGACAGATGGGGATTCAGCTGTTCTCCCAGGCAACTAGTGATAGGACGAGAGGGCATACTCTGAAGCCATGTCAAGAGAGGTTTAGGTTAGAATTTAGGAAGCACTTGCTTACAGAAAGGGTGATTAGTCATTGGAATGGGCTGCCCAGGGAAGTGAAGGAATCCCCATCCCTGGAGGTGTATAAGAAAAGACTGGGCATGGCACTACCAGCTCCCAGGTCTTGAAACATGACTCTGCAATCTATAATATTCTCTACCATCTACAATCATCTGGGAAGATTCAAAGATATAATGGAATGTTGAAGACACAAGATAATGGGGTATGGAAGAAAACAATGTAAATTTAGCAGAAGACACTTGGCTGGCTAACTCTAGAATTTCTTCCAACCATGCTAGTTCTGCCCAAACAGAGTCTTTACATACTGTGGTAGGAGAAAAGGTCCCCATATTACACACTTGGAAGTGTCTGAGGAAGGCAATATGGATTGTCCCTCGCATGGGGAAAGGCAAACCCATTTGCAGAATTCTCTTTGCCAAAAGACCTTTATGCACTGGGTGGTATAGCTGTGGCACAGATATTTGAATTGCCTAGAGGAGAACAGGCAATAGGCATTTGAATCACCTAGATGTTCCTTTACATGGTAAAAGGCCCTGCAAAGTCAGATTACCGAACAAACAGAAAGAGGAAAGCAAAAAAGAGAAGGCACAATTTCAGGTATCATATTGATGATGACATCCATAACTTATAGTGTAGAAAGCATTTAGACTAAGAACAAAAAATTAAAATAGGATGTCTATTTTTATCATATCTCCCACCATCAAAATGTAGCCTTAGGCAATGAGCATGCAGCTTAACCTATTTGCTTGCAGCGGTCAGGGTTCACTTAAGAGTTGCAAATTCTTCATATCATATATGCAATTTATGTTTACTTATAGATACATATGTATTTACACAGATGAATATATGAGTGCAATTAAGTATATACAGTGCACAGTATACACGTGCAGACAATGCACATACTACACAGATGTGTGTTTTTTATATATAAATATGCTTGCATGTGCATAAGGTTTTTTTGTACACATCTGTGGACACAAACATACAGAGAAACCTTGAGACACAAGTTTCTTTTAAGAGAAATACTACTGAAATATCAGAAGTTACATACATTATATGTTATACATATATATTAATAGATTTCAGTCTGTACCACACAACTCAGTCCCTATTGATTGAAATGAAAAAAACCTGTGTTTTTGTACATCAGTTGTCAAAATCTGAGAAACCAACCCTTCAGTTATCATCCAAGAAGCTTCAAGAGATTTCTTAATGTGTAAAATGATTGGTGTGCATTCAGTCTTAACGTAGTATAATTTACATTAAATTCATGATATAGTGATCACATGCCATGTTATCTCCCAGCAGAACCACAATGACAGACATTTGGATAAATTTTGCAATGTTTCCTCTGTAATACATATGTTACTCACAGTTCTAGAAACTGGACCTATGACTGTTTAATTCATTCAATTTTACAGTCATGTTTTCAGGCTGATTTTGGTGTATTCCCCATGCATTGATAGCAGCAGCTTTTACAACTGTGGTCCCTGTAAGCTAACATTCAGATGTAAACAACTGAGAATTAAATTACTAATTTGGTTCACACAAAAGCCAAGAACCCCTGTATCATTTTTAGAATGCTATTTCTGTATAAGCAGAAAAAATATCAAATAAATGTGAAATGGTTCTGTCACAAGGAATTCTGGTTCTGAAAGCAGCAGGACAGTGAAGATATAAACAGAAATGTATATATGGAGTAGTATATACAACACAAACATCTTCTATTACATGTCTGGGACAGATTCATCTAACTAAACAACTGACCCATACAACAATAATGTTCGATATTATGATACAGGAAGTGTACACTTACTGCAAAGGTCTATTTGATTTAACAGTTAAAAGATTCAGTTCAATTAATTGTGTAAAATGAAGCAGATTTTAAATACTAAATACTTGCCAATACTCTCAATATTCTGCATATATTTATATGTGTAGAGGATCTAAAAATGTATGAGTCAGTATGTGATCATTAATGCCAAAATACACTGGAAGTTAAGAGCTGACCTATAAAACTTACTCATGTAACTTAGCACTTACTTTAGTAAGTGCTTATCAGCTTGCGTTAGGGCTCCACAATCTGGTATTTTAAAGAAAATTGCTCCTCTGAGTTTCAGGTGGCACATTACACAAGCCTGTACTGCAGCACCTGCAGTGCATAATACAGAACAACATATGCTTGTGACACCATTTATTTAGAAATAGCACACAACACAACTGATGCTAAAAATAAAAACAAAACAAGCCAACATTTTTTTTTCCTATCAGTGAACTATTTTAAGCCCATTCATTTTTTTTCTGAGATTCCTGGGGTTTTGGGGTGGGATTTTTCTGTTTTACTGAGGGCATGGAGGGTGGCAGCAGAGGAAGGTGGAGTTTATAACCAATATTTTTTAAAACATTTACCAAAGAGTGATTTTTTTTGAGCAAAGAAAGTAAAATATTTGGGTAAAATAAGATTTTCTGAAAATTTTCAGCACCAAAGCTGTTAATATCAATATTTAAAGTAGAAAATACAGTTTGTCTCTATTTGACATGCTGTTTGTGGATGTCTTTTATTTTTTGATGTTAATTGTAGGTTAAATCAAGTCCATTCTGTTTCATGATCTCAATGATGTCCTGTAATAAACATGGAAAATTACAAAATCCTAGAAATGCAGTATACAGACAGTTAAGAATTATTAGGCATATTGCCGCCATGTATTTCAAACGAGGGTAAAAAAAATATGTATGTGAGATATTTAAAGTCAGAAGGAGGAGAGAGGCCAGATGTTATCTGTATTGCTGTTCATGAACCAAATCCTACAGGAATGTAATGGCCAGCGGAGCCAGCAGTAGGAAGACCTTAACTTATAGTTAAATATCCTAACAATGAAAGCTCTTTGGCATAGGTGTTAAACTGCAAAGAAAAGAGAAACGTGTATAGCAGCAAAACTGCCAGACTCATCTTGCAGGCATATGCTATTACTCATAAATGTAATGAGATGAGGCAAAATAGTGCTACCATGCAATTCAATAATCAATGGAACAACTTTATCAAGATTCAATTCTCATCTGTGAGCACTCTAAGGGATAGGAGGTTTTGGGAACAACAGTGACCTTGGGAGCACAGATGACAGCTTAAGGGTTAAGAATGAAGATCTGTAAGGAGAATTACATTTCCCTCTGTCCACAATACATCCCAGGAAAGTCTCACAAGCTTCAGTAAATGCTTTTCCACTCTTGATTTTCCTTAGTCCATGACCCTAGGGTTCAGGTACCAGGGCTTAAAATATGTTTTTGCAAACACAGCCAGCTCAGATTTGCTTTAAAGAATATTTTTATATATGTATTTGGGCAAGTATCAGAGTTAAGATCATGTAACATCGGAAAAGAAGAAACAAATGACTGGAAATAATTGAGTCAGCTGTAAGCAGTAGCTCCAATACTAAGGGAAAACATACTGACATGAAGAGGTAAACTTACCCCACAAACAGCAAGGCTGAAGATCAACAGCACAGCAAATTAAAAATTTTGTCATCAAGAGGTCAGAATTCTTCCAGATGACTTGCAAATTCCTGACAAGCAGATTATGTCACAAAGTGCTTGCACAAAGAGCTGTAAGCTTTCAAAAGCGTAATCTTATAGAAAAACAGAAACTGCAACAATTTTTTTTAAAAATGCGCTCCTAAGCGCACATTGATTTCAGAGTTCCTTCACACAATAAAAGGTATCAAGACATAATTACACAGTAGAGGACAGTTTAATCTACTACTATACAAGATTAGCACTAAGAATTATTCAACACTTATATAATACAATATTTAATGCATGTAAAAATTTACATTGAGAGTTCAGCTAGAGCTGTAGAGAAAATCTGAATATTTTCCTATATTATTTTTTCCAAGAAATAGGTACTCTATGAAATTTATCATGGCATGATCTGACACTCAGTTATGCTGTAATTTGTAGGAAATTAGGCCTTTCTCTACCTTGTTTTGCAGTGTAAGTGTCTCCTCTAGATATTACACTCATCTAAGCTAATATGTTTGCATATGCATGTACTTGGAAAATGGTTGTAATTCATGACAATTTTTTTCCTACTTCAGCTCTAGACTAGAGGCTTTTCATAGATGGCAATAACCAGAAATTTCAAACACATTCATTTTTCCTTCCTTTTGAGAACTAATTATATTTAATGTTCCATTACATGTTTGTTAATGTCCTTCACTTAGCATCTATAACTCACAAAATCACAGGATCACATAAGCAGAGAATTGTAGGGGTTGGAAAGGATGTTTGAAGTTCATTAGTCGAGCCTCACTGCTACAGTAGGATGTCCTTCCAGAAGTTCACACTGGAACAATCACAAGTGGACTTTGTTTATCTTCAGAGTTGGGCAATCCACAGCTTTCCTGAGCAGCCTGTGCCAGTCTTCTGTTATGCTCACTGTGAAAAAGTTTATGTTTAAACTGAACCATCAATCTTATAGTTTGCTGCTTCTTCCTGTTGATGAGCACCACTGAGAAGATCATTGTTCCATCATTCTGACACCTGGTTTTTAGGTATTTATAAGCATTAATGAGATCCTCTCTCAGACTTCTTATTTCTAGGCTAAACAGGCCCAGTTTTCTCAGCTTTTCCTTGTAAGGGAAATGCACTGGTTCCCTAATCATCTTATTGGCTCTGTCAGTGTCGGACTGTCTCCAGTAGTTCTTTCTCCTTCTTGAACTATGAAGTTCAGAATGTAGTATTCCAGATGAGGTCTCATCAGGGCACACTAGAGGGGGACAGTGTCTTCTCTTGACCTATTGGACACATTTAATTCACCCTGAGAAACAACTGGCCCTCTTGGACCCCAGGGCAAATGGCTGGCTCATTTTCAATATGACTCAAAGGTACATTACCCAGAGCTGCTTTCAAGGAGGTCACTATGCATCATGTAGTGTGAAACGGTGTTTTTCTTCTGTAGATGCAGCACTCCACACTTGCCCAGAGAAACAGACTCTCCAGTCTGTCCAGGTCACAATGGATGGCTGCATAGCCATCAGGCATCTCAAGACATTCCTCCCAGTTTTGTGTCATCATATACTGAATAGGACTTGACCCAGTAATGACTGCTAGGGAACACGTAAGACACAAGCCTCAAACTAGATTCCAATCCACTGACTACAACTCTTCTTCAGCCAGTTCCAGATCCATCCCAGTATCCAATCCTCCAAAACACACTTCCAACTCACAATTCTAACATCATCTTCACAAAGTTGTTAATACATACCCATTATCTGGGAAAGTGAGTTGTTTTCTGGCACATCAAGGAGAGATTAGAGAACTATCAGCCTATGGCTTTAGTAAACATTTTCAGAATTTATTTTAAAAATACATATGTTCTTACATAGCTACAGTTAATGATATGTTAATATACACACTTTGCTGTGGCAGACTTAAAGAAAAACAAAAAACATGATTTTTTAACTAAAAGTAAATAAAAATAACAAAGGGAAAATAATTTAAAATATACAGGAATATATTTCAAATACGCAAAATATGGTTTGGTGTATATGGTCGTCAGACCTTTGAGTCTTTGACCTTAATAATGTTAACAGTTTATCCCAACTCCTCATCATTAAATGTCATCAACTGATCAGTGGATAAGACTAACCAATTAATTTGGTTGGTATGCTAATGGTCTGAAACACAAACAATGAAAAACCCCACTTATGAAACTGAAAGGCACAAATAAAAACTAATTCAATTTTGGGAAAAAAAAGATTTACACAACGTAAAAACCTACACAAAGACATACAGAGGTTAATCACATATTTTTATGTAATGGGGCCAAACTGCTATCTCCACCCCCTCAAAGGAAAGAGACATTGGGCAGTTCTTGCTCCTCATGGAAACATGGAGTCCATTCAGTCCATGCATATGTCCCTCAGCTTCAGTGGGTGCATTAAGGGTTAGTTCCGTCTTTCATGTTCTTCCAAGCCAGTCTTTCATACTGAATCCTGTGAACCACAAATGAGTGAAACACTATTTCTTCATTTCACTAAGCAACAGATAGCAGGAAAAACCATCCCTCTACTGGCCTCTAAGGTTCCACTCCATGTCTCCATTCACCATATTCCCAAGGCAAGATGGCTGTCCAGTCCAATGCCATGTGTCTCTCTCCAAACCAAAACAGAAGAGAAGAAACAGGAAGCACAAAGTGCCAAACAACTCACACCAGTTTGCAGAGTCGCAGAAATTCCATCTGTTCCCAATGTCTAAGGCAAGAAACCTGCTCAAATTCAGAATTATGTCTTATTTTTTACAGAATGTTCTTAACAATTAATCAAAGGTTTTACTTAAAAATTGCTTATAAAAGTGTGTTTCCTGCAAAACCAGTGCTATATGTGCAAACCAGGAGTATAATACTTCACATTAAAATCAAATGGCAGTCTGTTTTTTTTAATAGTCTTTACAAAATTCAGACTGGTAGACACTTGCAATTAAGTGTTGTAAATAAAACACTTGCCCAAATACATGCTTTAGACTCTACTGAACATTATTCCAGTGTACTATGTTCAGAAACACTTTTTCTCTTGCTCACAAAGAAAATACATCCATAATAAAGAGGATAGAAGACTTTGAGTATTGAAAGACCTTTTACCACTAATTGGTCCTGGCCCAGAGGTGCAAAGTGTAGAATATATAAATTAAGAAACTCTTCTCTGTTTCTTTTTTTCATCGTATTTAAATAATTTAAACACAGTGTTAAAAGTAATGATATTTAAACATTTATGTTTAGTTATATTTTAAACCTGACACTTAGATCAAGTACAAAATCAAAATTAAGGCATATATGAATGTTTACAGCATCTATTAAATAAAATGTTTACAGTTTTCTATTAAAGACAAGAACAATAATAATCATGTGTGAAATGTACTTATTTTTTTCTGAGATGGATTCACAAAGATTTAACATTTTGTCCATAATATTGTATGAAATATAATATGAAGAAACTAACAGATGTAATCTCCTACACATCTAAGCAAGCAGTCATTAAATAGCTCTAATGTAGAGCATTTTTCTTCTAGTTTTCTTTCACTACTGTGAGAAGGATGAAGATCAAGGATTTAGAAAACAAATCAGGCTTGGAGTTCAAGAATGAATGTGGATCTGACCTCAAGTTTTATGTTTTTACCTCCAAACAGAAGAAATTTCCTGCCACAACCCGTTTAAACTCCATTTTCAGTAGTTAAGGAAACTTCTGAGTTTATATTGAGACAACATAACTCACAATTTTTGATGAATATGTTTTTGACTACTAAAGATGGTACCACTGCAAATCTTTCTTCTCTCTAAGCACTGTATCATAACTCAGATTTTAATTTCTGTGAATTTCCTAAGCTAAGAATTTAGAAGATCTGTGTGATGAATAATGCTTTCCTGTCATGTACTTAACTGGCTTTAATGAAAAAGAAAAAGGTTCTCAATTTTTCATACTTGGAACTTCCGTGGATCTTGACAGTAGTGGTCAAGCTGTCTGGCAAAACTATTTCTGCAGGGCTCCCAGTGGCACTAGCACTGTATTCAGTTAATGTCAGTACTACCAAAAAAAGGCATGGCTGCACTTTGTAAGATTATATTTTGACATACCATTGTCTAAGTGCTGGAACAATTCAGAATAACATGGATAGGTCTGGACTGGTATCCCTTACTGTATACTGATAAATAACTTTGGTCATTACAGTGAGGTCTTGTAGTAGTTGCTTATACTTGCTTTTAAAGCTTTGTAAAGCAAACAAATAGGTATAGATTCTTATCTGAATCTGACAGATTAAGTTCTCTTTTAATGTTAACTGTGTTCAGTCTGTCACCAGGTGATGGATTATCTGTGGTTCAGAAGCGGTACACCATATCAAAGTTCCCAATTGCAGTGCAATATAAGAAGACCTTTAGTAGAATTTAAAGTGTGTAATAGTAGATGGTAAATTGCAGTCCTTCTGTTATCTCATTCTTCCAGTCTAAGAAGATACTGGGAAAAAACAGTAAACCAAATGTTCAAATCTTACAAAATAATTAATTAAAAAGAACATTGCTTTTTGCATTTTATATGTTTATAAAACTGATTAGTGTTTTCCAAAAGAGTAAATGGATCAAAGTATAATTAAGAAGCAGATCTGAGGCATATCGAGTTAACTTTTAAATTTAAGGGAACCCTGAATTAATATCAACATGACATAGAAAGAGAGAAAGAGATGGAAAATAATTGTGGATTGTGTTTTGAACTGTTAGTAGATATTCCTGCTAAATAACTCACTACAATAGTATAAGAAGTTTCTAATGCTTTGCTGTTCATCCACTGGTTTCTCTGAGATGGTGACTGTTGAGATTCACAACTGAAATTAAGACGAGCTTTACAATTAGGAAATTACTTTGCATTATTCTCTTCTTTCTCTGGACCAAATCACTATTAAGTTTAATTATTTTTTTTTTTTTGTGTCACAGTGCATACTTTATAATATTCAAACCATAATGAGTTGATCCCACTAAATGCAGGAGACAAGACTATTTAAGTTGTTTCAGAATTGAAATACCCTTTGCATTGGCTAGAAATAACACAGATTTGCATTTAACCAGTGCATAGCAACTTTAAATAGACAGAAACTATAGAAAAAAATGTGGTTTTTTTTTTTCTGAGATTTGCAGATTTGTTTTCTGGAAAGACAAGTCCAGATCCTGTGATGTTTTACATGAAGACTACAAGAAAACAAACAGAGAGATCCAACAAAATTTTGCCTCTGTTGTGCATAGAAAAATAGTCCTTAGAAAAGAACATAGTAGTATCTTCATAAAGATTGTGTCTTCAAAACTAGAAGTATGATAAAGCATTACTGTATTATTACAGTGACCTGCTTATTTCCTGTCTGTTAACTGGAACATGAATTTTTAAACGAGTTATCACAATTATTCTTTCCTTGTGTTCTGTTTCCAGAAGGCAATAACCCATGCAATGTGGACACCAACCAATCCCCTAATATTTTTTCAGTGGTGCTTTTTGTCTGCTCTCTGTAAAACACTAGAACTCTTAGGGAATAGTTTATAGGACAGGTATTTCCACAATAGAAATACCACTAGCCTACATATCCTCTGTGGTGTCTAAGTACTTACTTTATGTTTCTACGTGATCCTCAGCCATCAGCTAGATTCATAGTCCTTGCTAAATTTTGTCTAACATCACGTTCTACACTTCTTCAATACTAAAGCAAAAACATGTAGGAAAACAGTTATTTTGTAATAGTTAACAAATCGTATAAAAAGTAGTAGTTTGTGGCATTTCTTGTGGTTTTGTTTTGGAAGTAAGATTTCACAATAATATGAACAAGAAGGTATTTCTTTAGGAAATATATCGCATGAGGTGTGTTGCTCTGAAAATATTGAGTTCTACTTGTCTAACATTCCTGATTAATTTAGTGCTGTTGCACCTATTACAAAACACTTGCACACGTCAGATGTAACCACAGGCACAATCACAAAATGTGTTTTTTCATAGATGCTTAGCAATTATTAGAAAATTGAAATTGAAATTAGCTCAAATTTTTATTGTAGTGGACTGCATTATAGGGAATGGAAATGCATATCTCTGAGCACTGTGGCAATGTAAATTATCTAGTTATGTAATTTTATTCAGCTGTCTTCTAGAACAAAGGTTAATGTGTTGTTTGTGATATAATGCCCATCTCAACAAGGAAGCCATGAATACTACTAATAATAATACCAGGAGAAGCTAGATAGGTGGGCTGAGGCAAGTTGCATGAAATACAAAAGGGCCCTGTGTTGGGTCCTTCAGTTGGGTCACAACCCCGTGCAATGCTTCAGGCTCGTGGAAGAGTGGTTGGAAATTTGCATTGTTTAAAAGGGCCTGGGGGTGGTCTTTTACAGCCAGATGAATACAAGCCAACAGTGTCCATAGGTTGCCAAGAAGGCAAATAGCATCTTGTGTGTGGCCAGACACAAGGCATCATCTCCCTGTCTTCAGCACTATTTGACAACATAAGCTTGAAACCTAATTACCCATTACTACCAAATAAGTGTCAAGTCACAGAATTAATTCCTAATAGCCCTAATGCACTTCAATATCCTTATACATTATTAGGTGTACAAATAAACTTGATTTATAAATAGAAGTAATTATATTTGGAATTCATAAAATTTTATATCCTGAAGTCTGCTTTATTGAATTTTCTTCATTGTGAGATGAATGCACTTTCTCTGCAATCATTAGGTACAAAAAAAATTATATTTTATCAAACAAGCAGTTCTTCTCATGCTTCTTGTGAGAATTGCTTTGCTTTAGGAACTGATTGATATCTGTAATCTGTAATCTGTAATTAACTTTGGGTGTTCTAAACTGAAATGTGATTCAAAATGTAAGATGCTATTTGCATAAAATTATGTTAATTACATTTGCTGTAATTCCTTAGCATTTATCACATGTATTGCATAATTTTATCTATGTATCTATCTATCTATCTATCTATCTATCTATCTATCTATCTATCTATCTATCTATCTATTTATTTGATTCTGAATGCCATCAATCATGGTATATAAGAGAGAATTTATGTACAATTTTACAATTTACATAGAAAGATTCTGTCCATCTTTTTAGAGCCATTTATTATAAGCATTACTTGAACCTGACAGAACAGGGTTGACCCTATAACTCTCTATAACTACCTAAAGGGCAGTTGTAGACAGGTGGGGGTCATACTATTCTTGCAGACAACCTGTGATATGAGAGAGGGCATGGCCTGAAGCTGCACCACAGGAGGTTTAGGTTGGATGTTAGGAAGCACTTCCTCATGGAAAGGGTGATTAAACACTGGAATGGACTGCCCAGGGAAATGATAGAGCTCCCATCCCTGGAGGTGTTTAAAATAAGACTGGATGTGGTACTGAGTGCCATGTTCTTGGTGATTGTGTGGGAATTGATGATCTCAGATATCTTTTCCAGCCTCAGTAATTCTGTGATTCTGTAATTAGTGTGACTCTTACAGTTAACTAGTTACTCCCTCTCTCTTCATTATCACAGTATCACAGTAATGACGAGGCTTGAAAACACCTTAAAGATCATCCAGTCCAACCTAAAATCAACCAAGTAAACCTAACAGACACAGAGGGTTGTGGTCAATGACACGGAGTCCTCCTGTAGTAGAGTCTAATGGAGTCAGTACCTCAGATGTCTGTGCTGGGACCAGTTTTGTTCAATACACTCATTGACAACCTGGATAAGGGAATAGAGTGCAGTGTCAGCAAGTTTGCTGATGACACAAAGCAGGGAAGAGTGGCTGACATACCAGTGCTGCTATTCAGTGAGACCTAGACAGGCTGGAGAATTGGATAGGGAGGAATTTAATCAAATCCAACAACAGAAAATGCAAAGTTTTGCATCTAGGAAAGAACAACCCCAGGTACCAGTACAGACTGGGGACTAACCTCCTGGAAAGCAGTGTATGAGAAGGGGTCCTGGGGGTACTGGTGAATGAAGGGTGACCTTGATCCAGCAATGTAACCTCATGACCAAAAAGATCAGTAGAATACTGGCTTGTGCAAGAAGGGGAGTGTTTAGCAGGTCTAGAGATGTTCTCCTTCCCTTCTACTCTGCTCTGGTGAGATCGCATCTGGAATATTGTTTCCAGTTCTGGGCCCCTCAGTCCAAGAAGTTCTTGAAGAGTCCAGCACAGAGATACAAAGGCAATGAAGGGAGCAGAACATCTCCCTTATGAGGAAAAGCTGAGGGAGCTGATTCCTTTCAGCTTGGAAAAGAGGATAATGATAGGTAACCCCATAAGTACTTGTAAATATGTAAAGGGCAAGCTTCAGGAGGACGTAGACAGGGTCTTTTCAGCTGTGTCCAATGATAGGACAAGCTGGAGCATAGGAGATTCCATTTAAACAAAAGAAAAACTTGTTTTACTGTGAGGATATCAGTACACTGGAACAGACTACCCATACAGATGTGACATCTCTTTCTCTGGAGACACTCAAAACCCATCTGGGTGTATTCCTATGTGACCTACTGTAGGTGATCCTGCTCTGGCAAGGAGGTTGGTTCGAGGTGCTTTGCAACCCCTAAATTTCAGTTGTCATTACATATGTGGTGATTATTATAAGATAACTTCAGCTGTTGTGAGAAGAAGAAAATAATACTTGTGAAATGGGTGGAAAAATCAGTGTGAGAAAGAAAATACTCAGAATCAATATGATTAAAATATTTTGTAATTTTAAAATGCCAGAAAGTCTTAATCACCACAAATTACTGATTGTGAATGTTAAAGACGAAATAGAACAAGAAAGGATGCAGCAATAAAGGCCGTGTAGCAGCAAGAAGAGAAGAAACTAACCCAAGAATGACTTGGTATATTTAGGACAGCAGAGAGCTTTGTGTGGGAAGCTTAGTAAAATGTCACAAAGTTGTTCCAGCAGATGAGATAATGAATATGTTTTTATTTCTTTCTTAGCCTTCTTTGGGTCAAACTCTGAAAAGCTAGTTCAAGATGGTGTCTGTACATTATAGAAATAATAAATAAATAATCTTATAGTGAACAACTATCACCAAGGACCCCAATCCAGTATGATTAAATTAGGAATATAATTTTATTCTTGTGAAAATGTGTAGTGCAAGGTGAGGAAAGGTGATGGCTATTTGGTCATTCTGAAGCTAATTCTTCCTTTTGAGACAATAAAATAAAAAGTAATCAATCAGACTGACAGTCTCCATTGCTTAGCAAATTACAGTAACTGGCATGGAGATGGGGAAAACACAGGACAGAGATTTTTTTTGAGCTTATTACCTGAAAAGTTTATGTAGTTCATATCAAACACTACTTTAGAGCAAGTCACAGTTTTTGGGCTTTGGACTATAATTTCTATTGTGGCTACGACAGTGTTTTACTCAACAAATTGCAGTAACAGTCCTCGATGGCTTCCTGTCTCCCTCCAAGCTATGAAGTTGTCTAACTGAAGTAAACTGCTTAATCTGGGATTACAATAGAGTATAAAACTGCATCATAAACACCTTTCTCACTACTGTGAAGACGGTTCTGGCATTTAGTAGATTTCACCTCGAACAATATTTTTAATATCTAATAGCTCTACTCAAATAAACAATTTTTTTTTTTTTACATTTGCTGAGATTACAAGTCTCAATTCCTTAAAAAAAAATTCCTTCAAAACAAAAAGTTACTGCTGTCATGTAGTATTTTTTCTTTGGAATTCTCAGACAAAAATTAAGCTATTGGAATAAGCCAAATAAAAGGTTTCAATATGTGAATTTGAAAAGCTAGACCATATCAAGGAGATTTATAAGCTATTCTAGTCCACATCTGTTTAATGTTTTTTTTCATTGAAGCCACACCTTAAATACTTGGTGATTAGTTTATCAGTCACATTTTAAGTAGATACAATAGTGAATAGGAGTGAAAAGCAGAGAATTATTTATGCAAAATTGGTCAAACTAAATCATAAAATCACAGAATAAGCAACAGTATTTGAAAACAATGCATACATACATAACGTAGAAATGAACAAATGAAAGTTAAAGTATTATATGAGAGAAAATATTATGACACAGTATTGAAAAGCACTTAGATAGAAGATGTATGACTAAATTTAAATTTCTAAGTGCACCTTATTAATCTTTAATATTTTCTCAACTTTTCAGGTGATGGAATTATTTGTTAAATGATAATAATATAATTGCTAGTGAAAAAAATCTTTAATCATTTTTTGATCTGGCATTAACTAACAGGTAATGTCAATTTTCTGTACCATTTTCTTCTTGGCTGTCATTCTTTCACTGTATCTGAAGCTAACTAACAATGATTCCTTATGGTCTCCATTTGAAATACTTTATTTTAGGATTACACTAATTTCCCAAATGAAATATGGAAATATCTATCCCATCTCACATAAAACAAAACTGACAAACCAAACAGAAAAATAAGCAATGAAAAAAATCCACTTGGGGGTGTAATTATAAAATTTCTTTCTCTGCACTGTCATATAGTAAGTGCTAGAGAAAGAAAGACCAATAAATCACAGGTACCTATACATAAATATAAGGACTCAGCCAGCTGTCAGTACAATAGGGAACCTCAGCTGAATTGACCTATTTCTTGCCTAGTGTAAAATTCTTGTCTCCTTCACCACTAATTACACCTTTAGAGACTATTTGTGTTTCCTAAATGAAAACTAAATGAAAGGCATGAAGTTTTATATTTCATCCAATTCATTTTTTCCTTTGATATTGAAGCTGCACTTCTTCTTAATTTCCTATTTCTTTCTTTGTTTCTGTAAAGACAGATCTTTAGGAAAAACTCAGAAAATTCACAATGCTGAAAAGCATTCTGTGCCCCAATAATTTAACATGTGTTAAAGAAGACATTTTATTTGAGTTTGTAATAAGAGGATGACTTTTGATACTGTTTATAGTAAGAAGAAGAGCTAATATGTAACTATCAGTATCTAAGATTATAAATTTGAGTCTTTTGTTGAAATCTTACTTTTTTCACTGTCTTCAGTCTTACAAATGTTCATACATACTGTTGTATCTCGCAAGGATAGAATAAGTTTATTTTTGAAAAATGCTTTGTGCAGCATTCAGTCTAGTGCAGAATGAAAAGCTTTTAATGGTTATTTTAGTTTCAGAATAGCTGCATTTGAACAAAATGAACCACAGAGGTGAAATGGAGGAGAAAGAGAACGAGCAGGAAATATGGTACGCTCTATAAAAGTGTGTGTTCTCAGGTCACAGTATCTCTGCTATGTATAGAAGTATTTGTTTCTTCTTTTTTCTTGTCCTATTTTTCAGATAAAATCCATGTGGGATACAGTGAATAAAGAGAAGATGCCGTTTTATTTTTTTTTTTAATTCATTTGGAGAATGGCAGCATTTTTGTAACTGCGTCTGTAAAGAGGATATGGGTATGGGTTCAAACAGATCCAATCTAATTTTTAAATGGGATCTAGGGCAGTTATAATCTCTACACTTTTCCTGGTCTAAAAATCATTTTCTTTGTCAGAAGATGCCTTTTCAAGGGAAACAGATGGTATGAGATGAACTGCGTGGAAAAAGTGTTTGCGCTGTCTTACCACACCTAGAAGCATTACACCTAAAGTAGAACACTGCTGTAATTTCTGAGGGGGGCAGAATTTAAAGTAACCTCCTAAAGAGGGCATGTTTCTGCTTACTCAGCATGACACATACCAACAGAAATTTCTACTGCAGGTCCTCTGCTGCTGCATACTAGTGGAACAATTTATTTAACAGTCATGTATTTTATAGAAGTGACTTTGTGAAGTATCTTTCAACTCATCTGGTGTTAGAAGACACAAGAAACATTTCCACATTAAACTAAAAGAGGATGTTCACAGGCCTGGATGCCTCCTAACAGGCTCAATATCATATGCATCTTCCATCACAGAAACAGCAAAAATTCAGTTTGTGCCAATCTTGGTACCAATACTGGCACCTAGGCAGGATCCTGATTTCCATCCCAATAAATACAGACACTGCTGAAGTGGAACAGTGAAATGTTGTGTTTGTATATGTGTAGGAGGAAAGGACCTGAGGGTCCTAGTGGACAGCAAGATGACTATGAGCCAGCAATGTGCTCCTGTGGCCAACAGGGACAACAGCATTCTGGGATGGATCAGAAGGGAGTTGGTTAGATAAAGAGAGGTTCTTTTCCCCCTCTACTCTACACTGGTGATACTGCATCTGGAGTATTGTGCACAGTACTGGGCTCCTCAGTTCAAGGACACAGAGCTGCTGGAGTGTGTCCAGCATAGGGCAACGAAGACTATGAAGGAAGTAGAACATCTACCTTATGAGGAAAGGCTGAGGGAGCAGGGTCTCTTGAGCTTGGAGAAGAGGAGGCTGAGGGGTGACCTCATTAATGTCTCTAAATATGTGATGGATGGGTGTCAGGAGGATGGAGCCAGGCTCTTCTCAAGGTCATCTGGTGATAGGACATGGGGCAATGGGTGCAAGCTGGAACATAGGAGGTTCCATATAAATATAAGCAGGAACTTCTTCACAGTGAGGGTAACAGAGCATTGGAACAGGATGCTCAAGGGGGGGTAGTGGAATCTCCTTCTCTGGAGACTTTCAAAACCCATCTGGATAAGTTCCTGTGCAACTTGGTCTAGGTGATCCTGCTGTGGCAGGGGGATTTGACTAGATGATCTTTCGAGGTCTCTTCTGATCCCTAATGCTTTTATGATTCTATGGCAGTGAACTCACTATGTACCCAGATTGACAGTATGAGGTTTTCATGAAGTCTTTGGTTCAGCCCACAAAGATGGTAGATGTTGTTGGACTGGAACACATGATTAGAGGGAGAGATCAACCTCAGAAAGATTTTGCAAGAGAAAAATTTATCATCTTTATAGTTTTTTAAATAAGTCATCCAGTAAATCTTATTTTCTTTGTTTGACAGGTTACTCTGTTATTCCTTCATCCTAACAAGATATATCATCAATCTCTGAAAGCATCTGTGTTTTTAGAGTGCTCAGTTTCAGGAAAAGTTCACGTAAATATACAGTAAATCTCTTCCCATCTGCACTTGAAACTGCCTATTAACCCTAAAAGTTTCCAAAGTTTGTATATATTTTACCCTTTTCTCTGAACTGACACTTTCCTATATTAGTGACCTACATAAGCAGCATTAATAACTCTGTCACAGTAGAAATGTGTGTTTAATTCTTTTTCCAAACCACATTGTTACTCAAAAGGCAAATCCTAGTCCTCTCCAAAACAATAGTTGAGAAACAATCACTATGTATTTCAAAAAAACAGTAAAACTCAACCTGCTCACTAAAATATGTGGGTGCTCTCATGGTTAAAAAAATGCCTCAAATATCAACCCAGGAGCAGCCTCGGTTCTGAGCCCTGGGGAATACCACTTGTGACTGGTTGACAGCTGGGTTTCACTCCACTTACCACTACACTTTGGCCCTGAACGTTCAGATAATGTTTATTCCAGCTATACTGTATGCCTGTCCAAGCCATAGGAAGTTTTCCACAGTTTTTCCACAAGAATGTCATGGGATGCTGTGTCAAAGACTTCACTGAAATCCAGGAAGACAATGTCCACAGCCACAGAAGATCAGTTCATCAATCAGGACCTGCCTTTGATGAACCCATGATGTCTGTGCATGACTGCCTAGTTATTCAGTAGGTGCTGCAAAATGACCCTCAAGATGATCTGCTCCATGGCTATCCTTGGCACCAAGATCAGACTCAGAGGCCTGTTGTTCCTCAGATCCTGCTTACTGGTTTATTGATCACAACTCCCAGCTCCTTCAGCACTCTCGAGTGCAACCCATCTGGCCCTATGGAATTGGCTATATCTAAAGGGATGTAGCAGGTCACAGACCATATCCTCTTGGTTTATTAAGGCCTCATTCTGCTCCCTGTCCCTGCCTTAGAGTTCAAAGGCTGGATATGTACTGAACAGCTCGTCCTACTGTTACAGACAGAGGCAAAGAAGGCTTTAAGAACCTCAGCCTTTTCCTCATCCTTTGTCACTGCTTTTCCCTCAACATCCCATAAATGATGAGTTCTCCAGCATCTCCAGACAACTAAAAAAAGAAAATATCTGTAGCTGAGTTCACCACAGTGGCAGCAAGGTCTAGTAGAAGGTTAAGTTGTGTCTCATGGAAATGCCTACACACTTTTCCTCATGATTGATTTTCTGTTAAAATGAGGAAGTATGAAGTGATTCATACATTAACTTAGGCCCTTAGTTTATTTAATCCAAACGAGCATTTTGACCTGGACCTTTAATGACAGGATGCTGAAAGTCTGCCAGGCCTGACTGAGCAGTTCTGCCAGTTGTAATACTAAGCAATTTACACATTGAAACTACAGAGAAACTTGTTTAGAATGCAGTGTCTTTTCATCTCTAAAGTAACACCTTTAATAAGAAGTCATTCCATTGTTAGCATTTTAATTTTTATCTTGCTAAATGTAAAATCAATACTTGAACATAAACTAATTACTCTCAGCATTAAGTTGTGAATATACTTCTTTATTGGCCTGAAAACAAAAAAAAAACACAACACAAAGCATTTTTTTCAGTAACATACGTGTTGGTCAATTCCCCACTACTCCCTGAATCAAAAAACAAATTCCTTTGATTTTATTTGTGTATTTAAGACACTTTAAGGAATAGAGCCACATGAAATAATTATCATCTAGCATCTATAGAGTTAACACAAGTCAGTCTTTCTCTTGTTTGACTTTATGAACATATGCCCTCTTTTTATTGTCCAGTGACCTTTAGGCTGTGTGATTAATCTTATTATACCTGAGTTTCAAATAATTCTTGTGTCTTTAAATATAGTCACATGTTCCTAGCTTACAGATGCTTCATTTGCATATATTATTTTTCATGCTACAGAAATAATAAAAAAATAATTCTCAAAAATCCCAAATGAAACAAAACTAATTGCAAAAAATGATATTTTTTTGTTAAGCTTAAGGAAGATTAATAGATTTCTTCGGTTTACATCCACAAACCAAATTTTGTTTAAAATTAATATATATTACTGAGATGAAATTATAAGGGAAACTATGTAATAAGAATAAGAAATTCCTTTACATTTTGAAACCAATTTATTTTAAATACCAACTATAAAGATCTTAGAAAGGAAAACAAAAATATTGTCTCTAGCTGCCACTATCTTATTTTATTCTGCTGAACATTAGCCGAATACTCTTTAATGGTCACCATTAGAAGCAATTACAACAAGGAAGATAAAGAATACTACCAAATGATAACTTGTCATTTTCAGATAATGAGATAACAATTTATTTTTAATTTGTGATACAGCAAAGCTTATAATCTCCGTACAAGAAGAATTTAAGTGTGAATGTACAAGCACAAGGAAGATGCAGTCACTGCCATAGAAATCCTAGCAGGCTAAGCAGAGAAATCAGACAAAAGGAAAATCCATTCACAATGATACTGCATCTTGTGTGTTCTCATTGGTCCTCCCCACCCTCCTTATTTAAACAGAATCAAGACTGGTGCAGAAAGCATACCTTTCAAATACAGCAGTCTGAAGAAACAATGAATGACTTTTAACAATGTGAACTAAAATGCAGACAGTACTGCCATTTACCGTGGCAATAAACAGGCTGTGTCAAACCTAAACAATATTTCTTAATTTACATGCAGTATTTTGAAGAATCTTTTAATATTTTTAATATTAAAATCACTGTGCATGTATGTTTAAAGCCTAAAAGCAAAGTCGTCAGCTAATGTGGCAGAAAAGATCATTCTTTTCTTCTTTCTTAAGGATTTTCTCCTACTGCAAATACATCTTCTCTTCTCCATATTGTTTTCCTTCTTTATGTTAAGTACAAGCACTTCTGAAGAAAACAAACTTGATAGTACTCTCTGTTTATTTTTTTTAATTTTAAAATATGTGTCATTTTGGTGCTCTAAGACATCCAAGAAGCATCTCACTATAATATCTCCTACATTATAGAAATTGTTTATGTCTTTCTCACATAAGTTTTGAGGAGAGGCTGAGAATATCGACCCCTTCATTCCACTGGTGAGTTGTTAATCACAGTGACACTCCTGAATGCATGGCTTACTGTTTATTAATGGGAATAAAAAATTCACTATCCAGCTCTGTAAAAACAGTATTACTATAGATTACTAGGAATTCATGGGAGCAGGGTTCATAAATCCTGTGAAGATATTTTACAAAATATTTACGGTTGAAGTAGTTTTCAATCAGAGTATTTTGTATGACACCCTGGTCAGGTGTTACAGGAGTTGTTTCTTGCTTAGAGTGCTATAAATCAAGATAAACCATCATAGAATTATAGCAAAATCAAAATACAGAAGAGCAAAATGAGGTCACATTGTTACAGATACGCCTATAAAATTATTCTATTCACTTCACATGCAAAATGTGTATTCAGTGTGAAACAAAAAATGCAAAGGATATGTGTGCTATTTGTGAGTAACATTACAGGACTGAGCACTGAGAATTATCTGGTGATTTAGATCATGGTAAATACAGTCTCAGAAATATCTAGCTTATACTGTATTAGATGCCTAGCTGGACTGATGAAGTGTGTTTTATACCTCTACAAAAGCTGGGCAATTTAAATTACTCACTAGGAAAAGCAAACAGATCAAGTGAGTGCCTTCCCATTAGTTCTGCAATGCTTGACAGAAATAGGACAGCAGAGAATATTCTTTTCTTAGCACATATGGGGTTCTGTTGATGTCATCTGAATTTTATTCTATACTGCTTATGCACTGTTGCCTGGAGGAGCCCTGCAGTCCTGAGGTAAATACAGTAACTTAAGGCTTTATTACTGAACATATTCCTGCCAGTCTGTTATCAAGATAATGGGCTCTTTTTCAGGCAGTACAATAAAGTTCTATTCAGATCCTACCACAAAATTAACAGAATAAATTAAAAATAGGCAATGAAACTGTTGAGTCTATCTAATATATAATGTATGTTATAGAAACACAGAATGTCTCAAAGTGAAAGATCTCATAACAACCTTTGAGCCCAACTTCTTGCTCCTGTCAGGCTACCTAAAACTAAACCATTTGATGAAGAGTTTCATCCCAACTATCCTTGAACTCTGATAGACTTGGTGCCATGACAATTTCCTTGGCAAGACCATTCCAATGACCCCCAACATTTTCCAAATTCTTAATCTGATCTTCTGATTCAGTTTCAGTCTATTTCATGTACTGTTGCTGGTCACCAGAGGGTGACCTTCACTTCCCCCTCAACTACCCATATTTAGGAGACTGTAAACTGCCTTGAGATCACCCCTCAGAGTTTTTCAAGGTGTATAGATCAAGTGACCATAGCCACTTCTCAAAATCTTGCCCTCAAGGTTCTTCACCATCTAGATCTTTCTCCTCTGCATACACTAGTAGTTTGATGTCCTCCTTATATTAAGACACCCAAAACTGCACACACCACTTGAGGTGGGTCTGCATCAGTGCAGTGTAGGTGGGAAAATCACCTTCCTCAACCAGCTAGTGATGCTATGCTTCATGAAGCCCAGGACACAGTTGGCCTTTGTGGCTTCCAAGGCAAAGGCAAACTGTTAACTCATTCAATTGACACCAGCTGACACCCCCAGATCTCTTTCTGCAGAGATGTTTCTAGCCTCTTGTTTTCCAGTTTATATGTATAAACAGGGTTATATAACCAGGATTATCCCATCCTAGGTGAAAAATCTGGCACTTGCTCCTGCTAAATTCCATGCAGTTGGTGATTACCCAGCTATTTCTGTAAGACCTATCTGCCCTTGAGGAAGTTCACAGTTCCTCCTCGTTTAGCATGTATACTGTAACTATTACAATTTTATTATAATAAAATAATAGCACAGAAGAAATTTCAATTTTACCATTCACTTTACAAACCTCATTAATAGCTCTATATCATGTATAACAGAACTTATCTCTGGCTAAACTGAATTACCGCATATTAAACAGTCTTGCTTAAATGTAATACAGCTCATTGCTAGAAACAGCTAGTAATAAATTAAAATCTTTTTGAAGCAGCACTAAATTCACCTCAGTGTTTATTATATGTTCATAGGGCTCAATGTGTGCTTGATGCTATTTTAGTACTTTTCTCAATTTCTCTTCCTGTTGCTGTCTTTCATACCTTTTGGCCTTTTAGCAGCATGCCTAAATATTAGCCTTGCAAGAGTCATTAGCTGGATGCCTCTGTACATCAGGGCATAGCAGCAGATTTTGTCAATCCCTATTTACTTATTGGTAAAGTCAAGATAGGCAGGTTTTGTGATGTTACAGTTTTCTTGTTAAGCTTGTGCACCAAGAGCTGTGAAGATCTGTATGGAAGCTCAATGAATTCTGAAGTCCAGGTATAAATTTTAAGAAGCAAAAAATTGCTGAAGAACTTTTTTACATGCCTTTACTTAATCATATGTTGAAAACAAAACTACTTTTCAATAGTAGCTTCTATTTATATATTCTATGATGAATTTTTAAATCTCTCAAGTCCTTGGTAGCTTTCAAAATTCATTAATTTTACCCCTTGGACTATCATCATTTGGGAAGTATACCCTGTAATATCCTTCTGTCAAGGCATAAAGCTGTGCTAGAGAGAGATTAGGATTTTTTTAATTCAAAGTGTTCCAAAAGAACCCAAAACATGTTGAGAGAGACTCGTGGTCTAACCATCAAAACAGTAACTGATTTTAGCAAGAAAATAACCGTAGTCAGTTATTGTTATTCTGCTCAAAGGCAACTTGTTGACTTTCTACCTGACTTTTTCTGTGTGGTTTTTAACTTTATTTTTATTTGAAAATATGCCAATGTTGATGCAGATTTCTCTGTTTCTGTGCCTTATTGATCTGGCTTCTATCAAACTCCGGTCCTTTTTAAAGAATTATAAGATAATGGCTGAAATAAAAACACTGTAAAGAAAGCTGTGTATCATTTTTTTTTCAATGCAACAATGTCAGAAATGGTTTTATTTATTTTTCTGAGAAAGAAGTTGTTACAAAGAAGAAATAGGAAGCTTTAGCAGTCACACAGAGAATACTTGACAACTTTACTTCACAATTCCTTCAGCATACTAAAACTCAAAAATCCAGTGGCAAATCCATTCATAAAGAAAATATTTTATCCAAAAAAATTCATGTAAATATTTCCCTCTGCCTTCATCATCCTGTGCTTCAAAACCAGGTTTCACACAGGAACAGAAAAGCTCTCCTGAATTTTAGGAACCAGAGCTTTCTCTCAAAATTATGACCAAATAAACATCATCCTCTTTGGCAAAAACATAATTGAGATTTTCATGTAAAATTTGTCTATTTCATATACAATAACTGCTAAAAGAGTACAAAATTACAAAGCTTCAATTATTTAAATGTTGACCAATCAAACAAATAAGTTCTCTTTCTTAAAACCGCATATTTTTCAAACATTTTTAGAAGTCTCTGTAGTTTCAGTGCCTGCCTGGGAAGTGTTCATATTTCTATTTCTTCTCTAATTTTTTAAGTGAGGCTTCTATACTTTATCTGTCTTTCTTATATGCACACATACACGTGTTGAAAAATTACCAACAAAATACTCACAATGTAAAAACAAGAAATGAAAATCACCCAAAACCCTAGCAAAGTCTTATCACTCACATACATCTTTATTTTAAAAAGTTATATAGAATCATTAAATCATCAGGGATCAGAAGGGACCTCGAAAGATCCTCTAGCCCAATCCCCCTGCCACTGTAGGACACCCTAATCAGGTCCAGGTGAGTTTACAGCGTCTCCAGAAAAGGAGACTCCACAACCCCACTGGGCAGCCCGCTGCAGCGCCCCATCACCCTCACAGGGAAGAAGTTATAGAATCAGTCAAGGTTGGAAGGGACCACAGAATCATCCAGTTCCAAACTCCCTGTCCCTCCCTAGGCAGGGACACTCCACCCTAGAGTAGGCTGGACACAGAGGTGAGACTGCCTGGCCTGTGGTTCCCTGGCTCCTCCCTCCTACCCTTTTTGAAAATAGGTGTACATACGTACATTTGCTTTCCATGCTTTATTTTGTAGAGGAATTCATAAGTTGCTTATTACAGTTATATTCAAGGAAGGATGATGGTGATTCATACCAGCTTCAGTGACATTTTATCCAGCCATTTTATCCAGCCTGCAACTAATATTCATTGTCAAGAGACAGCAGTTTAAACTGTTGCTTTATTGAAATTTGTTCTCTGTAAATACTTTCACAGGTAACAGTAAAAGGGTTTGTTTTTGTTTTTCAATTGGTCATTTATTTATGTATTTATTTATTTGTTTGTGAGTGTGTATATATTCATGTATTTATGTATTTGCTTATTTGTTTACCTGTTTAACTTACTCTTTTTACAATTTATATTCCAGGAAATTATGAGATACACTGTACTTATTACATTCATTAAATAAATAGAAAGATCACACAACATTTAGAAGCATTTCCAGAGAAAAACAAATTTGAAAAATTGACCTTGCTAGGTAAATAATAGTAACAGTTGCACAGACGTCTGTGTTACATAAAGCATTCATGGTCACAATACAGCAAGGAAAAATAAGACCTGAAAAAAACCAAACTTGGTCTTCATGTTTAAAAATAAAGAACATTATGAATGAAGTGCAACCATACAACTTTGTGTATGAAAGTAAACAGCTAGACAAATACCTCCTTTTACATACTTGAGCTTAAAATATAGCCCATATTCTCTTTTAAGGCTTTTTTTTGTTTTAATTTTGCATTACAGAATGCAACTATAATAACTTTGAATGACACTGCCATAAATTCTAAACATAGATATACATATTTCTGCACTGATATAGCATCAGGCAAACATTCTCAATCCTGGTGACTTTAGACTGTAAATGAACACAGAAGTGAAATAATGGAGACAAAGGAAGCATCATCCACTTTCTGCTGTCAGTAAATGACAGCAGAAAGATTTCCTGACATCTGCCTACCCTCCACCTAGATAGTGCCACCTTTGACGTGGGGATTCAGGGTGAAGAAAAATCATAATAAAGTAAGAAAGCTTGTTAACGTACAGTCAGTGCTTGAAGCAGATAATGCATTCAGTTTACTAGGCCTATATTGGATGTTGTTTAATAACGAGTATTTTGTAACACAGATGCTGTGTGAAAGAGAACAGGAACAAAAACTGCAGGATTTTCTTCATATTCTCTTCCCAAACTGTTCTCAAAGGGCAGTGATTCAAATGTTGCCAGACATGGCTGTGCCTGAACTATAACTTAGAAGTCTATTGCTAGTGTCCTCAGCCACCTGGGCTTTCAACCCTTGTTTAAGACTATGTTTACTGAGATCAGAATAGCTGCCCTTAGAATAGATTTTATGCTACATCCCACAGTTCAAAGGTCAAGAGTCTTCAATCCATAAAAGAGTAAGTCATAACATCCCAGTATGGTCTCTTTCTGACAGTAGCACAAAGTACTTCCTACCTAAGCAGTGGGATATACTTAAAAAAATCATCCTTTCATGTTAGATAGCTTTCTATGAATGCATGCATAAAGACAAGTGTCTTATCTTCTGTATTCTGTCTTTTTTCTCAACTGTTAATTTATCTTCATAAAATACATGCTCAACTCTGCTAAATAAATATACACATTTAAAGCTTATTTCATATCACCATTTTGGCTACTGGAATAAATGAAACAAATGAGGATATGAATGAAAGAAAGACAAACAATAAAGGAAAAGTCTATTTACATAAATAAATTGTGTCCATCATTTACTACCCATTTAAGCAAGTTAGTACTTATTTTATTTCAGAGGGCATATGGAATATGTTTTCTGTTTTCTGTCTTCTGCAATTCAGAGCATTTCAAATGGAAAGCAACAGTAACATCCAGATTTATAAGCCCTTCCTTGAATCATGTTCTTTGTACCAGTTTTTAAACTGTGCTGCACATTTCCTGGTTCGTGAATACATGCCTGTGTATTGTGCATCCACGCGAACAATCACACAGAAACACATTTCTGAATTCTGATGCTGAAAATCAATGCCAGACTCAAAATTGAACACAGCATGGGTGGAAGGTTCAGATTTCTGTAATAGAGAAGTGGTGAACAGAAGTAATTTAGCTTCACTTGCCTTACACATATGTCAGTTTCAGATTCCAATGCTAACACAGGAAGAGGAACATATTGTAGTATCTAACGGTTATAATGAAGAATATGCTGTCATATGGAAAAGCTCCAAGACGAGGAAAAATAACTTTACCTGTGTGCTGGGTGCATAGTCCATTTGTCATGAGGCTGCCCCAGTCCAGAAATACCCAGTGCTTATTAGGCTTTTAGCAGACTTAGTTCAGGCAATACCAGTCTTGAATCATGCTGTCATTTGCTTTGTAGTGCCTTTACCATGGTCATAACTGATACCTTTTCTTATACAAATGTGAACATTTGGAAAGAGGCCCTTTTGTCTTGTCTCAGTACGGTCTTACCTCGAACAGGTCTTTTCTCCCCTTCCTCCAAAGGCAGAGGGGCAGGAGACACAGCCCATGAGCACGGCAGTGTTCTCAGCCGTGTGAGTTCATCCGGACCTATGTGGGATGCCACTGAAAGTTTACAAGATGCTACATTCTCAAAGCTGTGAGTTAACTGGAATTAAGTGGAGCAGAGTTCTCCTGTTAACACCAACTAGTTACAGAGGACTCACTGAAGTTTTTGAGACAAGAGTCAGCAGCTTCGTTCTTCAGAGAGAATTCAACTAAGAGAACCCTGAACCTACGCCTCCTCAGGAAAGGAGTTGTGTGGGGGAAAATGGGAGACAAGATTTTCTTTTTTCTTTCCCTTCCCCTTCCCCTTC
>VZRI01009396.1:0-33698 GCA_013397515.1 Upupa epops | reverse complement strand
TTTCCTTTTCCTTTTCCTTTTCCTTTTCCTTTTCCTTTTCCTTTTCCTTTTCCTTTTCCTTTTCCTTTTCCTTTTCCTTTTCCTTTTCCTTTCTTTTCTTTTTTCTTTCTGCCCTGCCCTGCACTGCCCTCTCTCTTTTTCTTTAATCACACATTGTTTTACAACAAAGGTGTGTTAACACATACTCCTGGGTGCATTCACCTGTTTTTTGCATTTTAAGAATTGCATACTTATCAGACCTCTCATGAATCCACTTCAATCATGACATTAAAATTGGCTTAGTCAGCAGGATCCTGACAGATAGAAAGGGTGAAGGTAGTAGGTCTAATCTGTAACAGGGGTAAAAGGAGTTAATCTCAGACACCTTGGTCCTACACCCAGAAGGGTGAGAAGTAGCAAGAAAGCAAGAGGGGGCAAATAAAAATTCCAACAGACAATACATGCATAAGTGTAAAACACCCTGAACTCAGATTGAGGGCTCTGTCTGCCAAGATCAAACAAAATAAGAATTCCTGAGATGCAAAAAGGGAAGTAGTTTTACACATTGATGAGAACTGCTTGTTTAAAGCCTGTTAAAGAACTACCTAACCACCCCAGACTGTTAAGTCTTTGTAAATCTGTGTGATTGTAACTCGTGAATGATTATAAACTCAGTGGGGTTATTGTAGGAGTCCCATGTATCACAGGGAGGACTCATGAAATTTTTGTTCCACTAGTTTCAAAAGGTCTCTGTGAAATTGGTGGCTTGTTTTGTTTTTTCTGGTGGAATTGGAAACTAAGACTCTCAACCCCTCTGTGTAACTGGAGGTTTTAGGATGAGGTTGTAGGGGCGTTGCTTTGACCTCAGTATATGTGAGGTGTGCCCATCTAGCCTGGACAGCAGCAGGTTAAGAAGGGATCTTCTGCTATTTCTTGTTTTGTGAAGGCCTGTGTGAGACTGAACTCATGGTTTTAGTGGAGAAGTTGAAACTTTGAAGATTCAGTGGTGTGTTAGTGTGCCCGTGCATGCTGTGATTTTGTAGTGTTTTGTTTTTGTGTTGTGTTTGACTGGTCTAGTGGTGCTTTGTTTACAAAATGAGTGAGGACAAACAAGAGAGCACTTCTCAATCTGCTGCTGTTTTTTTCGTGATGCACAGGTGTTGTTTAAATTGTTATGGTTACAATGCATGAGTATCAGAATATGGGTATGGATGGGCAAAGGCAAACTGGTATAATTTGCAGAGTGTTGTTGACAGAATTATTGTTTTCTAAAAGGATGAAAAGGTCAAATGTGGGAAAGGGAAGGAGTTAATCTGCAGTGTTAGGAGTGAGTTTAGAGGCATACTTAACAAACATAAAGTTAAGAATGACACTATAAGCAGTTTACAAGAACAACTCGAGCAGCAGAGTGCAGAATTGAAGGAGAAAATACATCAATCTATCGTTCTAACTCAGGCTCTTACGAATGAGTTAGAGTAGGAACGTGATGATTTGCAGATGGAAGAGAGGGCAACCAGACAGACTTCTCCCATATATCCATTAGATGAGCTACAGGAACTGAAAACTCAAGTTGAAGGCAGATCCCAATTGCGCCCATTGATAAAAAACAAGTATTTCTTTGTTTAGTGTGAAGAGTCATCCCCCCCCTCCCCCCCCCAACTGTTGTCAAAACAATCCCCTTTACAGCCACCAATATGGCTAAACTAAAGAATTATTTTTCCCCATTAGCCAGTGAAAGTGAGACACAGTAAGTCTAGTGTGTCTCTTTATGTGTAGGCGATCAAAATTTGTTAAGTGAACAGGAGGCTGAAGGATATCGGGGTGCAAGGGTCTTTTTAACAACTGGGTTGACTCAACAAGCAGCTTTCTGGGCAGGAGGATTAAGCACCTTGGAAAAGAAAGACACCATTGCAATCACCAGAATGGTGGACTAATTAGTAGAGAATACCCAAAAGTCAGAATGTTTGCAGATTATATATGATCAAAAATTGGTGCCTAAGCACGAAAGCCCAATGTTGCTCACAGTAGATCCTAACAGAGTGACTCCCTTAATACAGGGACTCCAGGAATTACTTAAACTGGTTGGGATTCAACTCCAGGGAAAGATACAAGCCATGTCTCCAGTAAACCAGCTGGAAAACCCCAGGAGACAGCCAGGAGATACATGTAAAATATTAACGTGGGGGGAGGTCTCACAGGAACTCATAAATTATGGCTGAAAGTATGGTTATGTGCTTGTAACTGTTTCTAAAACCTATAGCCGTATCAGACAAGTTGAAGTCATGAAGTGTAGCCCAGATTTGAATAATTTGGTGCTCACTGCCTACAGATACAATTACTACAACCAGAACCCCATTTACCCCCCTCTAAATAGACTAATGTGAGGCAATATACCCTATCATTGGCTTCCAGAGTACCCCTGTAATAGAGGAACTGAAGGAGCAAAGAACAATAATTTCTAGCCATTCTCCTTTTAATGCACCAGTGTGGCCAGTGAAAAAACCTAATGGAAAATGGAGACTAACTGTAGATTTCTGCAGAATGAATGCCAATACTGGTCCGTTAACAGATGGAGTAACAAATATCACAGAGCTTGTTGTCTCAGTTCAGGAATGAGTTCATACCATCATGGCCAAAATTCATGACAAAGATATGTTTTTCATGGTTCCATTGCAACTAGAAGACAGGAACCGTTTTACCTTTATGAAGGAAGGTCACTCTACTTCCTCAAGGGTATAAACCTTCCCCACCCTGCCACACCATGCCTTAGTAAGAGCGTTTGAATTAATCCCCAAGGTAGAAGGGGCAAGTGTCTGTCAATATATTGATGACACCATCATCAGAGGAGAACAAGTGAAGGGGGTCCAAACTACTCTAATGGCAAACTACTCTGAGGGCTAATGGCATCCTGGCCTGTATCAGGAATGGTGTGGCCAGCAAGGAGAGGGAGGTTATCCTCCCCCTGTATTTGGCACTGGTTAGATGGCACCTGGAGTATTCTGTTCCATTCTGGGCCCCTCAGTTTAGGAAGGATGGTGCTGGAACGAGTCCAGAGAAGAGGAACTAGAATGGTAAAGGGCCTGGAAGGTAAGCCCTACCAGGAGAGGCTGATAGAGCTGGGTCTGTTTAGTCTGGAAAAGAGGAGGCTCAGGGGTGATCTTATTGCTGTCTATAACTACCTAAAAGGTGGTTATGGTCATGTGGGGGTCGGTCTTTTCTCACTGGACACTGGAGACAGGACAAGGGGTCACAGTCTTAAACTCCATCAGGTGAGGTTTAGACTTAACATTAGGAAAAGGTTTTTCACTGAAAGAGTGATCAGATTTTGGAACGGGCTGCCCATGGAGGTGGGCGAGTCACTTTCTCTGGAGTTAGTTTCTCAAGGTTGGTCTGGATGAAGAGCTGAGTGGCATGATCTAGATGTTAGATGTTTACTTGGTTGATTTTAGGTTGGACTGGATGATCTTTAAGGTTGTTTCCAGCTTCATCATTACTGTGATACTGTGATACTCAAAACCACATACCTTCCAATCTGGAAAGACTAGCTTTGTCAATTTCATCAGAAAGGATACAGGTTCCCTCACACAAAGAGAAATTTGTATCCCATCAGATACTCTCAATTCCCTAGAGCAAATTAAGATGCCTGAATCAAAGAAGGAGCTGTAACATGTTTTGGGAGTTCTTGGTTTTTGGAGAAAACACATGCCTGGTTTTCAATTATAGACTGACCTTTATATGACTTGCTGTAAAAAAGGGTCCTATGGCAATGGTTTGAATTACACGAAGGTTTACAGGTGCTGGTATTTGAGGCAATTATTCACCAAGCCCTTGGCCCAATTCACCCTTCAGACCCAATCCACATTGAATGGGAGTTTGCACAAACCAGAGTGTCTATAAATCTGTGGCAGAAGGACCACTGGGACCCACCAGACCTATTGTGTCCTGGTGCTTCAAAAATTCTGAAAAAAAGATACACAATGTTGGAAAAGGAACTTGTTGTAGTTAGCTTGGCTTTTCAAGAAGCTGAGTGAACTATTCATCAACAACCTCAGAGTCCTGTTTAATGTAATCACAACAGTATTAGCAGGAACACCACCCTGTGATGGGGTAGCCCAGAAAGAATCCATATGGAAATAGTACGCACAAATTGAGCCTGATTGTGACATCTTCCAAGTATCAGAAGGAGCTCCTAAAATATTAACTATCCAAGAGGAAGCTAAACGAGACCCAGAAAGAAAACCTGAACTTCGCCTAGTAACACAGGTTGCCCCTCCTTTCAATAGGCAGTTACAGAATGTTTGTTTTACTAATGTCTCTTCTAAATGGGAGGGGAAAATGTAGAAGTACTGTGCAGCAGCATTGCAAGTGGACACAGAACAGCAGATAGTGGCTGAGGGGGTTGGTGGACTGTTTCTCAACATAAGGCATATTCTCTCTCTCCTATCTATATCTATACTGATTCCTACACTGTCTTTAAGGCTGTACAGAATGGCTTCCAGTCTGGGGACAGAATGGATATGAAATCAATTGAATAACCATTTGGCAGAAAGAAGTGGCAGGACACTTTGACCATTGCTAAATCAGGAACATCTGTTGTAGCATGGGTTGCATCACACCAGAAAGATGACTCCTTAGTGAACCATTGGAAAGGCAAAGTCCCAAGAAACAGGAAATCCGTTTAGGTTTTGGGGCTTTTTTACTGTATTTTTTAAGTGGGAATTTTCTGACTTTATGATTGGAAATTACTTTTGAGAGGAAGTTCACAGCTCTATGAATGGAAATGGTTTTGAGCATGAAATGTGTTCAGCTTTGGGACTGGTTTTCCCATGGCAATTTCAAGTTGCTGCAGAGAAGGTGAACAGGCTGTTCGGCTTTTTGCTTGCCATGGTTCACTGCAGTGGATGTCTCTGGACACACCGCAGATTTCTCACACACACAATACACCCCGCCCCTGCTAGAATTTCTGGCTTCGGATGCCCTGCTGTAGCTGCTTCTTCTTTTCTGCCAGCTCCCTCTGCTTCCTGTGTGCTGAACCAAGCACAGTTCGCTGCTTCAGGTGTCTCTGCTGTTTGTTGCCTGCTGATCTGTCGCTTCCCCCATTGGAGCCTTTTGCTTGCCACGATTCACTGCAGCTGCTTTTAACTACGGACCCCTTGATGCCTTCTCGTGGATTTCATCCAGGGTCTGGTGCTTCCCCAGCACCTAAACTCCAACTCTGTGGATTTTGGCATAGTGCATGGGTTTCGGGGGGTCAGGGGGGTGGGGCTGAATTGCCTTTATTTTGTCAGTGTTGCTATTTAATAAGCCATCTTTATAAAGTTATGTATTTTTCACTTTCATTTCAAGTGTTAAACATTTTTATCATGTGGATAAGGGGAGGGAAATTCTTAACCAGGTCTCTCTTCCTCCAAATTTGTTCCAAACTGGGACACTCCCCAATCGTGGATAAGTCAGTAAGTGAGTTAAGTGATGTAAGGAATGGTAAAAGGTTTTGGGAGAAAGATGCCCTGCCTTGGCCCTTCTGATATCCCACACAAGGCGTATTTTGTTTAAACAGAATAATACCCAGAGTACACCTTGTTGGACAGTTCCAGCGCAAATGAACACAGTTACCTGGCTATGATTGTACCTGGTGAAATGTAAGTCACTAGACTGCTGAAGGTGTGACAATATGTGTAACAAGACTCAAGTTAAATTATCAGCCCAAACAAAATGACACTATCATGGGTGTTTATTACAGGCCACTGGATCAGAATGAAGAAGTTGATTAGGTCATCTGCAGGCAGCTGACAGCAGCATTACAGCTACAGGCCCTGGTTCTTGTGGGGGATTTTAACTGCCCTGATATTTGCTTGAAGATCTACTCAGCCAGCCATCCACAGTCCAGGAGGTTTCTCCAGTGTTTTGGTGACAATTTCCTGATGCAAATGGTGGAGGAGCCTGCTAGGAAAGGAGCACTGCTGAATCTTGTACTCTCTAAAAAGGAGGGTCTGGTTGAAGCACTAAAGGTTGAGGACAGTCTTGGTTGCAGAGACCATGGGATGGTGGATTTCAGGGTCTCATGTGGTAGGAATAGAATACCTAGCAGAATCACAACCCTGGACTTGAGAAAGCAATTGTTAGGGAAAACCGCATGGGACAGGGTACTGGAAGGTAAAGGGGACCAAGATAGCTGGTTAACATTCAAAGAGTGCTTCTTTGAAGCACAACACATGTGCATCCGAACAGGAAAGAAGTCAAGGAAGGGAGCCAGAAGACCTGTGTGGTTAAATGGGGAGCTACTGAGCAAACTGAAGAGGAAGAAGAAAGTCTACAGGTTGTGGAAGGTGGGTATGGCCACTCGGGTGATTATAAGGCTCTGGTGAGATACACAGATCTGCAGCCCAAGAGCACTGCAGTGTTCTCAGCTCTAAGAGTTCATTCAGCCCTATCTGGTGAGATGCTGCATTCCGAAGCTGTGAGATCACTGGAATTAAGTGGAGTAGAGAGTTCTGTTAATATCAACTAATTGCAGAGAAGATTTTGAGACAAGAGACAGCATCTTTGGCCTTGAGAGGGGAATTCAACTAAGACAACCCCTGAACCCTCCTCCTCAGGAAAGGAGGTGTGTGGGGGGAAATGGGAGACAAGATATAAGATGGCTTCACAGAAATTGCACAGAGGAGGCCCCCTCCACCGTGCAAAGACCAATCTATCATCAAAAAAGACTGGCAGGATGCTGTGAGTTTGCCAGGAGCCTGGTGATACCTAGGAGAGAAATCCCTCCGATGGTATGCCCCCCATCATCTACCTCTACCTGACCTACTCTCTTTACTGTCCTTCTTTCCTTTTTCTTTTTTTTTTTTCTGGCTTCATCAGTCTCTTTGTTGAACAATAAAATTGTGTTAACCATACCCCTGGGCAAATTTGCATTATTTTTGCATTTTAATTATTGCATATTGATTGGATCTCTCACGAATCCACTCCAATTTATGGATTGTGGCCACAAGTTTGACAAATACCTAGAAAACAAGCTACATAGTTGCTGTGTGATATCACTGCAATTGCTTTTCTCTTCTCTCAAGCACACTAACACATTGTGTTGCAGCACTACTCCTTTAAGGGTTGGAGAAAATTGCTTAAACACAGAAAGAAAGGCAGAGAAAAATGTTTGTTTGCTCTAGTGTTTCCAACTTTTTCAGTATCAGTGTATTTGGATTTTCATCCAAGTCTGAATACCCACATTAACAAACTCAGTGCCAGTATTTTTGGGGAATATGTAAGATACATTTTCTTTATGTGTCTAGGCGATGGAGCAGGTATGGGTATTTTTACTGGTAAAGTCTCTACAAGAGATTTTGCCTGTTCTTCACAGATAAAAATGAAAGAAGCAACTGAAAAAATATGCAGCACATGTGTTACTTCACTTAATCTTCTCCATGATGTATTACTTTGAATCTTAATTGCCTCTGTCTTCCAACCTAAGACTTCATCTTAGCAAACTGTGTAAGATTTAAGCAGTTTTAAATCCTGCCCAGAGTTCCTATGTTTTTTAAGATTAAAAGATAAAAATGAGCTAGAACTAAATATTCAATAAAGAAATACACTCTCTAGGAAAATTTGCAGAAAGTGATTTATTGTTTTAAATAAACCTCTAAGTGATTTAAAGAATGCATTTTCTATAAACATCTGTTAGTCTAAACAAAGATTACTGTTTCTTTGTACCTTGCATTATTTTCAGCCTCAGGGTATTTCAGTCATTAATAAAGCAAGTTAGATATTTAACTTTCATATGTGAATGCCTATTCACCTGGAAATATACCTGTTTGCAACTTCATTTCCTTTACGAGTCACAAAAATTAATTCCAGTCCTTGAATATCATCACACTAAGAAAGTACTAATTCTCCAGCAATTCAATTTTCTTAAAAAGTAATCCATTTAATGGATCAGGGAAAAGGAAAAGTAAATTATGGTTCAGCCTACTATTTTGCAAATCTTTTGATAATCAAGTTAAGACTTAACTTCTGTGGGGTAATTCTTCTAAGACATTTAAATTTTTAGAGTGAGTGATAGCTTCTGTTTCTCAAAAACATGAATACTTTAAAAAAAATTGCTTTTGTAAACTGTGTAGATGTAAACACCAGAAATTACCCAAATATTTTTTAAAGACTGAATACTTTTAAAAGATCTAATACTCCATCCCACAATGCTGGGCCTCTCTGGGATCTCAAAATCATGCTATGCTACACGAACACAGCACCATATATTAAAATCAATGTGGAAAAAGCATCCAAAAAACTATTTCTGGGTATATTTAGTGCAGGCAGTCTATATATACCTAATTAGAAGGAGGCAAGGAGATATAAATGCTATCTAAAAAACATGTCTACCCTGTATAAACTCTATAAATATCAAGTTACAGTTCAAACATTCCTACCTTATTTATTCACACAATTACTTTGATTCAAAGCCTGGAATACAGTAATAAAAGAAAGTACATGGGATGGTATCATTTACTGAGTCAATTCTCACGGTGTCTGAGAAGTTAGAAGCCTGACTTCTAATTCCAGTCAGCTTTTTCCCAATCTCTACTGTTACTTTAAGCAGTCTCATTTTAGGTAGCTGATTTTAAGATGTTTTAAAGCTGATTTTGCTTTGATATTTTGTGGGCCTTCAGCTTTATAAAAACCATAAATACCACAACTGACAAGATATGGTATTACATTTTAATTGAAAGTATTGTGATAGCAGGATAAAACATGTCTTTCTGGACAACATATTCACCCTTCAATTTTTCCTTAATGGCATTCAATTCCTTAACAGTTTGATTAGATTAGCAAAACTTTCTTCAGAATATTAAAATTTATATGCTTTGATTATTTAAATACTTTTCTGCAGCCTTATGTCTTCATGACTGTATAGATTTCTGTTGATTTGTCAGCTAAACTGAAGGAAATAAATCTTTATACAGACTCAAGCCAGATCTACAAGTCTTCTTTAAAAGCTTCTAATAATGAAAGCAGCAGGGAATGAAAAAGGGCAGAGGAGGAAGACATATCACTCTGTTCCAAATACCCAGAGACTCTTTGAAACAAAATATTTTCTTTTTGATGTTGGAAAAGAAGTAGAAAGATGTATCTGCACAAAGCCAAACAATAGAACAAAGATTGAGGTAGTTAAATACAGCATCTGCAATTTTGTGAGATGAGAACTGGCTCTCTGTAAAGCAGCTCATGAAAAAAATACCATCAGACAATCCCTCAGGGAAAAGCTGATTTATGCCTAGATTCCTGACAAAATTGAATTGGTGATTCTTTTTTCCACCTTCTCTAGCTATTAACAATATGGTATCTCTAATAATAAAAAATAAGGAGCTTATTATGGTATAGTTTCTTGGAATATACCATTAAAATCACTTACTAATTTGGGCATATATTATATTCTAATCAGAAATCATGTCTATTATGGATGCTATAGTGTTCCAATGCAAGAAGGACATGGAACTATTGAAGCAAGTTCAGAGGAGAGCCACAACAACACAATTTCCTATGGAAATGGAGTTGGGTTTGTTCAGCTTGGGGAATAAATGGTTATGGGGGGAACCTTACAGCAGCCTTCTAATACCTGAAGGGGGCCTAAAGGGAAGTTGGAAAGGGACTTTTTACTAGTGATGGGACAGAGGATAGTGGTTTCAAACTAAAAGAATGCAGACTTAGATCTTACTAAGTAACTGTTTATTATGAGGGTCTTGAGGCACTGGAGAAGATCGCTCAGGGAGGTTGTGAATACACCTGCCCTGAAGCATGCAAGGCCAGGTTGGTTTGGGCTTTGAGCAACCTTATCTAGCGAAAGTTGTTTGTGACAAAAAGAGACTCTACCATAAGGTTCAAGGAAAAAACTCACCACTTCAATTACAGGTTGCAAAGAACTTCCTTAAGCTTCATTCACAGTGTAAACTGCAAAGCTTAAGCAAACAATAATAACAACAAATCTGAACCACATTTACAAGTTTATTAATATGTCACAATTATTGGTTTTCATGAATACAATGGAATGCAATTTTAAGTTGTAATGATACAACTTAAAACCAAAAATACACTAAATATTATATGTGTGTTAGTCCTCAGTTCCAAACTAACAACATACTAAATATTCACTTATCTCTCCAGGTAAGGACTGTCAATCCTAGATAAGTTATCTTGGCTGCCATCCTGGCCAAAGGGCAAAGAGTCTCTATACAGGCAAATTGTTGAACTGGAGACTGCCTGCCCCCAACCCCCACCCTCATTTCCTATACTACATCTTAGGGCTTTTATGTCCTGATTTATGTGACTGTAGGCAAGACTATGACTGATCGGATTATACCACTTGGGGTATTTATCATTGTCAGTGTAATGGAGTTTCCTCTTCTCTTTTTGTTGTTTCCATTTTGCTGATCTTGGGATAATTTGTATAAAGGAAGGTTGTCTTCAGGATACTGAAACCATGTCAGTTTCTTTTTTTTTTTTGTTTTTTTACTTTTACCAGGAATTTGAACAGTCTGAATTGAGGCTCAAGGCATATTGTTTGAGGGATTTCAGGGCTCAGTTTAGGTTTCAGTTATTTGAATGATGCAGCACCACCCTCTTTGGTCTATGGCTAATGGGCAACTCAGGGCTGAGCTATTTATGCAGCTCGCAATGGGTTTTCTCTGCATAGAGCAGGCCTGAGGGCAGTGTGAGGATGGGTTGCCTGAATGCCTCCACATGTAAGCATTCCCAAAAACTCATTTACAAACCACAAGCCCTTGGATTCATACTATCCCTGTCCACTGCAGAGGATTCTCTGTTGTATCCAGTGGAGATGTGTTTCATTCTGAGGTTTGGGGAAAGCTATGTTTAAAATCAATGTTCATATGATATTTGAAGTAGTTTTTAACTGTTCAGCTTTCCTGAATAATCTCAGGTGGTTTATATTCTTACTGACTTCAACATACTGTTTGCTCAAAACACTCTCTTACACTGCTCAAGAACCAGGGGTTGTTATAATGTTATATAAGGGGTACAGCCAAGAAGAAGGGCATATATTGTCCAGTTAAGTGTTGTGTGCTCCAGAGGAATGAAGGTGCATTAATGGTTCTTCGACTGTTATATATGACATGACATTTATATATCCATATCAAATTATTTTATGCAGATCTGTTGGAGAGATAATTTGCCTTTCATGATAATATTTATTATACATTAATTCCTGCTGATTTTTTTCAAATGATCCAATATTTAATTTAGTGTAAATATTTGAATTTTATTTTAGTATTAAAATCCATCCCCTAGAACTTATCTGGCCTGATTTGTGCTCTTAGGTATATAAATCATCATGATTGTATGATTCAGCATGCTTAGCAAAGACTAGAATATTTCTTAGTTAATCTTTCTAGTGTAGCAAGATGGCCATTCATTCTACAATTGTAATTGTAACAAAAGTTTGGAATTCCTGTTGCTAAGAAACATTGCAAGAATCTTGTTTTAAAACATAAATACGCAAAAGTTGCTTCTGATTTTTTAAAAATGTATTTTACTGGAAACTTATTTCTGCAGTAACTGAATATCTAAATATGAGTGGACACCTGTATAATCCAATAATATTTTTCCAGGATTGAGAGGGTTTAAGAACTTTACCTGAACACTGTTGATGAAATCATTAAAAATCAGTAATGCACCAATAAAGTTGTAATCACCAGGTTTCAGAAGTAACTTCTTTTAAAAGAGTGAAAGAACATAATTTTTTTTTGGCTGAGGAGATGACAAATCTGCAAACATGTAAAGCCAACATTTAGAGATTCTAAAACCAGAGTTTAATGGAACTGCAGCTATGTTGCACATGTAAATTGTAAGTATTGTGGAAAAAATTGTTTTCTTCATGCAAAGTAATTTGTAAGTCAGTACTGACAGAACATATTTGACATAAAATATTTCCTTCTAGCATACTATTCCTTCCAGGATAATAGATTTCATTTATTGTTGTTAGTCTTACAGGAAGACCTAATACAGAACTAAAATAGAGGATATTAAGTTACTTGACATTTGTCTGAAATAAGAGTTTCACATACACATAACCAGCAGGATTTAAACACATGTTTGATCAAAATGCTAGTGTGAGGGCTATATGCTCTCTGAATTGTCTTGAGCTACGGTTTTGAATACAAACTGGGCCAGACTGGAAAACATAAGTTACCTTTTTTTGTATAGTAACACGTCCTGAGAAGCTTTTGTACTATATTTATATACCCTTGCCATAATGAATTTTGACTAGTCATTATTTACAGCCTGAAGAGAACATACAGATTCATCAGTCTTTCCAGGCACACTGTCCAATATTTATCTGTTGCAGGAAACAGTTTTCTTGATATCTAATAGGAAAGAATGGTACTGTCTGTTAAGATTATTATTTCCTGTTCTTTTTTTCATTTATCTGAAACTACTGTGCTCTTGTTTTATAATCCTGAAGACTTTTATAATGGAAAACTTCTGTCTTCGTTTCTGACAGTCCTGCTTTCCATTAAGCATTACTTATTCTCACAGATAACATGTCCTTCCTACTGCTTTTCTCTCTACTCCATTTGATTACTTCTTGAAATCGTGTCAGATCAGGAAAAGAATTTCCATCTGAAGTCTTACCAAAATGCAGTACAATAGTGTTTTACAATCTGTCTTGTCCTCTGTTTTCTGCTTTGTTTTGTTGGGATTTTTTTTGTTGTTGTTTTAGTAACAACATCTTTTCCACTGAATCATTATTCTATGACTTGCCTATTGACATTGTATCAACTTTATCATGAATAAACTATAAAATATTTTGTTTAGATTTAGTGACATCCAGTAATTAAGAGAAAAAGACAAAAATGCTTCAATATGGGAGACTAGGTAAAGAATCATGAAACAGTGTGTGTTGGAGGGGCTTTTAAAGATTATCTAGTTCAAACACCTCCCACTGGACAAAGTTGCTCAAAACTCCATGCAATCTGGCCTTTAACACACCCAGTGATAGAGCATTCATAATTTCCTTGGGCAACCTGTTCCAGTGTCTCACTATCCTCTGGCCCCGTCAGACACTGGAATGCCAGAGTAAGTTCTCACCACTGTCTTCCCTTCTCCAAGCTGAACAATACCAATTCCCTCAGCTTGACCTCACAGAAGAGCTGTTTCAGTCTCTGATCATCTTTACAACACCTCTTTAGACCCTCTGCAAGCACTGCATATGCTTTTTTCATTTGGGACTTCAGAGCTCGATGCAATGCTTAACATGAGGTCTCATGAGAGCAGATAGGGAGAATCATTTCCCTTGACATGTTGGCCATGCTTCTTTTGAAGCAGTACAGGATGTCATAGGCTTTCTGGCTGCACTCCCACACTCCTGGCTCATGTTGAGCTTTTCAGCCACCGGGAGCCTCAAGTTCTTCTCTGCAGGCTCATTTACACAGATTCTGCCCAAGTACTTAAACTGTTAAATAATGTTCACTGTGGTGGATACATTAATGCAAGCCTAACATTTTCCTGGCAGTATGTATTCAAATAAACATAGAATTCATGTTCTGAAAAATGACAATACAGTAAATTAAAAGTATTTAAATGATATTTTTTTCTAGCCAAGAATATTGTAGTAAAAGAAGACTGAATTTACACATGTTTTAGATTAAGAAAAAACCCTATAGTAATATATATAGTGCATTTGAAAAGTATTTTATTTCTTTAAAAAAAATTAAATATCTCTGAAATTCTGAATTTTTCTGAATTCCATTCAGAAAAACACTCAGGAAATGTTATTGTTCTTAAATAAATTCTGGCAGGTTCATAAAAGAAATGAAACTGTGTTTTATCAATGGCCCCCAGCTATGAAACAAGCTGTTCCTCTGAACAATGTGATTGGGCTTCACTGGATTAATTTATTTTACTGCTGTGGACTGCTCACTTGGTTGACAACACTGAACAATTCCAGGCTGCTGACTCATTCATACAATCTTGTGCTTTTTTTGCAATATTTGAAGGAAAGTCAGCACTACAATGAAAAGGATTCTTTCCAGTAACATTCATTTTTATGGTCTACTGAATTTTTTGCTTTCCAGAACAGACATAAACATGGGAATATGCCCTCTCCCTGGCACATATATTCCTTTGGGCAATGCAATGTTTTCCTGTAACAGAGCAAGAAAAATGTCATCCTTTCCAAAGGTAGAAACTGGAATGTGCTGCAGCACTCGGGTAAATGAACTGTAAAACATGTCATTGTAGAGAAAAGAAGAAAAGNAGGAAGGGAAGAAGGAAGGAAGGAAGGAAGGAAGGGATGAAGAAAGGGAGGGAGGGAGGGAGGGAGGGAGGAAGGGGGGAAGATACACTTGCTAATTCAGTCTGTGGCACAAACCTAGACAGCAGTTTTATTTATGTCCCGTACCTTGCTTTATCTTGGCTGCTGTGATTAGTGTTGACAAAAATGATTGTTCTGCTTGTTACTGTAATGAATATAGAGAGAGCAAGTAAAAATACTGGGAATAGTAGTTCTGTTTATGGCTCCAGGAGAAATAATTGTATAGCCCAGAAGTAAAGATGGTTGCTCTATAAGTCAGAAAAAATCTAGTCTTCAATCCTGAACAAAGTAGTTTTTTAGAGGTTCAATGGGTCAGATATCCTTTCAGAGTTTTCCATTTTGGAATATTTCTGACATAGTGTCACTAGCTGATCTGTGGTCAGGTCTGAAACAAATTCTTATTAGCCTAATTAGCAAAGGGCTAATGAGCTGAAGCAACTGGGAACGCTAATTCGTCACTTAGGGTACCAAGTAAAAAGATATTACCATAAACCCCTGTTTTTCCAGTATGTATTCTCCAGTATGTAAAACCAATCAGCCACAAATGACAAAGAACAGGGAGAGGTAATGATCCTTGTCCTTGTCCACTGAGTGTAGCTGTATTCCCTTTTCCCTTTAAGCCTAGTTTAAAGCCCTCCTAATGAGCCTCAATGAATTAGAACTAAGCAGCTCTGGTTCATAGAATACAATTCTTTTCCATTTTTCAGAGAATTAAATTCCATCAGGCATGAGCATGTCTGGTGCCCTGTAAATCTCCCCATGATCAAACAATCCAAAATGCCTCTGATGCCACCAGTCTTATTCATCATAACATCAAGAAATCAAACACACTGTGAAAGCTCAATTCTACTGTTGTCTTTCATCACCTGTGAAATGTTGGTTTTCTAGCAAAATTATGGTGTTTTTATATTTTTATAGAAATTGGTATTTTGCTTCAGAATTTTGTCATTTATCAAAATTGTTGTAATAGATTCTTATATTATAAGCAGCTTATCTTATAAAAATCATGTAAAATACATAAATACTACACTTTTTTCATAATAGTTATATTATTACAAGACGTCTACTCAGATGACAACCAGTTTGCCAAGAATGTGTAATTCACAATTTCCTAGAGACTTCAGTGCTGATAATAAAACCCTGTGTAATGCTGAGAGATATTATTTAATGGAGACCTATTAGTGCTAAGTCAATGATTAGACTTAACATAAATGTCTCTTCTAACAAAAACAATTCTGTGATTCTGTGAGTGAAACTCCCATTTGTAAGGTCTTTGCTGCATATGGTCCAAGCCATATTCTTGATACTAATCATCTGTGCACCCCATCCTACTCACCTTAATCAGGTATTGTGTTTTACTCAAAAATTGTCAATGTGGCTTCTGTCCCTCTCTTTTGGAGCAGGCCACTTTTGCTGTTTCTGGAACAGGCTGATAAATATTACGCAGACCTTTTCATTTGTAGACCTTAAGCTTTATTACAAGTGTGATTTCATTAATTTCCCTTTTTCATTTGTGCAAATAAAGGCAGACAAGTTTACTCTTTCAAGGACAAAACCTAAACTAGTGGAATAGAGCTTTTTCTCTCAAGTTCCTTTTGAGACCTATCACTGTTTGTGGCATGGAGTTAGTGAGAGTTTGAGTAAATTTTAAGGCAATTGTAATAGTATTCTTTATTCTCTAATCTTCCACAGTGTTCTGAAGGAAAAAAATTTTGATATCATTCAGAAACATCGAGGTTTTGGCCTACTTCAACTTCAAATGGGGAAGAAAGAACAGCAAAACAAACTTCCTCTCTAAATTGTATGCCTTACACTGTTCACCAAGTAGTACAAGAGTAGCCCTTTAGCAGCCTAAGCTAACCTTTGTGAACTCTGTTGTGAAGAAGTATCTTATTAAGACCCACACAAATAGTAAACCAAACCAACAAGACACAGTCATGTCTCTCAGACTCCTTTTTGAAGGCAAAAGAAACCAACACACCAGAAAGAATCCTTCAGAATAACTAATAACTTCTCTGTACTTTGACTACTGCTTTTAAATTCAGATAATAGATAGCTTTAAATATTAACTGTACCTGATATTTTCTAGCTTGCTATACAGTTCAATTGTCTCCACATACCAAATATTTGGCACTGGTTGGGTAAGGCCAGATAGTCCTGGGAAAGTGTCTTCCTAATTCTAAGGACAGACAAGGAAAAGGACAGGGAGGGCTCGCTCCCTCTTTGTGGTTAACAGGCAATATACAGACTCAACCTAGGAAGAAAACCCAAAATATTTTACTTGAACTAAGATGTTCATATGTTTTTTTTGCTGTACTATATGTTCAACACATTCTAAAGAATGAGGAATTCTTCATTTTGAAGAATATGAGGAACTGGCTGTAGGTATAAGCTGTCTGAAACATTACTCAGACTAAGAAATGTAGTGGGATTTTTTTCTAGCCCCGTATTTCTCTCTCCTCCACCCTTGCAATTTATGAGATATTGATTTGTCTGTGGGAACCTGCCCTGTACAAGTCATTACTGTATAAATTTAAGCTTATTAATTAATCCTTCTTCATGTAGGACTAAAATACCCTGGAATTTTGTAAAATGTAAAGGTATAGAGTTGGTATTTAGAGTATAAGGAGACAGAGTTTAGGAAAATTACAATAGTGAACGGATTGGACAAGTTACTGGTATTTGATAATTCAATTTGAAACCTTTTAGAAGGAGTAAGTAGACAATTTAAGACATCCATTTTTTAAAAAATTACTTTGGATATTTCATTGTTTAATCTGCCTGGTAGACTTCATAATTAACTCAAATTACAAGTTACAAATGGAGACCAGAGGCACAAAAATACTCAATTAAAAAGCACTGCTAACTAAGTCTATGACATTTAAAGTTTTTTGACAGAATTATTAAATCTGTGCAAAACCAGCTTCTCTGTTTAGATTTACAATTTGTTTATATCATATTCCTTATATTTCAAATTTTAAATACAGAAGATTCAAAATAGTAACTGAAAAATATGACAGAGATAAAAAGTATAAGCTCAAGGAGAGATGTTAAACAGTAATATGTTTGTTCAAGAGGTCATTAATATAATTAATAGTAACATCATTATAATATAAACCAAGTTGCTCCTTATATTGTCTATGCAGTTTATTCTTGATTAAAATGCTAACTAGATGTTATGGAAATTATGGAAACTGTAAGTTTCCCAGAAACTAATTGCTAAATTAGTGCCAAATTTATTAAAGAAATAAATCCTTAAATGTGGGCATCCATGAAGAATGATCTATTCTGTAAGTGAAGCAGACATTTTTATGGAACTACCACTGGTAATCGATTATGCACAATTTGCACTAAACTGAAGCTCTGGTTATTGAGACATAAGCGTCTGAAAAGCTATATAGATCCCATGGTTCAGCCACACTGCAGAGCAAGTACTGTCACCTTATAATGTGATATAGATGATCCTTGATTGAGTAGAAGCATGTAATTCAATTGAAGAATTCTGCTGACACAACAGCAGTCTTCAGGTGATTTATGAATGGAAGTAGAGCACCTCACCTGAATTATAATCTTGGTATTCAGCTTTGAATGCTTTTACAACATGCATCATGATCTTCTGGAGTAGAAGGAGGAGGGGAACTTAGGAAAAGAAAAAAAACAGGTCAAAATCTGTGAATTGAAAATGTACACAAGTAAACAGTTTAATCACAGATTTTTAAAACATTGTTTGTAATACTAATTTTGCTATATAGAGATATTATAGTGACACTTTTAAATAGATTTATAGTGTTGGTGGTTAGGAGAAAAGCAACTGATATCTGCCTGAAATTGTGCAAAGAATTTGACACTTTCCTAGATGAAATCATGGCGTCTAAATTGGAAAGATGTTGATTTGGTGGGTGGAGGACTCAGTGGAAAAGGAGTTGTCTGGACCACTGCACTCAAAGGGTTGCTGTCAATGGCTCAATGTTCAAGTGAAGGCCTTTGATGAGTGGTTCTCCTCAGGGATCAATAAGTACTAGGGGTGGTGCTGCTTAACATCTTTGTCAGTAACAGAGGGGAGGAATCAAGTACACTCTCAAATAGTTTAGAAACAACCCTAAGCTGTGTGCTGAAGTCAATACCATCCATGGGGAGACCAAAAGGCTTAAAAGGAGGTCCCAGACGAACCTCATGACATCCAACAAGACAAAGTATAAGATTCTTCATCTGGGTCAGGGCAATCCAAACACACAAACAGGCTGGGCATAGTATGATCTGAATATAGTCTTGTGGAGAAAGACTTGGGTGTGCTGGTTGATGAAAAGCTCAAGGTGAGCCAGCAGTGTGTGAGTGAAACTGAGAAAGCCAACCACATAGTGCATTTAGTGTGGCCAGCAGCTCAAGGGAGATAATTCTCCAGCTCTAACTCCACTCTTGCGAGATGCCACCTGGAGTAATGCATCCAACTGTGGAGGCCCCCACATATGAAGGTCTGGGACTTTTTAAATTTTGTACTGATGGCATAAGAGGTAATGGCTTCAAACCGTGAAAGAGCATATTTGGATTAAACGTAAGGAAAGAGTTCTTTGCTGTGAGTGTGGTGAGACATTGGACCTGGTTGTCCAAGGAAGTTGTAGATGCTTCAACACTGAGTATGTGTAAGACCAGGCTGGACAGAGCTTTGAGCAATCTGATTTATTGAAGCGTGTCTCTGCCTATGGAAGAATGGTTGAATCTTTAAGATCTCTTCAAGTTGCTTCCAATACAAACCATTCTAAGATTCTATGATAATTCTATATTTGACCAAACCAAAGCATTGCAGACCTTTTAACTATTTTGTAATACATATTCTGATTAACAAGTCTTTTCCACAGGAAAAGCGATGAATTGAAGTTTTATTTATGAGCTCAAATTTAAGATAAATTATCCAATGAACCAATGCATTCCTAGAGATTCATTAGCAGAAAAAACAGAGGCAACTGTTCCTATGCTGACTTTGGAGATTGTAAGTATGATTTTATTAAGATTGTTTGTTTGTTTTTTTCCTCAAATACAACTTTTTTTGTGGCATGTGTATATTCATGTTCTTGGTGCTCAGGGGCAGGCCAGTGCCATCTCACTTTACTTCTGTGTTTGCATTTACGGTCCTGGTGCAGGACTCAAGGCTTCTGAGTCAGTTGGATCTGGTCTCACTTATGTTCACAAATTACCCAGCAAATGAGAGAATCTGAAACTGTCCATGCAGGTGGTTCTGTATTTTGCTGCAGTATAAATCAGAACACATCCAGTATATTCATGAGAACCCAGGCAGTTAGAGTGGCTTTTGGGTGTAAAAATACAGTATTAGCCTTAGAAAACTGATGCATTATGGAGACTGTGCAACTCCCCAGATTTCCACAGGTCACAGCAATTATTTAATCCTGAATTATTCAATCACACACATCTATCACTAAATATTTGATATATTCAGTCTTTGCAGCTCACCAGGTTCTTCTCATATATTATGAATACTGCATGAGAACATGAACTGGCAGTAACAGAGTCATTACGGATAGGCAAGAAAGAACAAGATGACTTAGTAATGTTTGCCTTACAGGGAAGCAGGGAGGAACATGCTCCTCTCAGGTGAGTTCTGCAAGAAAGTCCAGATTCTTAAAAAGAAACAGGTTAGGAGAGCTAGAAGCAACTCTGTAAAACAAAACCTATTGATTCCCTTTCTGGGACACAATTTGTTCTCAGTTTCTTTTGCCACTGAATGCATGGATTTTTTACTAGTATACATGATACCAAGTAAGTATTCCTGCCAGAGAGGTAGTGAGACAACAAATGACTGGTAGTTTGAAAAGCTAGAGTTAGACTAATTCCTACCTGTTCTGTAGCTGTATATTCATAGAGGAAATCAACAAGCTTTGTTTCTTGTGTCATCTATAACACTTGGCGTGTTCTGGCAATGACCAAGGGAGAGCAAAATCTTGAAAACTACTATTGTTTTATCATTAATGTATTTTATATTATGAATATTGTATCAGTTTTTATTTTATCTCCACATGAAATCCAATTGTTAAGGGAACATATTGCATAGAAGACTTGAAATAATAAAGAAAGAAAACTGTATGAAGGGAGTAAAAGGAAATTTGCAGCTACAGGTTCAGAATTTGCTGTCACGTTATATGTGCCACAGATCACATTGTCTTCATGAGGTGAATAGAGTTCAGCTGCCATTAGGACCACAAGAAGAAAATCAGAAAAAGGAAGTAACAGACAAAGAAAATTACAGATCACAAAGAATTAAGAGGCATGAGAGAGAAAAGCACTACACTCAAATATTTAAAAATAAAAGCTTCTGTGAAAACTTTCAACAATAGCCTAGCATGATCATATCAACTATTGGCAAGTGTTTTACCCCCACTTGGCCAGGTGTATTACATCACCTCGTATCATAGTAGTTCCTAAAATTTTGACAAGGTCCTACTTCTTTAAAAGCTGAGTATTTGTTGTTCACACCAGCTGCATAACAATTTGTGATTCTTGGGCTAATCCAATCCATCTGTCTCACCAGTAGAGGCATCACTTGGCTACCAGTCATTTTCCAACACCATCTGAGACATGTACTTTGACATGCCTTGATATGCTCCCAGTCTCCCCTGTCTATATCCATTGTGACTATATGGAAAAGCAGCTGTGGGTAGTAGTCTGAGGTCGTGCTATCAACATCAGTAATAGCCTGTGCATATTATCCAGCACCCAACCATCCAGGTGACGAGTTAGCCTGGCACAGGTGCCTCTGTCGCTGCAGCAGAGAACTTCCCACCACTATCCCTTTCCCCAACCCACTTGCACTGCCACAGGATATGGACACAGCCAGCTTGGAGGCTTCAATGCACAAAACTCCCATTCTGTGCTTGTATCACTACTCAGAACCTCCTCTGCAGAACAGAGCTGCAAGCAGAGCGGATGTCATCCTGATGCTGAAACTCACAAGCTCACAGGCTTCACCAGGCTTAGCATCACCATGTCCAGCCAGACATGTTAAGAATTCCTGCTTCTCCTTGGTACATTCAAGTTTCTGTAACTACAAGTTACAGAACCAGCAGTTCTGTAACCAGCAGATGATGTAGTTCACCTCCTTTTCAGCTTTCATGATGTTATTCAGTCTGATCATCTCCTCCCATAGCTGCGTTACCCAGTGCATAACTCCTGCAGGTGCCAAAACCATTGCTTCTTGCTTCAGCAATAAGTCCCAAATACTGGTTTAATCCCTTTCTGCAAAGGTATCTTCTCCCTCAGGAGCCTCTATCTCTGATGTTACAGAAACAGGGGCAGTATTTCCTTAGCCTGTTACAGTACTTATTAAATTTAGCTGTAGACTTGCACATTTGACATTACTTCAAACCAAAATTAAAGCTAAGAAATGATCGTGACATATCCAGAAGGAATTATCTAACTACATGAGGTAACTTCACATGGAGGCGCTATTTTTTTTAATATCATGCATGTATCTGTTCAGTATTATCTCCCAAGGCACTACAAGGATGTCCTTTCTGGTACATTAGATCTCTAGTCCATCAAATGTCCAATCTGTCCTGCTCAAGGTCTTAAAGTAAACAAAAATAAGTTATCAACAAAGAATGAAGCCCAGCAGAGTATGAAGTTGGCTTTCTGGAGTTTTGTTGTTATTGCTTGATTTCTTGTTTAGGAGTATTTTTTAATTAAGTACATGCAGACTGAAGAAACCTGACAATATGAAATTAAACAAAAAATGTTATTTTTTTTAAAGGGTTTGAATCGAACTGTGTAGTTTGAATGCATCTATTTAGAAGATTTATGATGTGGAACTGAGGAGAGATTAAGATAACTTGATAATTTGAGCCTACAGTGAATAATTAGACTGATGAGTAAATATCTAATTCCATCTTTCTAGCCCTCTCAAATTCAATACTATAAAATAGAATGAAACATTAATTACATTTTCCATAGTATACCTAGAAGCTACAGACTCACATGGACTTCTTAATTTCAAGTTCTTAGCAATACAATGGGTCATAGAGCTTTAAACCCCAGAAGGACTATGGTGTAGTTGAAGGAAAATATATTCTGAGAGCAGTGTGATAATAAGATACTACTTTACTGACTCGTTTTCCAGGCTTTACAACAGGTCTCTGAATAATGACAAATGAATAGTTTAAAGAAGAAAACCACAACAGTTAAATACGCAAAACAAATGTGCTCTGCTGGAGTACTTCTGTCCTAGCAGACACCATTAATGGTGTTTAAGGACAAAGCTTCCATCTATCTTGCTGTCTGAGAGGTTTGTTTTTTTCCAAAAAAAATAGTAAAATGAAGCTGTTAAGAAAAATGGAGCTCTTAACACTACTATCTTCCCTATGTTCTATTTGAATTAATTCTTTTGTGTTTGGAACTTCAGTGTGTAACTGCTGTCTCTTCATTCTCTTTTTAAAAATTATGTAATCATTATGCTAAATTCTCTTGTTGCTGTTATATGTGGTTCCAGTGCTAAATGTCATCCACTGCTGGTGAAAAAGGTGATGCCATTCCTGCTATATGTTGTTTCTGATAACTTGCTGATCAAATAAATGACTAGACTCTGAGGAATATAATCAAGGACTTTCTTTTGTTTCTTGCTTTATTGAAGTCTAGCATCTTACATTTTTTGATTAGCTTTCTGCTGTCTTTTGCACTGACAAAATGAAAAGGCAGACACAGTTGATCTAAACCAAAAAGGCTGGACAAGTATAAGAACTTTGTCAGTAAAACTGTTCTCTAAACAGTAATGACAGTAAAACAGAGAAAGAATACGTGGATTGTGAAAACAGTAATTTATAGACATTTGATCATTATTTTATTACTTTTTCTGCAGGTGATGTTTCTAATTGTAATGATCACATCCAGAAGAAGACATTCACAGTTTCACTTACTACAAAGTTGGATGGTATGCCTGAAACTCCTCCAGTTATGGCTGTAATAAGAATAAAATATACAGCTGGGCAGTAGACAGTTATGTAAAGATCTAGTAGGGGATTTTGTCCTAAGGATTACCCTACTCCCATGAATTATTATTACAAATTACTTTTCCCAGCCAACATCATAAATGAATAATGTTTCTCTTTGCAATGGGAATTGATCCAGAGTTAATCCTCAGTGATTTAGGATTTTAGTTTCGCATCTGAACCAAAATATCACATTCTAATATTTCACAATACTATGCCCAGAAGTCACCTGGCATGTAATGAAACTGAAGAACTGATGCAGTGATTACTGAGCTAAAAAATGGAGTAGCAGCTTATGCCAAACTACAAAACCAAAAGACTGTATTCATGAGAAGAGAGGATAAACTGTAAAATAAAACTTCAACAGGCTTTGTGGTACTTTTTACTGATTAGGAGTATCTATCAGAAAATTAAAAAAAGTGAACATACTTGTATCTTTTGGTAATATTTTTCTTTTCCTCATACATGTATTTTTCTATTGTAAATAATATTAGTAATTTTTCATGTTAAATTTATTGTCAAGTTGCATTCTTTCTTATGGTTTACTTCATATAGCACATTGGTGTGGGGTATACAGCACGAACTTGATCTCATATATTTGTTTAAAAATTATTCATCACTGCTCTCCAGTTAATGAAGGGTAGATATTACATTCAAGAAAAACTTTGACAATGTACAAATAAAAAAAAAAATCACTTCAAGTGATTATAAGGGGTAGAAAAACCACAGTATCACAGTAATGATGAGGCTGGAAAAGACCTTAAAGATCATCCAGTCCAACCTAAAACCAAGTGAGGAAACCTAAAAATCTGACATCTAGATCACGCCACTCAGCACTTCATCTAGACTAACCTTAAACACCTCCAGAGACAGTTACCCAACCACCTCTGTGGGCAGCCCGTTCCAAAACTGGATCACTCCTTCATTAAAAAACCTCTTCCTAATGTCAAGTCTAAAAAAATATGCAAACCAAAGTGATAAAAAATAAAAAGATGAAGATATTTCAAAAGTAATAGGCAAAACAATCAGTGCTAATTTTAATATTTGAAACTATCACCATAATGGTAATATTTTCCAAACATTTTGCATATAAGTCACTTCTTGTGTGTAGAACAAATTTTTTGTGAGAATTAATAGAGATTAAAATATTATTCTGTAATAATTGAAACTGCTTTTTGGAATGCTTTGTGTAAAAGCCAAAAATGTACAGCAGGGAAAAATTATTCATGTCAGAAAACATCAAAACCGAATCATGGTATAGTTCCTCAATGAACATCTTGTGATTCTGAGTGGTTCTTCCAGATTGGTAGTCAAATGCTGAGAAGAATGTAACACTAATTTTATACAACCTCCATTGTTATTAGAAGAAATACTAACTTCATGATAGGTATTTCTGAAAACAGTATGCTGCAGATTTTGGACTGCATATTAATTGATAAAATAGTAGTAGGCACAAAGCTCTTAAGCATTTTTTCTTTACCTTCCATGTACTCATCTTAATATCTCTAGCATGCTAGAATTCCCAATTTTTTTTTCTTTCCCCATTATAGCTCTATACTTTTTAACTTTTTCCTTTGATTCTTAACACATCACCACAACTCGCTAGATTCTGGTACACACCATTTGGAAATTCATGCAAATGACCAACAGAGAGTAAGATAGCAAAACAAAAAGAAGTGCATTCCTTCCTCTTTAGTGAGCAATGGTGAGATGGGTGGAGTACTATGTCCTTTTCTGTACTTCCCAGTACAAAATAGTTACAGAGCTACTGAAAAAAGATCAAAAAAGTATGACTGAAATTCATAGATTCATAGAATGGTTCAGGTTGGAAGGGACCCTAAAGATCATCTAGTTCCAACCCCCCTGCCACAAACAGGGACACCACCTGCCTAGACTAGATTGTTCAAGGCCCCATCCAATCTGGCCTTGAACACTTCCTGGAAGGGGGCATCTACAACCTCCTGGGGCAACCACTCCCCAGGTCTCACCATCCTCATTGTGAAGAACGTCCTTCTGACTTCCAGTCCAAACCTACCCTCTTCCAGCTTGAAATCATTCCCTCTGGTCTTACCACTACAGGCCCTCCCTAACTTTCCTGTAGCCCCCTTCAGATACTGGAAGGCTGTTATAAGATCTCTCCAGAGTATCCTCTTCTCCAGGCTGAACAACCGCAACTTTCTCAGCCTGTCCCTGAAGGAAAGGTGCTCCTTCCAGCCCCTCCTCTGTATGCATTTAAACAGTTCAATAACCTTCCCATGTTGGAGGCCCTAGAAGTGAACACAGTACTCCATATGGGGGCTCACAAGAGCAGAATAGAGGGGGAGGATCACCTCCCTCAACCTACTGGTCACGCTTCTCTTGATTCAACCCAGGATGCAGCTGGCTTTCTGGGCCACAGGTGAACATGGCCAGCTCATGTTGAGAATTTTATTGACCAACGTCCCCAAGTCCATCTCCTTAAAGCTGCTCTCAATCTGTTCCTCACCCAGCCTGTATTCGTGCATAGGTTTGCCTCAACACAGATGCAGGACTTTGCACTTGGCCTTCTAGATGATTAAGGCATTAGAACATCTTATGTATGAGGAATGACTGATAGACTGTTTAGCCTGGAGAAGAAAATCGCTTTAATATTTACAAATATCTGAAGGAGGAATTAATGGAACACAGAGCCAGGCTGGTTTTGGTGGTGTCTGGTGACAGGAAAGCAGGCAGTGGACAGAGACCACAGGACAGTCCATACAGACATAGTAAAATGTATCTTTGGAGGTGAGGATGATTTAGCCCTGTCAAACACTGCTCAGAAAAGTTGCCAAGCCATGATCCCTGAAGCTATTCAGAAGCCATCTGAACACTGTCCTGGGAAACCTGCTCTAGGAAACTTTGAGAGAGTTGAACATGATCTCCAGACATCAATTGCAACATCAAGCAGTCCATGATTCTCTGATTCTGAAAGTGGTCTTATTTGTAAGCTGCTTTTTTAATGAAAATACAAAGTATTACTCATGCAAAATTACTTTCTATATTCAATATGTTTTAATAGAGCATCTTATTTATATTTAGTCTGTTTCCAGGGCTCAGTTGTTGCTGTTGCTCTATAAAGGGCAGTTGCTCTATGAAGCCACCACAGCCAAGAAGAGGTATTGGGGAAAAGAGATGCATAGATGGAACCAAAACCAGATTTTATGAAACAAACAAACTAATACTAATGCCATTATGAAATACACAAAGTTGTACTCAGCCCAGCAAATATACCAGTGTTAAAACAAATGGGAAAACCGTCTTCAAGAGAAGGAAAAGGAGAAGGTGAAGCAAGGATAAGAAGGTTTGCCATTCCCTTTCCATCCACAGACTTACCCCCCTTACAATGGGTATGATATCTATGGTCTGACATAAAGTGTGAATCAACATGGGCCATCTTGAAACTGCTACTGGACTGCACAGCATGGCAGGACTATGATTCTGTCCCAGCAACAGCAGGTCACATATTTATAAATATTTTATGTTTTTGAGTTATCTGCTTGCCACTAAAGCTGAACAGATCCTCTCATATCTGTGTCACAAATTTTGCAGCAGTTACTGAACTACCCAGTGAGTGGAAAAATGCTTTGAAATTTTTAAGCTACATTGTTAATTGTTTACCTGCTACATAAAGGAAACCTCCACAAATTCTTTTTCTTTTATTGTCTGTTCTAACACTGAAACTTGTCTTCCGTTCTGTGCCTCAATTATTTTCTTTCCTTTTAGCAAGACAATTTATACATACTGATAGTGAAATAAAGAGGAGGCAAAATCTTAAGACCATCAGAGACCTGTAGAAGACGCAAATAGTTAATCCCAGATTTAAATCTATTATGGTACAGATCACCATTTTTTTCTATATGATTCAAATCTGGACCTATAGGTATTGAGTTTTTTGTTACCATTATATACTTTTCCTTGACTAAAAGTTGCCATGGTTTTTACTCTTTCTACACGGCTTTGTAGTTTAATCCATTAGTATTTTATATTTTGATTGACAAATATTTAAATTCCATATCCTACTGCCCAGAGAGCTTCTAAACAGGGCAAGAATACAGGGACTGAACACTTTCAAGGCAGACATATCAATCTAAAGGTCAAATTGAAAGTGCATTTCAGCTTTGAATATATGTCCAAATTGTGACATCTTAGTCTGAGGTGAAAGACTGTAAATAAAAAAAAAATGGCATTCATAAGAATTCATTCTTATGATCTAGATGGTGGTGACATGAAGAATTAGAGCACATTTTAGTATTTTCTTTTTTTTTTCTGTGGCTTCTGAATACCAGCAACTTAAACATAATGTTAAATGGTATCAGCAGCTGTTCTTGTCACTGTTATCTTTGTTCTCACTCTCCTTTTTTGTTGTTTTTGGTTGTTGGGTTGTTTTGTGGTTTTTATTTCAGTTATAACTATTTGTCATATCTAAAATTACACTGTAAGATTCTTAAAGAGAGAATGCACTCTTTTTCTGTTTTCCAAATCCATCAATTCATGTGGCCTTGACATAGATTATCTGCATCTGGATATTATCAGAGCACTTCAAGAACTTTTACATTTCAGTGTGATTTATCACAACTAGATCTGGTCAAAAGTCCAGCACAAGTGCAGTTTCATGCATGGTACCTTGCTTATGTCCCAAAGAGAAAATACTTTTGAAATAATGCAATGATTTTGAAAAGCTAAATAATATATAAAATATTGTGTCTAGTAATGATAGTATGATTGAACTTCCAGTCTATGGACTCAAAAGGCATAGTACTGCACTTCAGTCCAGACTTTAGTCCAGAAGAGTCAGACCAGAAATACTGTTGCATTAAGCACATATTTATATATAATAGATTATAGAAATGTAAATCTTTCACTTTCAAGCAATCAGGCAGGCTTTTCTTCAGCATCTTCTACCTGATTATCTTTTTTCATAATTAGTATATTATTTCCTTCTAATTTATATGCACTCAGTGTCTGTGGTTTCTGGGTACTTTCTTTAACTCTGATCAGTCTAAATCATCTTATGTACAAAATTTCTCTTTTAGACATGTATAATGCTGTAGTCAGAGAAATTCATATTCAAGACATACAGTATCTCCCACTCCTAGAAGTTTTGTTCTCTTGCAACTGTATGTTATGCTTCTAGTTATTTCAGTGTATATCTGCTTTAAAATGATGGGTGACCAAGTCCACTGTAACATATCATTAAGCTGAGTGACAGGTTTTGTGCTAACTGACATCATTCTCCCTTTTTCAGGGGTGTGTGTTTATGTCTTGTAAATAGTAGGATTCTTGTTAATTATGCAGTTGCCACTGAGTTGTAGTGCAGCTGCCCACACCATAAGTTTAACACAGTAAATATAAGCCAAACTGCGAGGTGAAATGGTTGAAAAATATTTGATGGAAAAATTCTAACATAATATTAACAAATCTTTTTCTAAGTGTTGAGTGAGATTATATGTAAGAGATATTTGAAAAACACACTTTATATTACACTTACTACCACAATCTTTCATTCTTTTCCTAAGAGAGAAAAGGAAATGTATAACAGCAACTTCCTCAAAATATACATATAAAGAGCTCAAATTATCTGGTAGAGAGATATTTAACAAAAAAATATTATTTTTTTTAAATTATACTTCAAGTCTCAATTTCAGTCAAAGAGCAAATGTAGCAAAACTCCTGTTAATGCATGTCAGATTATTGTAGTATACCTTAGATGTGGCTGTGCATTTCAGGGCAACTTTACATGAACTTGACATGTACCTCTTAGTTACTATAGAATATAATGATAATACAGACAACGTAATGGAAAAACAAGTTCATAGACTTGGGTTCCTTTTTGAATAAACAAAATCACTTAAATAATTGTTTCTAAGATATTCACCATCTAAAACCTATGCTTCTTAACTAGTATGATTTTCTGATCTATTTCTGAAGTATGCAGGACTCCAGTAAGCATTGTTCTAAATACTATTTCTCCTATGCTTTCCATGACTTTCTGTAGTTATAACACTGTTTAATTCAGCACAAATTTGCAGTGCCCTAAAGGAATTTCAGCAGAAAGACCTTGAAGAGTGAGGACTTTGTTTAAGGAGTAATTGTGAATCTATAAGGTACTCCACCTAGCTAAAGGATTTTGTTTTTTCATTTGTTCTATTGTTTTTGTTAGGATTTTTTTCTGTGTTAGTCTCAGGTTTTTAGAGACTTGTGATTCTATAACTTGCTACCCTCTCAGAGTTATTTTTTATTAAGACAATTAACTTCTTGAGTATATAGCAATATATATTTATTTGTACTTCCCCATTCTATTCAGCTGGCACTTATTCTGAAAAGCATGTTGTATCATTCAAAGACCATACGAAGACTTTCACAGATAAAATTATAAAAATTAGTAAAGTATACATATATTAGGATACAAAATATGGCTAGTTATTCAATCAATTATAGAACTTAACTAAACCAATTACATTTTTCATTAAAAGTTATTTTTAAGATAAGATAAAATAAAACATGCTGTTCCTGGCATAGATAGGGAGTTTAATTTATAAGGAAAGATTTGGAGATCAGATATGTTTTATTTTGGTGTGTTTGGGAGTTGTTTATTCAGTGTGGGTTTGGTTTTAAGCACATATGACAGGACAATGGGAAAATGTCTTCTTTTTTTTACTACCTATGTGTACTGATTCTATATGTTTTGAGTGTGGATTCATCTAATTACTGTCTCAATATTATCTTCAAAACTGTTGGTCAATTGAAGGTTCCTAATTTTTTTTATCAACTTCCTATTCCTTGCATGCTAATGCACACAATAATAAAATCCTGAGGGTTAGGAAAATTTCTAGATCTACTCTACTTAGGTTATCTCCACAGTCAGGATTCAGTATAAACTACTTCACTCCCTGACACTCCTCAAAGACTAATCTGAGTAGCATCCATATCATAACTGACATGCATGAAAGCATAGCTGAGAAAGTAACAACAAACATTTTAGTTTTCAAGAAGGGTTCTATCTATGATGCTTTAAATATCTCGGTTTCCCATCACCATGCTCTAATCTCCATATTTGCACCACTACAGCACAGGCATTAATCAGCACCAGTTATACAAGACTTTTCTGGGGGGATCATTCCCTAAGTGGATTTGACTTTATTTTTAATTGAAGAAGGATTAGAAACATGAATATACATATAAAAAAAATCAATTAGTGGTCTGCATCTTTAATTCTAAATTCCTAGGGATGCTTTAAAATCATTACACTTGTAATGATAATAAAACACATGAACTTACGTGCCATTTCTCACATAAATGTCATCCTTTTTTAAAATCATGATATATTTTTTTTTATATATACCTTATCTGACTTCGTACTGGTGAGGGTGCAACTCAAATATTGTGTTCAGTTTTGGACTCTTACTACAAGAATGATATACAAATGCTGAAACGTGTCCAGCGAAGGGCAACAAGACTTGTGAAGGGAATGGAGCTCAAGTCCTCAGTTGCAAGAACTTCCCACAGAAAAGGAAGTTGGCGGGGGACCTAATCACTTCCTACATCTACAAAAAAGCAGGATGCCTTTTCTGCCTAGTAGGAAAAGAAAAGACTAGAAAAAATGACTGCAAATTGTGCCAGGAGAAGTTTAAGCTGGATGCTAGGAAGAATTTCTTCACCATAAGGGTTATCAAACATTGGAATAGGCTGCCTAGGGCAGTGGTGGATCACCATTTTTGGGGGGATTTAAAAGGGCATCTTACTGAGGATCATTATTTAGGGATGGCTTGGGATTGCTGCATCAAAGGTTGGACATCTGATATTCTGTGCCAAATAAAATGTACTTTATCTCTAAGTTCATAATCATTACCTACTACTGTAATTAAAGATAGGAAAGGTAGTACTAACAAAATGGTTTAGGCATAGGTCCTAAATTGGTTTGGGTTGGTGCCTGTAATTCAAGCACAACAAACAGCTCTCTTCGAGAGCTCAACAGGCTCTCGAATGAGAGTTGCTTCCCAATGAAGCAACTTTGCTAAGAAAAACAACAATTTCTTGAACCCATCACCAATAAGAAAAGCAAAAAATCCCCAATTTTTTTTGGGGTATCAGTATCACAATAGTATCACAATGCCCTTACACACACTCTGAGAGAAATGGGAGACAGCTAACACATTGGTTTTTCACCTTTGATGAGAGCTCTGGGACAGGAGAGTGTACACCAATAGTCATAACCATAAAGTCACCACTTTCCAGAAGAGAAAGAAGTGGGGGTGGCAGGAATACAGCACAAAATACATATTTGATGGTTGTAGAAAAGTTTGTTTTCCGGTCCTCATGCAGACATCAGCACTCTGTCACGTCTGTCTAGCTCAGTCTTCTAGCTCCCTTCAGCTTGGGAGCTATACTTTGAGGCTATAGCAGAGTCAAATGTAGATGATACAGCAGAATCTGACTCTCTCTGTTTGCCAAAGGCTTAGGAGTTCAGTACTGAGATCTCTCTTTCTCTTTCTTAGTAGCAATTTCTCTCAGTCTCTCAGTAGCGGAGTATACAGAATCTATGCCAGCCTGGTGGAGACAAAGCCAACATGGTGTTGGTCACATGGGGCCATACCTATTATGGGAATAGGCTTTCTTCAGGCTTCCTCCAGGGCTATTCTACAGGACCTCTACTGAGCCTCGTCCTCTCTTCCTTCTTCCCTGTGGTTAGGCACCTGTTGCCATCTGTGTGAAACATGTTCTGATGTGCTACGCCATAACTGATCAATTACCACCCAGGACCAATTACTACATGTACACATCAATATGATGAGCAGTAAAACGGCTTTTATTACCATGTGGCGTGCGCTTATATACCTACTCCACTTCATCTACGCCCCTTAGCTAAGCATCATTCAGAGCAGGGGAGGTCCTATTGCATCATATCCCATATCCCTGACAAACGCCTACTGCAACAGGTGCCAAGGGAGGTAGAGTGTTAAGAGCTCCCCTCTATCTGGAATCTTCAAAGGTGAACAAGCTGTAGAAGCACCTGTGTGTGGAGGACTTGTCCTCTCTTTGGCCCATTGTCAGGAGAAAGAAAGCTCTAGTGCTGGCTTTCTGCATCTGAGCCCTGAGAGAAGGAGGGAATAAATAGTTTTGCCTCCACTGAAAGGGTCTGCAGGTATGGATAGCAGCTCATCTCTTCAGCCTGCTGCCAGGAGCTAGGGTAAGCTGGCACTGGCCACTGTCCATGAAGATCCATTCTCTCTGTATTCAACCTCCCATGCAAAAGAGTGCCTTGGCTGCCCCTACAGCAGAGCTGCAGCCATAATTAATCCTTTTTTGTGTTTCACTCTTCAATGGCAGGGGGCTGAGAGCCATTGCTTGCCCCTCCCTACCCTGGGGGAGTGGGGAGAGCTCTCTTCCAGAGGAGCTCTCTGTCTCTCAAGACATACAGGAGGAGAAAAAATAAAAAAGGAAAAGATGAAGAAGGTGAAGATGGCTAAGAAGATGAAGAACAAGAAGCAGGAAGTGCGTACAATTTATAGACTCTGTCCACCAATCACCTGCAGAGTCCAGACACTGATGCAGGAGGTCTGCTAGGAAAGCTACCTCCAGCTTCAATAAAATGCTTTTTCAGCATAAAGGCACCACAATTAACATTTGAAAATTTGATAATTTTCAAACCATTACACAAAAGCACAAAGTCGTCCTACAGAGGAATGTGTTTAAGGCACACTACTTTCTGTAATGAAGAACACTGAAGCTAGATGCTTTAGACATCTTAGTCAAAACAGACATTTCTGACTGTGATCAGTGAGCACTTTCTGGTTTAAACTGAGCACAAGATTGGCACTCATGGGCTCAGAGTCACAGCTTGAGATAATAACAATAGCCATGTAAGTCAGACCTCCTTTCCGGTAAAGATCAAATCTTAATGGCCAAGGACAAGAATAGCCAATATAAAAGGTGTTCAACAGTGCCTAAACCACCTTGTTTTCTGTCCATACACTCAGTTGTATACAGTATAAGCAGCTGATATTGGTATTCACTTGGTCTAGGAGATAGTAGGCCAGCCCTCCAAGGAGCAACGTGTTATTTCAGATCAAAGCAAGTATGTTACAAAAACAGAAAGGATGTGAAAAAAGTTTTCAGAGAGAATATTGTACTGCTTAAGGATGAGTTTTTCCTCTGCACAAAATTCTTTAAGGAAGCTTTGAGACTTTAACATCTCTCAGTCATATTTGTCCTCCTCTGCCATTAATGGCCATTTTTCTGAGTCCATTAGGAGCTGTACTTTTTGGTCTATTTCAGAGGGTTTATATGAGACCCATTGTGCCTTCTCTTTATTCTAGTTCATAAATCTCCAAATCAGCTAACTCAGTCTTCTCTTCTGTCCCCCAGATTAGCTGTTGTATTGTGCGCATGCG